>VZTY01014085.1:0-14567 GCA_013400935.1 Turnix velox | reverse complement strand
GCAATACTCCAGGTGTGGTCTCACCAGTGCTGAGTAGAGGGGTAAAAGAACACCAAAGGCAAAGCAAAGCAAAGTAAAACCATATCATACTCTCCTGTAACTGGTTTTCCCATTCAATAAATCCCTATCTCCAGTTCCAAATTAAACCCCTGCTCTTGCAAGTGTCTCTGAAAATATATAATTCCCATTTAAAAGCCATATTTGGACACAGATAAGTTATATATTATTATATATTGTTTAATTGTGGTCAAGATACATCATGTTAATGCCATTTTAATGCTGATTTTTTTTTTTTGGTTAAAAAGGTAAAAAACAAAGCAAGGTAAAACCATATCATACTCTCCTGTAACTGGTTTCCCCATTCAATAGATCCCTGTCTCCACTTACAAATTAAAACCCTGCTCTAGCAAATGTCTCTCACTGAGAATATATAACTCCCATTGAAAATGTCCCATCTGGACACAGATAAGTTGTATATTATAATATATTGCTTAATTGTGGTCAAGGTACATCATTTTAATCCCATTTTAATGCTGATTTTCTTCGTTAAGGAGGTCAACATCAGACCTGCTTGTCTTTCCTGCTTTGTAAAATATTTTCACCAATTTATGGTGAACCCTACAGTGCCTACACCTGGACTATGGTGTACAATGACTCCAAAACTGCTAAAATAAATGCAAAAATAAATAACAGGTGACTAGATGGTGTAGATGTCAGCTGAGTGCTATGTATGCATCCCATGAGACAAAAAATGCCTGTTACAGCATCACCAAAGCCTGACAGCCACAGACACTACAAACCTAAGACTTGTACCTCAATGGCTGTGGGTTGAAGCTCATTGGAGAGGCAGTGCTGGCCTCCTGCACTGTTGAGAAGAAATAAAATCTTTAGGGAAAAGATTTCCTGGCCAGTGGCATGGATCTGAAAACTGCAGAAAGTCACCAGCCTTGGATTACCACCACAAAAAGAGACAAAAATTTTCATGGCTGGTCTTCTCATTGCTTTCAGTCACACCTTAAAGCCAGGTAATGGAGACACATGTGATAATTAAAGCTAAAAAGATCTTTTTGAACCTAAAAAGATCTGAGTAATGCCGGATTTGAATTTTAGACAAAGCTTCACATAGGTTTAATTATTTCACCCAAGCCAGTTTATCCACCTCTCCTTTACAGAAAGGTTTAGTTTTTAATCCTCAACACTTGTGAAGTTCCTTATGCTGATTTGTTTGTTTGTTTGTTCCCAATAAACTTTTAATTCATTTTTGAGTCTGGGCAGGGTATTTATTTTTTCCAAAATGCTGGGTGTAACCATTTATATAAACAAATCTCCCTCATTCATATTTTTCTCCTTTTGATGTTGATTTCCATTTCTTTTTAGCCCCATGAGTGATGGGAGACTTTCCTCCATGTCCTGGTAACTCTTTTCTCAAACTGCCATCAGTGACCTGAATGCCATTTAACGATTGATTGATTAGAGCAGGAAAACGGTGGTTCTGCAAGAAAACTTCAGCTTTCAGTGCCAAAAAACCCAATTTTTCATCACACTCCATGGTTTTCTGCAGGTACAATTCTCTCTTTTTCCCTATTCTTCCCTTGCTGGATGGGTTTGCACACAATGTACCACAAGCATGAAATAATTGGCTTATTTTCTGGGACATGATGTTTATAATATCCATCATGCCTTGGTTGTACCTACCTATTCCCCATCCTTCTCTTCTGGCAAATAAATTTATGTGAATTCTGATTAATTTCTACTCTGTGGCTCATCTGGAGTGCCAAAGGTGTCTTTTGGAAAAGAGAATGAGATGCACAGAGTTAGAAGCCCTTAAATCCCAAAGCTTTAAAAGAAGGACAGGTCAGGTTTGTAATATTTAGGGTTTTTCAATAGTTGTGAGGAGGAGAAGTGCATAATGCGTCTATTTGTTTGCTTTCTGTCTGCATGAATGGTTCTGCCATTTTCCCAAGAGTTAAAAGGATGATTCCATCATAAAGATGACTCTGAAGGCACACAGATTTCATGTGCACTGGTGAATGAAACACTGGGTGCTTCCAAACATTGGGTTCATTCCCAAAATCTCCACACCTCCCCATGAGGTCAGGAAAACCTCCTAAGAGCTGACTCCACTCTCAATGATTTGAATCCAGTTGGGCCACAAACAGCATGAGAATAAAGTTTCTCATGCCACATTGAATGATTTTTCTTTTCCCATGTAGAAAAGGACTTAATTAATCTTTAAAGTGTCCCACTTTTAATTTTAGGTCACAGTAAGGGCTGGTTCTTGCTGTGGCTCCTGTCCAGCAAAGCTCTTTAAGCACATGGCTAATTCTAAGCGTTCTCATCAACTCCTCTGGGGTTGCTCCAAACCATGCAGATGTTTAAACTTCTGCTGGATTGGATTTTGCCAGCAAACTTGACTGTCCTCTAGTCACAGCAACAACACAGTGTAAGAAAAACTGCTCCTGAACCAACCTTCAAAGTTCTCTCTGAAGGGCCAGACAGCTGGAAGGCTTTGCATCAGTTTCTTTACCACCTCATAAATTACCTCTGATTTGCTTAATGACTGCTTGGAATCAGGATGTCTCAAACCCTGCTAATACAATGCCCCATGGGCAATAATCCTCTTTTTTTTTTAGAAGAGTCAGAGGCATTTTCAGCAGAATAAACCACTTCACACAACTCTAGGTGAACTCTGCACTAGTTAAGTCCCCTGGCCCCTGCAAAATCTTGAAAGAAAATCAGTGTGTGCTTGTTTGATGCACTTAGTTTTAAGGAGTGTGGTTTATTTCAATGAAAAAAACCAAAAAACATTCTTTAATGAGGACATATTGGCCAAAACATTGATTAACTCTGGCTTTTAACAGCTTACTCAAAATGGTGTGAATTTAATTAGCCTTCCTCAAAGTAAGGAGAATTAGTGTTAAGCTGTTACATAACTCAATTCTCCTGGCTGGAGGACAACATGGGAGGAATAATTTTTTGAAGGGAATGATTAGAAAGGGAATTAAGTGATGTGGCATGTTTGCTTGGCTTTACAGTGTAAGGGGTTTTTTTTTTTCAAAAAACAAGAAATATGGAAGAGGCAAGTGCAGAAATGTTGAAAACCTCAGTTCCTCATGTTGTTCTCTGACTTGTGCTATGTTAAAGAGCATCATAGAATAGTTTGGATTGGAAGGGGCTTAAAGATCATCTAGTTCCAACCTCCACATCCCACTAGACCAGGTTGCTCAGTGCCTTGTCCAGCCCAGCCTTAAAGACCTCCAGGGATTGAGGGGGCATCCACAACCTCTCTGGGCAACCTCTTCCAGTGTTTCACCACCCTCACCATAAAGAATCTCTTCCTTATATCCAGTCTGAATCTCCCCTCTTCCAATTCACATTCACTGGAAGCAACACAACCAGTTAACATGAAGTTCAAACAGATGGGAGCCCATTTATTTAGAGGTCTGACAAAAGAAGTCCAAGCAGGCTGACTTCAAAACATATTTTTTCTCACTAAGACAAACCTTCCTTTCATATTGCCTAACAAAATAGGCTGTACCAAAGTTCCTGCCCTGTCAAACATGAAACACTTGCACCTGTAAGGATCAGATCAAAAATGAAATCTAAATAATGCCTATTTTTAAATTAGTCTTGCTTCCTGAAAGATATTTGGAAAGTTTTTGTCACTGAAGCTCAAAAGCAGCTTTAAAAGACATCAGAAAAGTAGGAAAGTTCCAAATAGGAGTTCTTTGCCATACTGAGGATTTGCTAAACATAGAATCATAGAGTAGTTTGGGTGGAAGGGAACTTAAAGATCATCTAGATCCAACCACCTGCCATAGGCAAGGACACCTCCCTCTAGACCAGGTTGCTCAATGCCTCATCCAGCCTGGCCTTAAACACCTCCAGGGACTGAGGGGGCATCCACAACCTCTCTAGAAAACCTGTTACGGTGCCTCACTACCCTCACCCTAAAGAATTTCTTTCTCATATTTATCCTGAACCTCCCCTCTTGCAATTTACATCCATCATTCCTAGTCCTCCCATCACATATCCTATTAAAAATTCTTACCCTTGCCTTTCTGTAGCCCCCTTCAGGTGTTGAGAAGTTACTCTGAGGTCCCCCCTGATCCTTCTCCAGGCTGAACAACCCCAATTCCTTTTCCTTCCCATGGTTCTTCTCTATGTCCCTCTGGAGGCACCTGCTGTCAAAAGTTGAAGCTAGTTGATGTTATCATAGTCATAGTCATCTAGGTTGGAAGGGACCTTTCAGATCATCTAGTCCAACCATCAGCCCAACTCTGACAAGCCTCGTACCTGGACGGTTCCCTGATATGTTTCTGGGGCTGCCTGCTGAACTTTCTCTGATGATTCACAACTTGTCCAAGATGTGAGAACAAAAAAAATACTAGTGTATGCATCTCAGGAATTAAAAACTTAAGCTGTGATGCTTTTGTTGGAGGGAATGGATTTCATTCTTCCTCGGGCCTATCTCTTTAGCCTTGGATCAACTTGGGAAAAATTATTTTTAAATAACAATGGCAGAAAGGCTGCTGAAGATGGGCTCTCAACAAAAAGATCCCATTTTAAAATAATTTATTATTACTACTGAAGATATAAGCCTAATTGGGAAAGCCACATGACCTCAGATGATGGAAAGCTTCTAGCCCTGCAGATCTTCCTACCAGGGCTTAAAAATCCACCACTATTTATTTCATCCTTCTCATCCCTAATGAAACATAGGTATGGGGACTTTCAAGAACACATGTAATCCAGCTTGGAGGAACACTAAAGGTAAATAATCTGAGGGGTTTTTGGGATTCCCCAGATGGTTGTGATCTGGAATTTGCCCCTTTTAGCTTCTCCAGCCTCAGGCAGAGGAGAGGGAAGCTGTGACTGAAAAGCCTGAGAATTATTTGCTATCCCAGGAACACAAAGAGATGCAAAAAAGCTTTGGTGAGCAAATCCCCAGCTGTACATGGAAGAGTCCACATTGTAAGATGGGAGACCATCAGTGCAAAAGCAGAATTAATGAAGGTGTACAGTGCAGTTCTGAAACAAAAAAGCTGTACAGATGCACAAATGCTTGAACTAATTAACCATAATTAGTGTAGGCATGGAGCCATCCTGTAGCATGTTTGGAATTAAGATAATAGTCCTGCACTAGCCCACAAGGTGACTGGTAACTCTTGCTGGTTTTAGGAAAATAGAATAATTTTTTAGGTGGTGCTGCTGTGCAGCTTATAGTTAATTGTCCCTACTGTGTTATCAGCAATCAAAATATAAGGGATGAATATTAAAAACTCATATTGTCAGCTCTGAATTACCGGAACACCATTTCACCACTGTCATCCAGAAACCCTTGTTGGAATTGCAGCCCAACTATTCAAAATTTCATCTAACTTTACTCTGTTTTCATCTTTATTATCACTATCTTTATGTTATATATCAGAATTTTGGAGCTATGCCCTATATACTCTGCAGTTGCTTCAACTCCACCTATGTTTCCTTTCTAATTTCTGCTACCTCTTCCTCTTTGCATTCTTACAGGAGCCATGGAAACACATCCCCTGTGTTAACACCAGGTCCAGGTTCATCTAGCATCCTCAAATGCTAGTTTTTTTCACTCTGCTGTCCTCCACCAGGAACAGGGTTCATAGAATCATAGAATGATTTGGGTTGGAAGGGACCTTAAAGATCATCTAGTTCCAACCCCCCTGCCATGGGCAGGGACACCTCCCACTAGACCAGGTTGCTCTTAATGTGTGTTTTCACATACACATACACTTCCTGAGGAGAGCCTAAGAGCCTTAAATAAAAAAATCAGCTCTCCTCCTGCTTTCTCTCTCACTGTTTCATTCCTCTACCACTTGCTCCAAAACTAGAGGAAAAGTACAGAAGGTTGGAAAGGACCTTCAAAAGTCATCCATGAAATCACAGGAGGATTGAGCTGTGGTCCTGATGGACTCAGGAGCCCAGGTGGCTCCATGTCTCATCCCACTAGACCCACACTGCTCCATGGGTCTAGGAACTCCAGCCCTGATCAGTTATGGAGCTGTGAAATGTCACCAGTGGCTACCAGGAGAGAATAAACGAGGAAATCACTCTCTGTGAGCTTCCTGTTTATCTCAAGACAGATGCCAGAGGAGTAAATTGATGTCCTGGATACATTTGCACACTATATTCCTTTTCACATGTAAATACTGATGAGGCAATCCTTAACCTCATGGAATCTACAGCTAAATATCCCCTTGCCTCACTGCAAGAACTGAAGACATAGTTGTGTTCTCCCTGCAGCTCCTCAGCCCAGATATTTGAGGGCTAATCCACCCCTACAGGGACAAGACCACGAAGTCAACACCCACAGCCAAGTAAGAATACCCTGCAAGGTCTGCAGCACTGGAATGGATGGTTGAAATAATAATTTATAACATCAAATGCTGCATTTACAGGTTGATTTTATGCATATATATGCATATTTACATATATACATATATACACACATACGTATTTACATATATACACACTTATAAATGGCAAACAAAGTTAGATTGGTTGGCTTGACACCTCAATATCGCAATAAGGAGTCAACAGTAATGCACCAAAACATGTAGCTGGTTATGCAATTCTCATCACTATTTTTAATAGAAATTTTCCTCCTTCAGGTTTTCTCTCCCCAGAGATGTTCTGATTTTTGTGTCCATTTGGCCTTTCTGACTGTTGAAAAGTGATTCACTCAGCTGATTTTAAATATTAGTCTAAGTTCCCAGTAGCATGAAGAAGTGGTTTGGGTTTTATGATAGAAATTTAATCTAGAAAGAAAAAAATGAGGCCAAAAAATTGTTCTTTATTATATTGTCATTTTCTGCTATTGAAAATTTAAATTTTATGTGAGTAAATAATGTGACCCATATCTTAGAATCATAGAATAGTTTGGGTTGGAAGGGACCTTAAAGATTATCTAGCTCCAACCCCCTTGCCATAGCCAGGGACACCTCTCACTAGACCAGGTTGCTCAGTGCCTTGTTCCAGCCTGGCCTTAAACACCTCCAGGGATTGAGGGGGCATCCACAACCTCTCTAGAAAACCTCTTCCAGTGTCTAACCACCATCATCCTAAAGAATTTCTTTCTTATATCCAGCCTGAATCTCCTCTCTTCCAATTTATATCCATTATTCCTACTCCTTTCATCACATATCCTATTAAAAAGTCCTATTCCAGCCTTTCTATAGCCCCCTTCAGGTATTGAGAAGTCACTATGAGGTCCCCCCTGAGGCTTCTCTTCTCCAAGCTGAGCAACCCCAACTCCTTCAGCCTTTCAGGTAGAGTATTACAATAGTGAGATTAAAGAAAATGCTTCACACAACACACCAAAGGAGGAAGACAGCAAGAAAAAGCTTTAAAGCATCTTCCCATGCATGTATGCATTTCTTCTGTACAGAGATTAATCTTCTAATTTTGTAGGGCAAATTTCCACAGAGATTTGGTCTGTGGAATCTTTATCTCCTCTGAGGATCTACAGGCTCATTGGTTGGTACCCTAGTGTGGAACCGTGGGAGCAAGAGAAGAGTGCTGAAAAGGAACTGCAAGACCATCTATGGTGTCAAAACCTGGCCTTTTGACCTCAAAAGCATTTTCTGATGCACAAACATTATCTTGGAACCATTGCTTTAAAAAGATACAATGCATTTCATGTGGGTTTTGTTTTTTTTTTAACTGAATGCTGGCAGTACAAGTTCCTCAATTTGCTGATCACTCAAGGAACCATACCAACTTATTTCACCAGTCACTTGGACTTGAGACATCACAGTAGAGACCCAGTTGTCTAGAAAACTCATTTTCCCAAATATACCATGTATTTTGATTTCCTGGCAACAAGGAATTGTGTTGTTCAGGCACTAAGTGGACACAGAGGATAAATTAGTTGAAAGATAATAAAGCTGGGAACAGCCTAAGGGAGAAGAAAGTTCTGCAGTGGCAGAAGGAGAGAGAGGAGAAACCCTACAAGAAGAAACGATGCAGAGAGAGATCTCCACCTCCTGATGGGGATTTTGAGGGGCCATTTTAATCTGGTAAGCACATCTCCACTGAAAAACAAGAAACAATGCCAATACAAGTCCAGGTGTTGATCACTACAAAAATAAAGCACAGCCACAAGAAGGTTTCTCCTTGTCCTGCCCTACTTAACACTGTGTTTATCTGTGGCTCAATACACTAATTGCCCTGGAAGAGTTACAAGAGTGAAGATGCTAATAAGGGCATAAAGTTTCACATGCCTTGTCGTTTACTGACCATGTTCTGACACTTCTAGATGTGGTTTAGCTGTCTTCTGCAATCAGCTGATCGTATCTCCAATTAACTGTTATGTTTTCCCCAAGTGGTCATTTTTTCCCAGGTGCTTGAGCTTTGGAGTATCTTCTTGTCTCATTATCTTCTTTAAAGAGGCCTGATTTTCACCACACAACATTTCAGCACTTCCTAGCTGCTGAGATTTAGCAGGATACAAAAAGAGTGGCTCTCTCACTGTTCCCTAGGGAAAATCCTCACTTATTTCTCCCTCTTCTCTAGGTCTCTGTCCTTCCGTCCTGAGAGCCAAGCAGATGCCAGGACTTTGGTGTCTCTGGTCCTAGTGTTATCTCTGAAACAGTCCTGGACTTTGAGGAGAACTTGGGCTGGTCCAGCAGCCAGACATGCACAGCTTAATGAGTTTGAATAAATCCAAACACAGCAATGGAAATTTGATAAATCATAGATAAATCAAAGGTAAATTTTATAAATCTCAAGCACTAGAATGAATTCTGACACCCTTCACAACCAACTCCTCCTTCCCAGCATCCTTCCTTTGCTTAATTTATTTCAATCAAGGGCTTCATAGTGCACAAATAACTTTAAAAAAATACAATTACAGTTAAATGATATGTAAGAAAAAGCACAGTCTTAGAGAAGGAATGAGCTGCTGGATTCCTGATCCAGGAACCTTGCCCACTCAGGTGTAGAGGCAGCAGGGATAAAATAATCTATTTGTTTTTCTCTAGATGCAATTTGCAAAGCTAGGAGTTACCAATTAACTCCTATCCTGAAGGTTACCAATGAAATGAATGAGAAATCTTTGTTTAATTCAGCTGGTTATGCCTGAAAACCTACCCCTTAATAAATCTGAATAATAATATTATTATGTGTACTTAGAAATGAATTTTCTGGGCAGCAGATTAACATAAAAATTAAATGCTGTGCTATCTGCTGTTATTATCTAGGATGGTATCTATCTCATATTGCCCTAATACCTAATTTATATTAATTTAATATAAATTTACAGCACTGCTTCTTTATAGACATATTTGTTAGTGCGTGCAAAGACTTTCCTGTGAATCTCTTCTATTATATTCAGGGATGTTCTCTAAGAATGAATCAAAAGACACATTTTTCTACCCTTAGGAAGATTCCTTCCTCCTATCATTTTGCCATCAAGGATATAATTAAAGCCACTGGTTGCTGTGGCTGTGGCCTGTATCTGTAATTACAATATATGATCAAGGATTGTAAGCACCAGGATAAATGCATTATCACACTGTCTAATTATCTTGTAATCTGAATGACAGGAGGCTGTTTTATCTCTGTCTGGAGATGAAGGACGTATCTGACAGACACCAGGACTTTGCTTTGATGTCAGATTTGTCTACCAGGGAATCAAAGCCTCCAACCCCTTTTCCAAAATGGTTCCAATGTGGTTTAAACCCTCCAGACAATTCCCTGCCTCACTGCCAGAGCCTGCTTTGAAGTGGCATTGCAGAGTGCAGGCTGCTAGCATCCATGCCCAAAAAAAGCTGGAGTGCTGGGACCAGCCCCACATGCTGAGCAGAAGGCTTGTGCCCTCCATCTTGCACACCCACCCCCTCATTTACAAGATCAGAGGGTGGAGAGGGGATGTGGTGGGGCTGGAGGAACATGGGATTAAGAAGTGCCACCCCCAGCACACGTCTGGGGTGGAGAGACAGGCACGTCCTGCTCAATATCAGTGTTTTATGTGTTGGGTTCATCATGCCACCACCCCAGCAAGTGGATGTTATAGGGTCACAGCCATAGAATGGTTTGGGTTGGAAGGGATCTTAAAGATCATCTAGTTCCAACCCCCGTAAACCTAGGGGACACCTCCCACTAGTGCCTCATCCAGCCTGGCATCTCCTGCCAGCATCTGTTTAGCATCTGTTCAGCCAGCATCCTGTTCAGCATCACCTCCACTGCTGGAACTTCTACGTGTCACTGAGAGCTTGAGTATGAGTAAACCACAGCCTTTGGTCACAGAGGAATACAAAAATCACCTCCCTTCCCCCTTCCCACCCCTGTTTGACCTGGCTATGTCCCACCAAAGCATTTCTCCATCCCATTACTGATAAGAGTCAGGCACTGGTAAATGTCAGAGTAATTAGGGAAGGTTAAAAAGAAGGAGAGACGGGGAAGGGGCACCAATGGTAGGACAGGCAAGAGTCAAAGAGGCTAAAAAGGAGGGAGGAGCACAGAAGTGTAAACTTTAAAAGAAAGTGAAAAAAAAGTGTCCCTTTCTGCACATTCCCAGTGGCTCAAGATCTTGCATCCTACCATTTCCAGCTCAACAGAGATCTGCAGATCCCCCTCCCCTGCTGAGAGCTTTTCTGCTCACTGCTGCTTATCTCCCCAGAGACCTTCTGCTGCTCCACTTCAGGCAGTCAAGTGGCTCAAGTCCACGAGATAGCACAGAAGTTAATTTTGTTCTCTGGTGAACGTTCATTATGATATAATCTCTGATTGCATTATTGCTTTCTCTTTAAGTAGTTTTTTCCTGGTGGTTCTGATTGCCATCTCCAGCTCACTCTGCTAAAAACAACCCAGCACCCCCAACACAGCAGCTAAAGCCTCAAAGATCCCTTCCTCAACAAATAATTTCAGAGATTGTTTTCATCATTTGAGTAGCTGCATAATTGCTAGAAGATAATAAACCTGATTTGTGCTATTTCCAGCTTTTTCTGGCAAAAAACTACCATGGAAAAGATTTCTGTGCTATAGGAATGAGCAACCTTCTCTTGGCAGAGATTTTTTTTTCAGTGTTGTTAGTTTCATACTCCTTAGGGCATTCTTCACACACTGCTTGGCCATTTTTCTGTCATAGTAGAGAAGGATGAATCAGCAGGGGTGTAGTCAGGAGGTTGAGAGGTTCTCCTACCCCTCTGCTCTGACCTGGTGAGACCACATCTGGAGTATTGGGTAAACGTTTGGGGCTCTCAGTTCAAGAAGGACAGGGAACTGCTTGAGAGGGTCCAGTGCAGAGATGCAAAGATGATGGAAGGGTTGGAACATCTTCTTTATGAGGAAAGGCTGAGGGAACTGGTTCTCTTTAGTTTGGAGGAGACTGAGGGGTGATTGAGATGTTTATAAATATGTCAAGGGTGAGTGTCAGGAGGATGGAGCCAGGATCTTCTCTGTGACCTCCAAGGATAGGACAAGGGGAAATGGGTTCAAGCTGGAACACAGGAGGTTCCACAGGAATCTGAGAGAGAACTTTTTCCCAGTGAAGGTGACAGGACACTGGAAGGGGCTGCCCAGAGAGGTTGTGGAGTCTCCTTCTCTGGAGACATTCAAAACCCATCTGGATGAGTTCCTGTGTGACCTTGTCTAGGTGTTCCTGCTCTGGCAGAGGGATTGGACTAGATGATCTCTTGATCATCCCTGATACTCTGTATTTCTGTGAGAGTCTTCAAGGCCCAAAGAAGCCTTCTGTCAAACTGGTTCAGCCTTGTTCAGCCACAAACAATACCCTGCCAGAGAATGCCTACCAACACACCAAAACATTTGGGAATACAAAACACACCAGCAGATGCCTCCCTGTGTGAACAATCACCCAGACAGAAAAAAAGCTGAACTAAAACTTTGTGTTCATAAATCATTCTGGGTAACCTCATACCAACACAACAACAAACTGATCAGGGGGTATGAACACAGGTAGACAAGAAGGTTGGCTCAGTCTATCAACACACCTCAGCTTTTTCCTCTGGCACAGACACAAGTTCATCTATTTTTAATACTGGAGAGATCCTGCTGTTTTTCTCCACAAGTGTTAGAATAGTCTGGTTGTATTTATACATACACACAAACATTGTATGATTAACTTTTCAAAATATTCTGAAGGATTTTATAGATGTGTTCAACACAGTGTAGTATTTTTTTCCTGCCTACCATACAAACCCCAAATATCTTTGAAACTTCCATGACATCAAACTGCATCTTCCATTCCTTTTAAAATTGCACTTGTAAACCCATAAGAAAGTATATTTGCAAGTGTTTCATTACCCCTTGAATTTCCAGTAATAAAAGTACATTTTAAGCAAATTATTATGTTGTTGAATTCTTTACATTTGTCTTTCAAAGCAAAATGGAAATAAAAGGGGCAACAATCAACACATTCATTTATATAAATACATATACCCACTTACATGCATGGAGAGGTTAATTATGTGATAAACTCAAACTGTTATATGATCTACAAATCTGTTTTATGCTGACAGACATTCATTACCCTCCTACTTATTTTTAAAAAGCTTTGTTTACTATGAAATAAGAATATCTCTTAGTATCTTGTCCATTCTGAGAGCCAGCCCTCTGGAAGTGCTTGGAATACAGACATCAAGACATAATAATTTTGATTTCAGTAGAAGGTTAATATTAGTGATAACATTGATGAGAAAGTAGTTCAGGACTAAGTGAACCTCCAAAAGTTTTAATGAAGGGTTTGTGGGGAACCACATCACTCCATTAACACTTGAAATGGAACAAGACAAGACCAAACTTTTTCCAAACATGAGATAAATTGGAACAGCTACCACAGGATATACTTTTATACATAGACAAAATGTTTTACTCCATCAGGACACTCTGGTTTCAGCTCAGTTATTTGAAGGACAAATTTCTACTCATTATGGGTAAGGTTATGAAAACCTCAGAAGCTGCACTTGCTGCTAAAGGTGCTCAAATTTCCTGTTTTTTCTTTCTTTTGTATCAAAATGACATTTTTACATGAGCACTTTCTCCCATTGTCAGCACAGATGCATTTGAATGGATTTTTTAATTACTAAAATAAAACTAGCAAAAGATTTTCAGCTTTAAAAAAAAAAGTTGTAGAATCTACTTGAGAACATGTAGCAATTTTTTTTTGGAGTTTGCCTGCTCTACTGAGCCTCAGACACTGTGGAAACAGAAACCAAAATCACTTTAAACATGAGCTAGAAAATGTTTTGCTATAAAGCTAAATGAGCACTAACAAGGTATATTGTTAAATATAATATTGTTAAATAAATCAACAGCCTTTCAGCTTCATACCAAGTTCTCCCAGTGTGTTTGATCCCCTTCAAAGACTACAGAAGTCTTAATTTATTTTGACTAAGGTTAGGTTTTAACCTATTTTAATCAGTTCTTTAAATTAATTTTCTATATGGGCATCCCTCCGTGCTGAAGAAGTGCCTTTTCTTGCCTTTATCTGACTCAAGCATAAGAAAAAGGACCACACAATACAGATATTTTGGTAACCCAATTGGAGGCTTCCTTTGTTACAGATGTCCTAACCACTTACTGAAATCCCACAAGTCAAAGAAGGGTTCATGAGTGACATCTAGAGGTAACTCCTGAAGATGACTGGGGCAACTGCCCATCAAATCTTGGGTACCTGCCCTAGAGCTAACATCTTCCCTGTTCGAGGAGGTAGTGCTCATACAACAAGACAGATTTTAGAAAGCAGATCAGGTCAGGAAGTTTTCAGAGAGGAATTATTTTCTGTAGAACTTCGCGTTTTACAGTGTTGCAAGAGAAAAGTGAAAAAACCTAAATGAAATCTTCATATTTGGGTTAAAATCTCTTTTCCCTAAAGGGAACTTAAGGTACTTCTTCCCTCATCTCCTTCTGCAGGTCTAAGATCCCTGGTCAGACTTCATCTCCCAAACTAGCAAGTGTCTCTCTCCCACAGAGAATTCTAAAAAAGCCCCATAAATACAAAGTATTGAAATGCCTGGGTCACAACTCAGAAGATGGTGAGATATCATATGAGTGTATGGTGTAGAAGGGACTTAAGTCAAGTTAGAAATGCCATCTGCCACCTCCAATTTGAAAATTCAAGAACTTCTCAGCCTTGCAGCTTTCTAGCTTCAAGAGCAAATTGCTGGGACAACCCTCAGCAGCACTAATATCTCTTCAAAAGCAGAGCAACCACCTCTCCTGGGAAGACCCTACCTACTCCTGTCTGAAGATCCCATCCCTTGGCTGCCTTCCATATCTACATGTCAGATGTCTTCCAGCTTCTGCCCATCCAAAGGTTTTGATAGTACCAGGAAGGCTGTTATAGTTTGGGATGAGAAGTAATACTTAGCACATCACAATTTCTTTCAGGATGAGCAATGTCTCACATCTCTAGCAGTGAAAGGTGGGCTACAAGATGCACACACCCAACTGAAGGTAACCAGATAGTGTAATACTAAGAAACAGTCATTTTGCTTGAGCTGTGGCTATTTTGGACATTTCAAACAACAAGGGGACAGCTCAGACTGAAAGAAATCTGTGACCAGCAGGTC
>VZTY01014084.1:24215-39079 GCA_013400935.1 Turnix velox | reverse complement strand
AATATCTTTATCAGTGACATAGAGGAGGTGATGACATCAAACTGGGGTAATATACTTGTGGACTGGGTTGCTATTCAAACAGACCAAGACAAGATGGAGAAATGGGCCAACAGAAACCTTGTGAAGGTGAACAGGACAAGTAAGAATCCTGTATCTGGAGTGGAGTCCTGTGCAGCGATACAAGCTGGGTACAAATGGGCTGAGGAGCAGTTCTGCAGAGAAGGCCCTTGTGGGAGGTTCTTCTCTTAACCCTGTCCTCCATTTTCTTAGCTTCATAAAAGGAATTTGTGATAGCTACAGCCTTTGCATTCCCCAAATATCAGCACCAGGGTTACTGAAGAAGTAATGCAAAATGATGGAGAAGAATGACTGTTGGACAAGTCTATGCAATGGCCTGAGCAAGATTTTGGGCAGATGTAGTAATCATTACCGTGTATTGAGGATGGCAACATTTTCCCAAAATTATGAAACATAAGAACTAGGTTAGGCATAATTTTCATTTATCCCTTCATCATAGCTCTGAGAGAAGACATTTAAAAATATAAGTCCAGGCTAAATTCACTGCAATATTCTGACAAATTCCCATAGTATGTATTTCAGCCACTTTGTGAAGAAGCAGTTGCTTCTTTGCACTCTTTCTCCAAATTTATTTATGCATTATATTATAGCTGGCATGTATGCTGATGTATTTTACACATTGTATAATGCAATATTCTATTTATATTGATTTTGTTGCTGTTAAAAGTTAACAGTATAAACACTGAAGTACAGGTGTTATTCAGTTACCCATTGGTGTCTGTCAGTAAACACAGATGAATCTTGGCTCCTACAGGTTCTTTATAGATTTCAAGATGACACCATAGATGCTGGTGTGCTGGTGTGGCAGGTCATTCAGAAAGAGGAGACCTGTATCTGGTTTTCAAGCAGATATGATAAGTGTTCGAAGATGCTAATCCCTAAAACACTTTATGATCCTTCAGTATGATAACCAGTGTGCAAATCGGCATGAAGCAGATTTGCAGCTGCTGTAAATAAATTCTGTGCTATTAAAACAAGCAAAATATATCTGAATTTTATCAGCTCAGGATTTGGCTTCGTGTATATTTTATGCTTTAATTGCCAATGGCCAAGAAGTGCAATAACTGTATAGGCTTAATCGTGTTTCTAGGAAACATTTTCATTTAAGCTAATTTCATTAGAAAGAGCCAAAACAATTCTCCTGAACACAGTTTTTTAAATGTTGTACCTCTCTAGACAACCAAACTCTCTTATGAGTCATCATGTTCAGATAATTGCATAGGAATACTAATGCAAATAAAAATCTAGGTTGGATTTTATTATACCAGTAACTTTCCCTACTTCTTTGCCAGTGCCTGATCTAACTGGCTTTTGTTTGCTTGATCATGTTCTTTTTCATCTCTTCTCCAGACACTACAGGTGGCTTTAGCACAATATTGCCAATGATGTCAATATGATATCAATAGATATCAATATGATATCTAAATAAATAGTTTGTATTTATTCATGGGATGTCTGAAGTCTCCAAAGAGGACTAATCATTGTTTTCTCTGTGGCTAACAATTCTGTTTCATATAGACAATGGAAAATGGTGTAAAATTGTTCCAGCTGATAAGGGCTACGACCACCCTAGCAGATGTCTGGTCTAGATAAGGGTGGAGGAGAAATAGGGAAATACTGTCTAGTAAGTGAGCACATGAGAAAGGTGTGCTCTATGTCTGTTTATGGCCAAATAGAGTTGAAAGACCTTGGATTGTTTGATTTAATTGATATGTTCTCATTGCTATAGCAGGGTACTTGGCACATAGCAGAATCTTTCATGCTTCTTGTCTCATTATCAGTCTTTATCATTATGCATTTTTCTAATTGCTACTATTGGACCTTGCCCAAAATAGGTCACCCTTGTGCTTCCTTGCTGTGATTCAGCCTTTTGGGTTTTTTAAAAATTTGTTTTATGAAGTATTGTTAGAAAGTGATAAAACCCACATTTGGACTGAAGGGTTTTTTTCCTCCCCCTGTGGCCTGTCTTTGCATTGACTCATGGATCTGAAACACAGCACTTGATACTTATTTGAGGCTTGAACATGTCTTCTGTTTCAGGCTGCTTAGAGACTTGGGTTATAGCCCTCATCTGCATTTTCCAATTTAAGCCCATGTGAGTTTTTTCTCATTTCACTTCTGTATATTTTCAACTTCAAACCATATAATATCCAAAGGTGGTGAAATAAAATAGTCACAGGAATAGTAATTCTCAACTACCATCTAGAAGAGTAAGCTCTTGTGCTCTTAGGAATCCAAATCTATTAAAAATTCATACAGCTCTTTTTCTCACTATGACAAGAGTCAGATTGCTGCTGACGCTTAGACTTACAGTTCCTTATGCCAATTCACAGAAACTCATATGTGATTACAGAAAATCTGTTGTACATTGTAATGTCTCCCTCACTTTCTTTGCTCATCTAATTAAACAGACAAATGGTTTTCATACTTGGAAAAATTAGCTCAGGGGAAATATTTGTTTGAGTTAGCACATGCACAATGTTTGCACAGATCTTCTGGGTCACGTTCCTGCATTTTCATGCCCGTGTTGAAGTTGTTGGCACCGTATGGGAGCTACCTAATAATATAAAAATATCAGTCCACACATATGGTGCTGGAATTCTATTTACTATTATCATAGAATACAATCATAGAATGTGTTGACTTGAAAGGGAACTTTAAAGTTCATCTAGTCCAACCCCCTACAGTGATCAGGAACATCTTGGTTGCTCAGATCCTCATCAAGTCTGGTCTTGAATGCTTCTAGGGATGGGGCCTCCACCACCTCTCTGGGCAACCTGTCCCAGTGCCTTACCACCCTTATGATGAAGAACTTCTTCTGGATGTCTATCTAAACCTGCTCTGCTCTAGTTTAAAACTATTGCTCTTATCCTGTTGCTCCATGCTCTGAAAAAAAGTCCATCCCCAGCTTTTCTTAGGCCCCCTTTAGGTACTGGTAGGCAGCTATGAGCTCTCCTAGAGCTTTCTATTCTCTAGGCTGAACAGCCCCAACTCTCCATGTAGAGAAGATGCTCCAGCCTCCTGATCATCCTCATGGTCCTCCACTGGACCCACTTCAACAGGTATAATAAGAGGAATCATCCAAGGAAACTTAATTTTCCATATCATGTAAATGCAGGACCACACTCAGCACCAAAAGCTTGGTGTGTCTTGAATTGCTCAGTTTTTCTTAGCTTTTCCTTTTTTCCCTTTTTAATCTGTAACTAATGTAAGGGGCTATTGACATTTGCTTGGGAAGGCAAGTTGCTTCGATGCTTAAAATGGTTCCAGGAAATCTAGGCTGTTTATACTCTAATGGCTGTAGCAGAGCTGCTCAGCTAAGTAGTATAAAGATGAGATTTCATGAGCTTGTCTGTGGCCTGAGCAATAGCAACAGATTGGCAGCAATCTGATATTTATTAACTCTGTAATTGCAGAGCTCAGGTTGTGGTCAACCTACTCTAGCAAAATAAATTATTGTGTTTCAACTGAGTCATGTTTCTAGTCTTTCTGTACTGTTGCTGCTGCAACACAACGAAATATGGAAGAGGATACAATTTCATCATGATCTGGATGCACTGAGCTACGAAAGTTCAGAATAAATAAGCCTAATTGGAAACAAATTGCCTAATGATGGAATTAGGCAAAAGAAAATAATGAACTAATAAAATACTTTTGCAGTGATGCTTGCCAGTGATGGAATATATTAGTATCAAGTTGTCAGTCCCTAATGAAATAAACTTTTTTTTTTAATATATATGCAATAAAATTATATATATGTACATAATGTCTGTGATATCTGGAAGGAGGTGAGATGACAAGTGAAATGTGTTTTTGAAAATCATGAAGTAAGTTAGTTGCTAAAAGACACAGAAGCTATTGATCATTCAATTTTCTTAATATTTTTTCCAAGTATGTTTTTCCCTCAAAAGTGGCTGTTCATTTATGAGACACTTGAAATCTTCACTGAAGCTTCTAAGTTTTTATTTTCAGCTATAAAAATCAGTGGCTCACAAGCCCACTCTATTTTAGTGTACAAATTGTTTGTTTATTGAGGTATAAAAGCAATTTAATTGCATGATCAGCCTGTTTAAGTTCAGTATTAGGCTTTTGAAGATTTGTTTTATGGGTGTTTGGGTGGCTCTTTTTGCTTAGTGTGCTGCATCTTGAGGCTTGAGTGAAGGTTCACAGCCTTGGAAGATCAGTAAAAACAGTTGCAATTAATTAGCAGCCTTCTAGCTTTGAAGCATCCTAAAAAGGACCGGATCTTAAATGTGTAAAATTCCCTTTGAAAAGATATTTTCCTGAAGATATTTTCTATAGAAATCAGTTTCCAGAGTTCAGAAGGGTCTCATTCAAAGCACTGTGATTCTCTCTGATGGTTACCTGGTCCTGTGTCTTCTAAGGAGGAAACTGGTAGTTCATTAATCTGAAAATCTAAATTGAAAGATGAATAACAGTTATATTAAAATAGTCTGAGAGATGGAAATTAAAACTCAAGGATTTTTTTTATTAAAAATAATCAAATAACAAGGGAAAAATATCTGAGAAAGCAAAAAGATTGATGATTTTTTAAACTATCTGCATTCAAGGTGATAAATTGGATAATGTCATTGCAAATAAAAGTAGTAAATTCAGTATCTTTTTAGTAGACATAGCATAAATGGTTTGAAATCTCATCTTCACATGAGAAAATGCATCCAATTCCAAACATTATTTCTTTGTCTGCCAGAACAGAGCAAGAAGCACTTAAAGCTCATTGGGCAAAAAGTAACTCGTTCATTTGTTGTGTCAGAAATTGAATGTTTTGTAATTTAATTTTAAGTATTTTTTCTAGTAGCATTTTTGAGACATAATAGTGAAATACAATTTCTTATTTCAGTGCAAAGAGACCGAATTAAATGAACTAGTCCCTGATTTGTCCACAGGCAAGAATATGTGCACAGACACAGCTCTTTATTAGAACAAGTCAGTCACACTTTTAACTCTAAAACCTCCAAATGTAAACTTGCAAGCCTTTTCAAAGTGTCTAGGGATAAAAACATTTCTGTATTAGCATAGGAAAGCATTTATTTTGGTAGCAGCAATATGGAAAAAGCACTTTAAATTTACAAAATCAGAACCAATGTGTCAGCCATGATTTTCAACATTATCTAGTGTAGGTACTTATAGAATGGCCTCTGAAATCAAGCGTCTTCCGCACCAATTTATATGACAAATGGCTGGTATTATGTCACATTTACAATATTAGAGATAGAGATACTTGTATAGTGTATCATAAGAAAACTCTGACCCCCTGGAATTATTCCCTTATTCAACGAGAAGAGTCCAGTCCTACTGTTATGTTGAGAAGTTATATGTTGACCCCGTGGGTTAAGGGCAAGTTGTTGTGTGCTGATTATGTGTGCTGTATACTAAGGATAGCTGTTTACTTATATGCTGAACTGTGAAATTCAGATAACACTTCCAGTAGTGTTCAATCAAAGTCCTCTGATAAATATGGAGAGCAACCCACATGACTTCCTAAGTCCTAAGGATGGACTAACATTTAAATGCTTTTAAAGGGTTACATGTTCACCTTATGCAATGAGGTACTTATCTTTTTTAAGAACTGTATTTTTTTAGCTTCTGTAAAGGGCATTTAGACCTTTAGTTAGAGAAGAAAAACTTTGCCAGTGCTATATTTTAATTCTGCACAGAAATAAGTAAAGTAATTTAAACAACTGTGCACTTTGTTCCAATTACAATGAAAAATTACCATCCTCTACAAAAACAGTCTTAGAATTTCCCATAGTGCAGTCCCTGAACCACATCAGAGTAGCCACATCAGCATTAAAACACAGCTTCCCTTAAATCTTCTATAATAAGAACCAGAAAAACCACAATATCTTTAGTTAATCAACTACCATCCTTACCAACTTTATAATTAAAGGAATATGAACTGCCATGATAGATATATCATATAGCATAAAATTAATTATATTCTTTGTGACTGTAATTAACTCAGGGATTTAGGTGGTGGTGTTTTATGTTGATTGTATAGTTCCTTTTATTTTAGTGGATTCCCCTCAAGCTGAAATATTTGTACTTCTCCAGTTCTTAATTTGCTGTTAAAAGAGAGAGAAAACTGTTTACTTGTCAAGTTCATAAAGAGGATTAAGAAGCTTTTAATTCTTCTACATTAGATTTGCATTACTTTGGATTCCCAGGTGTAAAGTCTTCCAAGAAGCTGACTTTTTATGAAGATGTTTCTCAGGTCTGCAAATTACAAAAAGAAAATCTTTAGCAGAAATTCCAAGGAACTTGCTAACAAATCTCACGCTGTCATATGAGTAGTCACAGCTCTTACTTAAGATACACGAACATTCATGGAGAGTGCTTCGTAGTGGGTGTTTGAACTAGCAAAATTGCATGGGAAAAAAGAGTAAACTCGAGAGGATGTTCTTGCCATATCCAATCTTTGTACAGTTGTAACTTAGGGAGTTAATGTTCATGTTATCATAAGGTTGAGTTTGCATATTCCCTGCTTGGATAATAGAGAATAGGATTAAGTTTGCATATTCTCTCACCTGTTCTGAAAGTATCAAGACTAAAAATCACCACATAGGTAAAACAGCTGTATAGACTCTGAAATGGATTTATATGATGATCTTAACTTCATCTCAAGCTTGGATATAATCTAGAGGTGAACTCTGTTCAATATACACATCCAAAACTCCTAACTCTACTCCCAGTAGTACCATAATAAAATCAAATTCTCCTATTTTACACTATGGTCTGCTACACCACTTATCATTTACAAGCCTTCTGCCATGCTATGCCTTATTCCCAGGCTTTTTTACCCCTGGAACTCATTCTTGGCCATCAGCCCACATTGAAATTCTACACTGTAATTTCTATATACTGATTGCTAGTATGCTACTGGCATTCATCTTGACACTGAATCTCCATCCCAGTTGTGTTAATGTCAGGTCGCAAAATGGAGGTCTAATCGAATTGTGCTGTCTCCCCAAGACTGATCTGTATGTATCACCTGAAGGGCCACCAGCCCTCATCTCTAGCTGTGTGCCTGAACCTCTTGCATGCTTCAGCAATGTCTGCTGCTTGCTCTGTACTGCAGTCCATTCATCTCAGGGCGTTAAATATATATGTGCGTACTTACTGCTTTACTTCTTAATTTATCAGTGTATTAGAGGGAGACACCATTTTGGTCCAGGCTTGCCAAGCTGGAATGAGTTGTTCCCATGTTAAATAATACCTGATGCACTTGTTGACTGTTGAGAGTACTGTGGCCTCCCTTTATTTTGGCTGTGCAGCATCTGTGCCTGTGTCTTAACACCAGGGATCTTCTGAAAGAAATTAAAGTGCTTTTTTTGGAAAGTGTCTAATGTGCAATTATGAGAAAAGTGAAAGCATGGGGGATATAGATTTAGCCAAACTGGGATTAAGAAATTAGTGGAAACTTCTTCAGCCAAGAACTCAATATGGCTATCTTGCTTCTAAAGCAAACTCAGTGCTGACTTATCAAATCATAGAATCATAGAATCATAGAATAGTTCAGGTTGGAAGAGACCTTAAAGATCATCAAGTTCCAACCCCCCTGCCATAGGCAGGCACATCTCCCACTACATCAGGCTGCTCAGTGCCATGTCCAGCCTGGTCTTGAACACCTCCAGAGAGGGGTTAAATGCTGATTATGCCTATAACATCATACAGTGCTCCACCACCCTCACTGTAAAGAATTTCTTTCTTATGTCAAGTCTAAATCTACCCCCTTCCAATTTACATCCGTTATTTCTGATCCTCCCATCACATATCTTATCTGTAGGACCCCCTCAGGTATTGATAAGTTACTATAAGGTCCCCCCTGAGCCTTCTCTTCTCCAGGCTGAACAACCCCAATTCCTTCAGCCTGTCTTCATAGGGCAGTTGCTCCAGCCCTTTGACCATCTCCATGGCCTCCTCTGGACCTGCTCCAACAGCTCAATGTTCTTCTTATGTTGAGGGCTCCAGGAATGGACACAGTAACTCCAGGTGGGGTCTCACCAGAGCCAAGCAGAGGGGCAAAATCACCTCTATTGACCTCTGGTCACACTCCTCTTGATGCAACGCAGGATTTGGTTGGCCTTCTTGGCTGCAAGTGCACACTGCTGGCTCATGTACTAATAGCATTACAAGGAAAAATCTTCATCTAAAAAGATAAAGCATTGCAAAGAGATTGTGTGGTGGGCTGCTATAGCTAATTAGTCTAATCACTCAGCAGGTTTGGCTTATTCAATTAATAAATTGAAAATTAATTATTTAACCATTACAACAAAGGTGGGAAAATCAGCATTTACATTCCCAGATCAAAGTATGAATCATCTCCTATGAAATTCTCTTTTTCCTCAAAGAAGAAATTAATTTTTCTTTCATGAGAAGTATATTTTAAAAGCAAGATAGCATGAAAGTACATTGACAGTGCATAATGTTAGCTTTGCAAAACTATTTTTTAAGCTTTTGTTTTTGTTCTCATTTTTTTGTAGATAAGGAAGATTAGTGATCTGCTTGTCTCCAGCTAAAATAATCACAGTGATCAGAATGTTTTCATCTTTGTAACTCTTTCAAAAGGGAGAAAATACATTACATCTGATGATGATTTGCACAGACTTTTTCCATTTGTATACCCTTTGGTGTACGAGATGTTCATTAAAAGCAAATATTTAAGGAAAATAACAGCATCTGCCAGAAAAGGTTCATGTAAACAGACACTTGGCTGCTGGAGCTCAGTGATCTCTGTCTGTCTCCATATTTATGTGAGTCTAAAAGATCAGCCACTTTAACTTTTCAGATAAATTACATCCATAGTTTAGGCATATGATAAAGCTGCCTTTTGAATCCATGCTTCACATGGATTTCTACATATTTAATGCAATTTAATTAATTAATGCTTCAAATTATGATTTCCTTGCAGTGGGAGATAGTAGCAGATAGTCCATTTACAGTACAGGAAGGTGCTCAGAAGAAAGTAACATTTGCTTCAGTATAATTTTTGGTGATTGGGTCATTTCTGTCAGTTGTACAGTAGTTACTCAGGTTCTTTTCCTGAGCTGAATTGCTTCTACCTGAAGTTAAATCTTTGGGAAAATGGCAGATGAGACTGCAATTAATGATTGGTGACAATTAGTGATTGGTGACATCCTTCAGTAATCTCTAATGAGTTTTTATCTTTATTTCCAGCAATTTATTCATTGCTTCACCTGTTTTATTTTTTCTTTGATCACAGGCAATGGACTGGGAATCCGAGTTGTAGGTGGCAAAGAAATTCCAGGAAGCAGTGGGGAAATTGGAGCTTACATTGCCAAGGTCTTGCCAGGGGGCAATGCAGAGCAGACGGGGAAGCTGGTAGAAGGTAAGATGACTGCATTATCAAAAAATAAAGTCAATTAATTTATGTCATGATTTTGTACCACAAAAGTAGAGTTTTATTAATGTGTAACCTGGCTTCATCATCTAAGCACCTATGTGGAGGATTACTTACATTTCTTAGTTATAGAGGTTAACAGATCATAGATCCAGTTTTCTCAGTTACAGGGTTTCTTTTAATTTCCTAAAGTCAGACTTGACAGAATTTATCCAACCCAATTTTGGTTTTCCAGCTTAGGATAGTCTTCCAACCTGCCTTAACAGGCAACAGAGGAAAAAAAGACACCTATGAAATGGTAATTGATTTCTTCTGCCATAGACCTTTATTTTAAGAACTGGGAGTGTCTTCCTTATTTAATTAACTTTAAGAAGACTACATTAGACTACGTATCTTCCTTTAGGCAACCAAAGTTAGAATTAACATTACATTTTCTAGGATTGTTATTGATGTGGTAATTCTGTCAAATAATAAATTACTACTGTCTAAATCACATAAATAGTCCCTTCTCTGTAAAACTGATTTTTAGGTCCTTTTTTCATTAGTATCTGTATGCACCTGAAATAGCAGTTTATCCATGGACAAAAATATAATACATTTGTTTCTAGTTCATTCAACTGCTTATTTTTATTTAATTAATGAAAGCAGAAAAAAAAAAAAGAAAATAAAGAAGGTAAACAGGAAAGAGGGTTCTCCCAGGCAGAATTCAATTCACATGAAGTTTCTGAATAGCAAAAATGCAACAAAAGTCATTGTTAAACCAAAATTAATTTGCAGGTAGAAAAGTCAAGTACATTTATTAAAGAATGTGTACACAAAGAATAGTTTAAGCATGTTGTGGCTGTTACAAAACAGTGTCACTCCATTCATCCAGATGCTTTTTGTAACCTTTGTGGTTTCTTTGATGGTTTTTGATGGCACACATACACTGGTGTCAATGTCAATTTAAAGCTGAAGTGAAGAAATAATGTATCAACAAAAATATCTTTTTTTTTCCTATAGATTTGATCCTACCTTTCATATTTAATGGGAAATATCTCACTCATCAAATGATAGGATAGTGTGGAATAGTGTTATTTATTGAACACAAATGATAGTGTTTGGGGTTTTTTGTCTCACTGCATACAAAAGATGTGTTAGATCATTCATTCATTATTTCAGTGCAAAGGAGGTAAAGTGAAGAATGTGGATATTTCTCCAAGATGGGACATTTCAGGAAAGAGGATGAGCATTTAGTAATTGCAATTATCTCTAGTATTTTTGGGGTTTTTTTCTGGAAATTGAGATTTAAAGCATTTTTTTCACTTAGCATATAGGTATATTTTATCAGTGATCAGTAACATCATGGATTTATAATAACTAAAGGAAAAGTTCAGATACGGTAGTGTGCTTTTCTGTATGTTCATGTAATGTATTTTGAAGGCTTATTCATATTTTGAAGAAAGACGAACAGGACAGTAATAATATTATTTTATTTCATTCTCCTATCACACAATCAATCATGTTTCTGAGCTGACCTTCATAAAAGTTTCCTAGGCTTGGATATGTTAGCATAAATCAACTCTATTGAAATCACCATACTTAATCTGTAGAACTTGTCCACACAATGTCCCAGAATATGTTTTACTATTGATGTGCTAAATGTTCTGTCAGAGAGAAAAAATGCTTTCTGCAGAATGTGTCATTACTACAGCATGCAAGACAAATACCTCACCTTGCTATCATTTACCTTTTAAATCTTGGTTTTACGTCTAGTTGTGATGTTATTTTAGATGGCTACCATGGAACAACAAAGAATACCTGGTTACTTGGATTTGTTTGTTTTAGTAGAAATAGGGCTGGTTCACATTTAATCTCTTTCTTCAGAGGAGCTAAATTTTGTTGAGATCTTCAGTCATTCTTCTATCGTTGTGTTAATCCAGCCACATGTAAATCCAGCTACTCATGTTACCAGTATTGCTGCTATTGTGCTTGAAAACAGAGGCCAGGCTTCATTTCTTTTTCAAGTTATTTGCTGTCTTTCACATCACATACAGAAAAGCTTATCTGTCATTGTCTGTAAATGACAATTACACATTTACAATTTGTACACTAATCATGAGTCACTTTTTATGCTGAAATGCTCTCCCACTTTGGATTATATATATATACCCAGTCATCAACCAAACATACTAATGTCATTACAAGCTAATATCTTGACTCATTAGCCTTCTAAGAATATGATTCACTGCAAGAAGTCCATAAAGTTAATTAATTCCTCTCATTCTAAAAAGGCAGTGGATGAGGTCTGTTATTTCTATCAATAGTGCAACGATGCATTTACTGTGGTTATGAAGGAGGGCAAAGTTTTGCCTGCTAGACAGCATGACTGCATCTCTGAAAGAATGACACACTTTAAAATACAGATGGTATTCTTCTCCTTAGGGAATAGGAATCCACAAAATTTTAGCCTATTTTAAATAGCTTTGGAGGAGTCTTGGTGCTGAGAATTTTATTTATAGCAAATACCAGTATATATAGCAAATACCAGTCATCTTCGTTCTCTCACCTTGAATTGCTTTCAGATGACAGAAATATCCCTGATTCATCACTTGTTGGCATTACAAAAACTGGAGGTGGAAGAGTCATTCCACTGAGCTCATGAAGTGCAGGGACTTTGTCAGTTTGATAGATGTGTCTCTGCTCCCTCTCGTGTTCAGTTATATTCCACCTGGTAAATCTACAGGGTGAATGGTGTTTTATACTCCCATCTTTTTCCAGAATCAGAAGAACTTAAAAGAGCAGAAATAAAATATTTATGTGTGTTATCAACTGCTCAGAGTTTGTTGCGTGCCCTCAGCATTCATGTTTCCTCATTGGCCCACTTCAGCAGGATGACTGGGAACTGCTGAAACAGGGTGACTTTGTTATAATTTTTCAGTCTGCCAGGCTTGCTGTGTTGCAATGCTGATATTCACTGAGATGAGAAGATTCTCTGTCTTTCCTCCTGAGAACTGAGAGGGACTTGCATGGTCAAAAAGCTAATAGTGGTCTTACTGCCTTTGCTGACACTACACTCAGCAGCAGTGCAACACTGAGCAGATTTTCTGTTAACTTGTCCTAGGCTTTATGAGAGCATGCTTGTTTTTAATATGGATTTCTTATCTAAATAATACCATCCCAAACTTAGAAATTAGAAAATCATAAATCATGAGGACAAATACTTATTTAAAATGCTGAAGTAGCACCCACAGTTCCTATTTTACAGCAAATACAAGTGTAACATTTCCAGCATAATGTAGATGGATGTCACCTATTTTATGAGTCACAGGCTTTCACTGTAGAATTTTAGTGTATAAATAGTCCATGCTATAGCAGAGACATTCTATTCCATTAAATTCTGTTTAAATTGGCATTGAATAATA
This sequence comes from Turnix velox, assembly GCA_013400935.1. Taxonomy (NCBI): domain Eukaryota; kingdom Metazoa; phylum Chordata; class Aves; order Charadriiformes; family Turnicidae; genus Turnix; species Turnix velox. The sequence goes on along the minus strand of VZTY01014084.1, from coordinate 26,215 downwards.
AAATTTATCATACAGGAATATTTTAAGCTTCCCTGTCCCAAAGCTGTGCAATAGTGTTATAAAGAAAAAGTGTCTGATGTAAGTAAAGACATGTTACCAGCTGCTGTAAGTACAGAAAATGCTACCCTGTGACAGCTGTGAAGTAGGTCAGAGTATTGCTATTTGAGAGTTCTGTGGTAGCTAATAGCACCTTGCCCCTCAGTCCAATCCTTGTTTTGATGTAGATCAATAACTAGTTAATAAGTACCCCTCAGGATGCATGAGACATGGCGCCTCAAAATACCATGAAAGTCCTCCAAGAGCCACATGCAACCTGATAGCACATAGATAAAAGCATATCCAGTGTACTTCAGTCTGAAGATTGATGATGAGTTCTTAAAAGTACTTAGTATCTTTTAGACTTGGAATCAACTTGTAAGATGCAAGTGGTCAGACTTCCAAATTGGATAGTTGCCTTTTATTGTTCTGGAAGCTCTCCAGACAAGATAGCTGGTTCCCCTCAGGACAGTATTTTGAATGATAGAATGATAGAATCATAGAATAGTTCGGGTTGGACATTTCAGTCACCCACAACCACGATAACAACCTCAGTCCTACATTTCACAAGCTGAAAAGTGAAACCCTATCTCACCTCTTGAGTAAAATCTTTGCCTATGTTTTACAGGAAAGTATTTGCAACAAATTCCATCTTCTTAATAAGCTGCAAATGGCAATAGGAAATTATAGGGAAGCTTTACCACTCCCAGTCTACCATATCTGTATCTGATCATTCCCTTCAAGTCCTTCACTGCTTTGAAAGGACAATGTTTTCAGAATATATTATTGAACTGACAGGGCAGTATTTAATCTTCTGGAATAGCATCCAGATCTANTTAAAAGGTTCTTTTCTAAAAAGGCATGATTGTAATAGAACACACTGCATAAACATGAGGCAAGAGAGAAATTCTGTAACATCCCATGAACTAAAAGTTTATATTTTTATGTGAAAAAAATGCTGATGGTGGGACCACACAGGCCTACAAAAAACAAGAGTACAACAAGAACTATGATAAAAACATGAAACCACTCCACTAACAACCTTTCACTGCTACCACCAAATGCCAAATAAATGATGTTGAAGAAAAACTTAAAATAAAACAATCATAGAAGTAGTGTTAAAGCCAGCTGACTATTTTTATTTATCTACAGTATTGATATTCCAAAATATGCCTGGGCAACCTCTTCCAATCCTGACTTATCCTTAAAATTATTTTTCCTAGTATCTAAGCAGTTTCTCACATTACAAATGTTACCTTTTTCATCGTTTCCCTTCTCTCTGAAAGATTTCAACAATACGCTGACAAGGAAAAATTGCTTAAAAATTCACATTAAGCAAAAAGCATCAAGGAAAGCAAGTTTGCCACTCATGGGAGCCTCAAGAGTTTATAAAGACTAATCCCCCAGCCAGAGCAGCACTGGTCCCACTACCAACAATAGCCAGAACCTTGTACCTATTGTTTAGATGAACAGGAGGTGCTGAGGTGGGCAGGGAAGCAGGTCAACCACTGCCCTGACCACCAACTTTGGGCCATTCTCCTCTTTCTTTTTGGCCTCTGNAAAGTATTTGCAACAAATTCCATCTTCTTAATAAGCTGCAAATGGCAATAGGAAATTATAGGGAAGCTTTACCACTCCCAGTCTACCATGTATCTGATCATTCCCTTCAAGTCCTTCACTGCTTTGAAAGGACAATGTTTTCAGAATATATTATTCAACTGACAGGGCAGTATTTAACCTTCTGGAATAGCATCCAGATCTAAATTGCCCTACTTGAGCAGAGAGCCCCTACTTGATAACCTGCAGAGCTCCCTTTCGACCTCAACCATTGTGTCATTCTGTGATTGTTACATGAATTTACCTTCCTTAATATCACTAGAGACCTAATCTGATCAGTCATTGGTGTAAAGACAGCACCACTCAACAAATGCCTCCACCTAAAACTGACTGTAATGGCTCACGAG
>VZTY01014084.1:9037-22672 GCA_013400935.1 Turnix velox | reverse complement strand
CCTGCTTGTTCACACAGGTTGCCGAGGCCTTGAAAGGCCCCTTTGATCCTGTGAGTGCGGGGCAGGGTGGGGCAGGGTGGGGCAGGGCGAGGCTGGGCAGCGCGAGCAAGTGCCACGCAGGGTGGGGCAGGGCGGGGCCGGGCCAGTGGGGAGTTCCTGCCCCGGCACTGGGCAACGCCTTCCGCAACTGCCAGGGCACAGCCTCCCCTCACTGCTTTCTGCAGCTTCATAAACCACAAAAAATGGGCTTCTTGGTGGCTCTTTTTTGCCAAGATTCCCTTGCCCAGCATGGGCAACGTATATGTGTAGTAGTTCACACTGCATTTGAAACACATCAATTTAAAGAACATCACATGTATGGTGTAGCTGATCCTGACTGCTCTTCTGTGAATATACAGCATTTCGGTACCTGCCAAGTGAACAGGAGACCTTGATTCTGGGCTTTTTCCGACATACTTGATGTTAAGTTGCTCAGATACTTCTGCTTCTATGAAGATCTGTGTTTGAAATAGAGACCCTCACTATTAAATTCCATTTGAAAGTGACAGTTGGGAGCACTTCATTTTGAATTGGATCTTTCTTTCTGTTTTGCAGCTGGTCTGTCTTCCCAATGATGAATCCTAAGTTCTTATTTAGTATGATAATTAAGGCACTTTCTAGGAAATTTCTGGTTTTTTGGCTTGATGTTCTTGCATTTAAAATGATTTGTAAAGCAACAGTTATTAGTTAAAATTATTTCCATCTTTGTTTATCCATAGTTTTGCAACTGTTCTTGTCAGGCCATATGCAGGTTGATTCAATCTGAAACATACAATTGTTGCAAAGTAAACACACATTTGCATCATTCATGTTCATTGTACATATTGAGCACTAGAATCTATTGGCATGGAAAAGATGAGTACTGTTTACCTGCCCAAGTGCAATGACAGTGTCATTTAGAAGTGCTGACTAGTCATCTCAATGAATAAAGTTTTGACTGCTTCTTATTTACTAGGTAATGTGCTCAACAGAATCCCATTAAATTAACCTTTAAGATGACACAGCAAAAGGAAATGAGTCATTCCAAGCAATGTTCAGCACCGTGTGAGCACCAAGCTTGCTAAATTAGTTCTGTCATAGTGTGGGTGAAGTGGAATGAATCCACATCATTCATTCATTTGCTGCTCATACAGTTAGTTTGAGGACTGCTGAATAGAAACAGGCATTGACTAACGTCTAAATAAATCAAAGTTTAGTATTACATGCACTGATTATACTTTCCAAATGGGTATGAAATGACAGATTAGAGAGAGCTGAGAGTTCCTGAGATGTATGTGATAGAAAGGATAAAAGGAAGCAAAATTCTAGGAAAAGAATGTCATGTCTGCTGTTAATGGGGGAGTAGAAACAGCTTCATTCTTAGCCAATACTAAAGAAAGACAAGACAGTCTTTCATTTTCTTGTTCACAGACCACTTTACTATTCTTAGAAGTATCGGCCTATCTCAGTGATAATAATAGCTCTTCAATTTTCACAGTGGAAGCTGACTGATCAGTTGGGAAACATGGGCTTTTTTCTGATTGAGAAGCTGTAGAGAACATGAGACAAGAAAAACACATCCTCCTGGTTAGGAATGAGTGAAGATCTAAACACGGAACTGGAAATATCTTCAAGTGTCCCAGTGACTCTTGTTGAATATGATGCTGACAGACTGGTATGTATGATAACAACAGCTTTAGACCAGATGAGCAGGTAGTTGAACACAGGCTGAGGCACATGCATGAGTTCCTTTCAGTGATGCACACTGACAGGCTTCAATGCCATCTCAGAGGTTCTGTCTCTAAATGGAGATTTCCTGGGAGAGCACTTGACAATTCCTAGTAGATAATTTTTTCTCTAATCCATATAGTTTCCATACATATTGAAAAATTTGGTGCCACCTAATGGACAACCCTCCACATCCCAAATTCCAAATGTGCTAAACTCTACATAGGAATAGTTTTGCATGTAATCTATAAAGGTCTGTCTGTTATTTATGTTAGTTAATGCATCACACTAAGACTTCCCAATTCAGAATGCTTAGTCTTAGGATGTAATATGCATAGCTTAGATGCAAAGATTACAAAGCCCCCCAGGTAATGCCAGAATTTCAGTGTCTGCTGGCTTTAAATTTATGAACTGGAATCATCATAACAGCTTCATTGATTTCAACGCAAGAAACTAAATTACTGCACCAAAGTGCTTTGGTGTATTTACAGGTGAAATTCAGTGAGCTATTTTGTCAAAAATGAAAAAGAAGAGTATTCTAGACAATCCTTAAACAAGTTTCCTGCTGTAGCTTCATGCACATAGCTGTCTCAGAAACCATGGCTGTGTCAACAAAGTATTGCTTTAGCCCATTTAGTTTATATCAGCATGGGGTGCACTTGCAAAGTACTTTAGCTAAAAGGAACTGGACAATACCACCACATAATTTAAATACCTCCAGAGATGGTGATTCAACTACATCCCTAGGGAGCTTTTAAATGTGTTTGATAACCCTTCTTGATGAAAATTTTTTTTTGTCTAATATCCTAATCCCCTGGCAGAACTTCAGATCATTTCTTCTTGACCTCCTTTTCTCCAGGCTAAATAACCTCAGGTGCCTCAGCCACTCCTCAGAAGACTTGTACTCCAGAACCTTCACTGGCTTCACTCTATAAGCACACTCCAACTCCTTTGTGTCCCTTCTGTAGGGAGGGGCCCAAAATTGAGCACAGAACTCAAGGTGCAGCCTCATCAGTGCCAAGTACAAGAGAGGGTGAGCACTTAGTAGTCCTGCTGGTCATGTTATTTCTGGTACAACCTAGGTGTTCTTGGTCTTCTTGGCTACCTGAGCACACTGCTGCCTCATATTCTGCCCCAGGTCCTTCTCTGCTGAGCAGATTGTGGCTTTGCACAGGGTTGATGTGATTCAAGCACGGGACCCAGCACTTGGCCTCATACCATTTGCCTCAGCCCATCCAGCCAGCCTGTCCAGATCTCTCTGTAGAGCTTTCCTGCTCTAATGGCTGCCTAAAGAGTAACTAGAGTTAGTACTACATCTATGAGTTGTATGTTCTCAGTGGTCACTGAATTCAGTGGAAGAATCAGCAAAATCATGCTCAGTTTAATGAATTCCATTTTGTAAAAGTACATGTTATGAAGACGTGCATGTCTAAATGAAACCAAGTTTCCTTCTATGCTTTGCCTTTAGAGGTCCTCAGGATGCTTTATGGGTTCAGTTTCTTGCCTGTGAAGTACACAGATTGATTAGGAGTGGTCCTGCAGACCTCGATGCAATTATCATCTGTAGGAAAAAAATCAGATGAATCTGCTTCATTACTTTTAGAGACAATAATTATTAGTTTTCATAAAGATTAGGAAACACCTTTGAAATGGTGATGAGTTGATAGCCAATTTAGCAATTCCTTACACAAGGAGAATTGCTGAGACTGTTTCATCTCTAATGCATTCAGTATCATTTTTGCTTTACCCTTTTATTTTATGCATTATGCTCATGGGATTTACAGTTTTGTCTGGCATTTTTTACTGCTTACACATGTTTTTCCCTTATCTACATATCCCTTATCAGTCATATAACTGATTTACATTTTCACAGATGTAATTGCTTGGTTTTGAGCTTCTGCTTAAATTTCCTTCAGGAGAAAGAAAACATGTAATTTTTATACATTTAAATACAATGCACATTTTTTCCTACTTATGCTTTGGAAAAAATATGTAGTGGTTTGATGTAAAATAGCAGAGGTCATTATTTTAGTCTCTTATAATTTTTATACTAATAAATTTAACATATAAGTCCAGCAGAAAAGATTTTTAACCTGTACAACACCTTTGGCAAAATGAAAGCATTCTGAAAAGATGAGTGAAATTCACAATGAAATTATCAACTTCTTTGTCCTTGTTGACCCATAATATACATTTGAGGTTGAATCTACAGAGCTGAAATCTCAGTTTAACACTTACATTTTTAAAAATAATACTTGATATCTCACTTGGGGTGTGTTTTTGGAAGAGAATAGGCCACTGCAATCACAGAATCACAGAATATCAGGGATTGGAAGGGACCTCAAGAGATCATTTAGTCTAATCCCCCTGCTGGAGCAGGAACACCCAGATCAGGTCACACAGGAAGGCATCCAGGCAGGGTTTGAATGTCTCCAGAGAAGGAGACCCCACACCCTTTCTGGGCAGCCTGTGCCACTGTTTTGTCACTGTTTTGTTCCACTATTTCTGTGGAACCTCCTGTGTTCCAGCTTGCACCCATTGCTCCTTGTCCTATCATTGGAGGTCACTGAGAAGAGCCTGGCTCCATTCTCCTGATACTCACGCTTTACATATTTATGAGGTCACCCCTCAGTCTCCTCCAAGTTAAAGAGTCCCAGCTCCCTCAGCCTTTATTCAGAAGGGAGATGCTCCAACCCCTTCAATACCCAGGGAAGCTAAAGTGAGGATGCAGTGCTGAGAATTCAGTAATGGTTCAGTGTTTAAATTTGGTTTTATGTGTCATCAAGACCTACAAGTTTGAAGAAGTAGGGTCAGAGGCTGTTGTAGGGCTGGAGGGTGGGTGCTAGGCTATGAGAGCATCAAAACAGACAGGCTTGTTAATCTTGATGCTACAAGGCAGCAATGATGGCTGAGCAGCAGGATACATGCTTGCATAGAGCATTCAGGGTAGGGTTCCAGCTACTTCAATATCCAGCTACAGTTTCACCAAGCCCATCACCTCATTCCTTGACTCCAGGAGTCTTAAGCCAGATCTTGTAGGCTATATTATTTCCTGTGAGCTTTGATGTGCTCCATTACAGCAGCAGGAAAGCTCCAAAATGCCTTCAGGAGACTTCAAAATGAGCCCTGAAACTACCAGGCTTGTCCTCCTTTTGATTGTCATCAGTTGCAAGCAGGGCTTTCTTGTGTCTGCTGTCACCCTTGGGGTTGACAACAGCTTCTCCCCTGGGGAAACTGCTTTCCCTGAAGAGATGTGAATAATCTTTCTAGACTATACTTATCAGCAAAGGCATGTGGTATCACACAGCTGTTTTGTTTGTCTTCTGACGCTTACATGCTGAATTCAGTTTTTTAGTTTTTAGTGGTGATCATAAGCAACATATTTCCCCTCTACTTGGCAATGGTGAGACCCCACCTGGAGTATTGTGTCCAGTTCTGGAGCCCTCAACACAAGAAGGACGTTGAGCTGTTGGAGCAGGTCCAGAGGAGGCCAATGAGATGATCAAAGGGCTGGAGCAACTGCCTTATGAAGACAGGCTGAAGGAGTTGGAGTTGTTCAGCCTGGAGAAGAGAAGGCTCAGAGGGGACCTCAGAGTAACTTCTCAGTACCCGAGGGGGACCTCAGAAAGGCAGGGGGAGGACTTTTTAATAAGATATCGGATGGGAGGACCAGAAACAATGGATGTAAATTGGAAGGGGGTAGATTTAGACTTGACATAAGAAGGAAGTTCTTTACAGTTAGGGTGGTGAAACACTGGAACAGGTTGCCCAGAGAGGTTGTGGATCCCCCTGCTCTGGAGGTGTTCGAGACCAGGCTGGACAAGGCACTGAGCAGCCTGATGTAGTGGGAGGAGTCCCTGCCTATGGCAGGGGAGTTGGAACTCAATATTCTTTAAGGTCCCTTCCAACCCAAACTATTCTCAGATTCTATGATTCTATATGAGTATTCAGGGACAAGCTGGTAAGATATAATTTATTTTTGTGCAGATAATGAGAAGACATAGAAGATGTTGCTAATAGGTATACCTGCCAAAGCTGTTCTGAATTTGCCTTTACCTTCAAGGATTTCAAATAAATAAAACCAATAAATACATTGGATTAGTAAAGACAGCAGGCAGTGAATGTAACTCCATCACTTCTACCTGGTTTATCCTTAGGTTCCCTTTGCTTGTCATGAGTTCTAGGTGGTTTATCCTTAAGCTCCTTTTGCTTGTCACATGCAACATCATGATCACCCATTCTCTGGGGACCTGGATAAGGAGTTTTGCTTGATACAAAAAGAGAGTAGAGTCCTTGCCCAGCCCTTTTCTCACACTTGTTCCCAGACCAGCACCGCATTCAGGAGATCTCACCTTCCCTTCCAGTACCCTCTGACTGGGATGGTCAGGCAGGACAACATACTAACTCCTGCTATGCCACTGCTCACAGGTGGCATAATCATCCCCTGCCATAGTCTCTGGGTCACCCCTGGCACTCATCTCTAACCATCCCCTGGATCTCCCACACTTCTCCTTCAGCCAGGATCTTTACCTTCTTCTTTCCAGTGTTCCCTTGATTGGGGAGCCCTCCTTTTAGCCCTCCTTTTAACCCACAGGCCCACCCAGTTGCCCTGTTTTCCTCAATCAAAAATGAGTGCTGGAGCATAACATGTGATCATTCTGCTAACTGGCAGTTCTGTCACATTTCTTATTATTAAGTGGAGAACTTTAGTCCAGAAGTTGTTGGTATTACAAACCTGATCATACGGGTTGCAGTTATCAAGTAGCCACTTCTTCCTGAGAGTTCAGAAGTTCAATTTCAGATGGTCATGCAAGCACATGCATGCACCCAATTGTCTTCCTCCTGCATTCAGAATTTAAGCTATTTTTGCCTATGATAATTCCAAGTAGTTCTACTGAAACCTATAAAGAAGAAATATATATTTAACATGTAAGTTCCCTGCAGCTGTAAGGGATTTAAAATTATTATTGCAACTTTGCTGTGAGGAAGGGACACATGAATGTGTCAGAAAAGTTCTCCTCGTATCTCTTGGGGAAAAATGTAAATTGAACTTTTGCACAGAATTTGACGTCAATAGAAAATATAGAAAATTCAAACAGGAATATACTTGTGTTACTATTTTATTACTTTTCATCTTTCCTGTAGATTGTTTCTTACCCCATCTGGCACAGAGATGATTAGTTCTTGGTCTTCACACAGTATTTTTTCTCTTCTTGCCTGGATGTTAATTATTTCTTCTATTGAGTTCTTAAGCTATGACTTGAAGCTTAAGAACAAGAAGCTTATTATAATAACATTTAAAAAGCTCAGTACAACATAATGTTAAAGTAAAAGCAATAGGACTTGTTTATAACAACTTATGTGAAAATATTAATGCAAGTTGATTAGGTTTTTAGTTGCCAGATAATCTGTGTTACATCTTTAATGTACAGATAGCTTCAGTAGTTGTATGTTCACATTTCTTTTAGACAATTATAAAGAGAATTACATACTTTGAATTACGTGGTTGAAAAATAACTGGCCATCAGTTTTTTTATTAGTTTTCAGGTTATGTGACTCTCACAAATAAGATAGTAGTGAGCAATTTCTACTTTATATTTCAATAATCACATAGTTTCAGAACTGTAAAGTTTTCCCAGAGTTACAGAGGATAATTATCTGACAGAGTGACTCCTATTAGAACACATCAAATAAAGATCTCACTCTATCCTATATGACAGATTCTTATTAAGAAGATTCAACTTTCTACTTGCTCAGTCCAAGTCATAAAATCTTTGTTTGTATATGACCTGAAGTAGCATTGCCATCCAATGTGTCAACCAAATCTCTTAGGGGTCTGGGATGCATTTCATCAGGTCCCATAGACTTGTGTATGTTCAGGTTCTTCAGGTGTTTGTGACCCTGGTGGTCTCTTTCAGTGGGAAGGACTTTTCTCCACCAGCCTGCTGTTCTACAGTTTGTCACAGGCAAGCCTGATACTTCCCTTCTTCCTCCTCAATCCTAGAGAGAGAAGGCAGAACAGACATAAAGCCATCAGTGGGGCTGGAGAACCTCAGACTGTCTTACATCTGTTCTGGTGAACTTGATCTTGACAGAGATTCACCTTATCAAAGGGAAGATCAGGCTGTGGATATCTTAGTCAGTGGCCTGCCTTTTGCCTGAGATTTGGGTAATATCACTCCTCCTGTGTAGAAGACAAAGTATAAAAGAAATTTTAACAGTAATAAGTCATGTCAGTTCTCTATTAATCTAGATTAAGCTTTGTGGTTATAGTCTCATTGTTTTGACAATAGAGTAGTGTTTTATATAGACTTTGTTTGACAAGTTTGCTGTAGTAATTTATACTTTTAAGGAAACTAGAAACTAAGTTATGCAGAGAGACTGATTCTAAAGACACACTGTGACTTCAAGAATTGTATGTTTGCATTTCATAACAAGTCCAGGGTTGATTCATGCCCATCACTACAGGGAAATACATTAGCACTTTGACTTTCATCAGCTTATTTGTAACCATCAGGAAGGTTTAGAAATAAAAGAAAAATAACTGGAGAACACACACCATAACATAATTTGGTGTTGAATGTCAGACTGCAAGTTGATAGTGTTTCTCCTTCTGAGTGCAATTTTTCTGAGTTTTTCTTCCACTGTGAAATAGAAAGACACCAACATTCACATCCTACTGATTGAAACTGCAGGCCCAGAGTCCAGTATTCTTTTCCTCTGTGAGCAATGAATCTGTGAAAAAAATGCAGCTCAGACACACTTGTTTTGCATAAGAATAAAGAATACAAATTCTATGAAGAATCAGAGAATAAACACAGGCAATCTATGTGAAAAACTATGGTGTAACCAATACCAGAGGCTCTATGTCTGGATTTTTTACATTCTAGTAGGGAAACCATCTCTGTCACTCTAAAAAATGGAAGAAATTATGGGTTTTATGAGTGTGTGGTCTGATTTTTTTTTGGAATTACAAACTTGCAGTGACATAGAAAACAGCAGTATTGCAACTTCACGGGCACCATGGGTATACTGAATAGGGGACTGCAATATAGCAGTGTATGCAAAGTGGCTAAGACTAGTTTTATAATAGCATACATTGAGTTACAGATGGGAATAAAATTCAAGATACGTTGAGTGCCTCAGTTTAGTATATCTGTATTTGAAGTAAATGTGTTGGGACTCATATTTGGAAAGCTTTATTAATCCTTTGATTTTCAGATTCCTTTAAATTTCAACTTTAATCATGCAGTCAGCTCATGACTAAAGATAAATACAAAGAGGACAGAAAATGTGGAAAACAATGAAAGATTGGTGGAAACTGAGATATATATTGTGCCTTCATACTGACAGTGAGAAACTCTAATACAAAAATCTGTCTGTTTTTTTTATAATTTGCTTTGTGCTTTTTTGTATCAATAAGAATATTTTATTCATAACCACATTCAGTTAAACAGTGCAGTTTTATCACCCAGGTGGTGAACTGAAGGATGTGCTGTTGTTTATTTTTTTGCTCTGTTTCCCCTTCTTTCAATTGCTTTCTCATGCCATATAGAATCATAGAATAGTTTGGGTTGGAAGCGACCTTAAAGATCATCGAGTTCCAACCCCCCTCCCATAGTCAGGGACACCTCCCACTACATCAGGCTGTTCAGTGCCTTGTCCAGCCAGGCCTTGAGCACCTCCAGAGAGGGGGCATCCCACAACCTCTCTGGGTAACCTGTTCCAGTGTTTCACTACCCTCACTGTAAAGAATTTCTTTTTTATGTCAAGTCTAAATCTACCCCCTTCCAATTTACATCTATTGTTTCTGGTCTTTCCATCCAATATCATGTTAAAAACGCCTTCCCCTGCCTTTCTGTAGGACCCCCTCAGGTACTGATAAGTTACTATAAGGTCCCCCCTGAGCCTTCTCTTCTCCAGGCTGAACAACCCCAACTACTTCAGCCTGTCTTCATATAGTCAGCTTCTCTCTCAAGGCTGCAGGATAAAGGAACAAAATCCTCTCCAACCAGCTCTATATGAACTCATGGGGTCTAAATAATTGATAAATACATGTTTCCATGGAGTAAATGAAAATAACAATGTTCAAGATCTTTATGAAAAGCCAAGAACTCAGCAGTTACAGAAAAGACAGAAGTAGCTCCCCTGTCTCTAAGATTAGATATTCTGAAGCACCAGCACAGAGTGTTTGTGACTTTGGTATGCTGTTTATGTTAATAAATAAATCATTTAAGTTTTCAAGTTTGGTATGACATTCACTTCAGAGAAAAAGTAGTCATTTATCTGGTATTTTCTGCAGCGTCTATTTCACCTGAAAAAAGAATTATAAATAGTCCAAAGTTGTAGCTCTGTGTCATTGCTAGAATTGGCATTTAAGGGAAGCTATCATTTCTGCAAATTTCTAAACTCTTTGTCACTCCTGGTGAAGAGAAATAAAGAGCAAAGCTATGGATGTTATGATTTCATTTTGTGAAAGGAGCATTTGCAGCAGTGCTTTGCATTAGTGCAGTTCAGGAGTAAAGGAAGTGAAATTCCTCCAAGATGATACAAGCTTTGTGTCCATGGAAAGGGGCATTCACAGCCAGTTCTTGAATGACATCTCTAAAGAAACAGCTCTTGAACCATTGGCCATGATCATAGATCCTATTTGCACCAAAGAGCCACTCCTGAAATGTTTGTAGGTTAGTGTGTTTGATGTAACCATAAGATCATCTAATTTTCAGTTACCCATTGCAAGCAACAATTGTACTGTCAAAGGTCATGTATTGCCATAACATAGCAAATTCAGTGGTTGGAAATACTTTGAAAATTAATAGTATTGACAAGCCTTAGAGGGTGTAGAGAGCCATCAGGCAGGGGCTGTTGGAGATGGTGTGGTCCTGCCTCTTGTTTAAGGAATTTGGTTTGGCTGCAGAAAGGATCTGGAAACATCCTGAGAGCATGATAGTCATGCCTTGGCTGGCCCTGATGCAAGATGAGGACAATAATTAGTAGAGTAGAAGCTCTACATCAGTGTAACTTTTATCAGAAGGAGACATTTTCACATTCTGTGCCTCACTGCTGCATGTTGTCAGACTTTCAGGATTCAGCCAACCACCTCTAGACTCAAAGATCACTTCCTTAGGCACTTCATCCAAATCCACCTACGCCTTCAGAATTCTTTTACCTTGCACAAAGTTTTTATTACTAGTTTATACATACAGATTTTCCTTAGGAGAGAGGTTTCAGCAAGCAAGAAGTATGGACTCAGCCTCTGCAGGTTAGATTGTTCCTCCTTGCAAACTCCACTGATTTTTTTTTTTTTTTCCTCTGTTGCAAAATACCAACATTATCCTACACCTCATGTTTGCTAAGCTCTGGATTGTCACCATTGTAGCCCATCATGAATCTAGACCCACACAGTGTGGAAGGAAGAGATTTTCATGGGGTGAAGTCAAATTGAGTGGAGATGGGAGGTGGCAAGGTCCTTATACTTTTGTTATGGGGGGATTGGACTAGATGATCTCTTGAGGTCCCTTCCAATCCCTGTTATTCTGTGATTCTGTGATTAGTTGGATCAAGACCATAGTTGGTAGTATTTTCTGAATATTTTGTGGATCTGTCTTCATAATCTTTTCTTTATCATAACTCCTGGAAGATGCAATAATACTATTATTCTCTTCATCAGCTCTCAGATCTTTCTTCCAGTTTAATTTTAAGTAGAATGACAGGTGATTACTTTAATTAATCATTCCTTAACAAGGTTAGAGTCTAAGCAAAGGAGCTACATCAAATTACCTGTGCCAAAAAGTAGGACATTACAGAACAATTGGTTTTGGTTGATTTTCTCCTTAATGCAGTGATCCATGATACAACATGTAATTATATCTAACCTCTAAAACTCAGTGTAAACCAAGATTTTAAAAGAAACTGAGATTTACACAGGTACAGTTTTCAACAATGTCCATGGAACCAATTTTGAATCATTTGATATTGCAGACTTTTTCATACTTAGAGTAAGTAGCCACTCGAGTACAGGAGTTCAAAGAGATGAGGAATAATTATTCCCTATTTCTCAGTTAGGACAAATAATTTAATTAATGGAACTGCATTCTGAACAATTTATAGATATGGATCTAAAATCCATAGATTTGGTTCTTTCTGCTTTCTTTGACACATAGAACTATGACATACATGGAAAAACATTATCATGTGCTATAAAGTAAAATTTAACTCTTTTATACAGAACACAAAGTATTGTGAGTAGTAGCTGGAGATAACTCAGGTCAAACTCCTTGTTCAAAACTGTGAGAGCAGATTATATGGGGCTGTGTCCTGTTGGGTTTTGGACATTTCCAGGAACAAAATGCACAACCTCTCTGCACAGCTAGTAGTTTTGCAATACTTTTAAGCATATGGAAACATTTAATATTGTAGAAAGTGCCTTATTTTGCTCAGGCAGTTGAACATGAGTAGTGGGCTGCATTTTGCACTTCCTGATTGAGCAGCTGTAAAACTTGTCACAGGACTCAATAGGGAGGAATACCCTGATACTCCTTGCCCTTATGTGAGCATTTTTTTTTCTAACAGCGGATGTACATATGATGTTTATAATGCTAAATAATCAGGTAGTTTAGCATGTGTAATAAAAATTATCAGTAGAAGATTACTGGTTCAAAACATGCAGTCAGTCCAACCAAGCTTCAGAAGACCAGCTTCTCTTATTTGGGAAAATGTATATGGTCTTTAAACTTATGTCTATCCCTGAGTTTGAATTCAAATTCATTCTTTTTCCATGTTATTAGAACTTTCTATCCAAAATTTCTAAAAGTTTCACAAATCTTCCAAGATGAACAAAGTGTGCTGAATCCTCCCCAGAGGGCCCAGGTAATTATTTCAAGTTCTTTCATCCCTGGATTGACAGAAGCTACTTAATAGTCCCTGACTCCCCACTGTCAAAACTAGATTTTAAATTTCACCAGTACTTAGCTTTCATTTCATGAGCAGTCAAATGACTCACCAAAATGCTAGGAAAAGGAAATCAGTTCTGCAGTTTTTCATGTTCTTTTGTTATCACTTAACAGATAATTGGCCTATTCATGCCTAAACAGAACCAATAAATATTAACAGTTTGCCTGTTGCTAAAAAAAGCCTCAAAATCTTGAACAGCATTAAGCTCTACATGTGAAGCACGGACATATAATTCAATTATATAAATGCAATTATATAAAACAAAATTTCACCCCTCTCCTTCTCATGATGGTCTTTGGAGAATTGTGTGCCCATCTTCTGCAGCACAGGAACTGACACTTAAAACCTTGGTTTGAACACTGAGACCAGCAATGATAGCACATACAGGAAACTTCAAGATACTTATCTGGGGCTTTTGGAAAAAGATAATAGCTATATTGTGTCAGAGGAAAGATCACTTAGATTTTTGGTAACATCTCAACTGTGGCAAGGCATTTGACACTGTCCCGCATGACATCCTGGTCACAATACTGGAAAAGAATGGGTTTGACGGATGGACCACTGGCTGGATAAGGAGCTATTTGAATGGTCGCACTCAAAGAGTTGCAGTCAATGGCTCATTGTCCAAGTGGAAACCAGTGATGAGTGGTGTTCCTCAAGGATCAGTACTGGGACCAGTGCTATTGAACATCTTTGTAGGAGATATGGACAGCGGGATTGAGTGCACCCTCAGCAAGCTTGCAGATGACACCAAGCTGTGTGGTGAAGTTGATTCACCTGAAGGAAAGGATGGCATCCAGAGGGACCTTGACAGGCTTGAGAGGTGGGCCCAAGCCAACCTCATGAAGTTCAACAAGGCCAAGTGCAAGGTCCTGCACCTGGGTCGAAGCAATCCCAAGCACAGATACAGGCTGTGTGGAGAGTGGCTTGAGTGCA
>VZTY01014083.1:0-12612 GCA_013400935.1 Turnix velox | reverse complement strand
TTTTTTTTTTTTCTGTTTTTTTTCCAAGTAAAGAGATTGCATTCACTGGGTTGCATAGAATCATAGAATCATAGCATAGTCTGGGTTGGAAGGGACCTTAAAGATCATCTACTTCCAACCCCCCTGCCATAGGCAAGGACACCTGCCACTACATCAGGCTGCTCAGTGCCTTGTCCAGCCTGGCCTTAAACACCTCCAGGGATTGAGGGAGCATCCACAGCCACTCTGGGTCCAGTGTTTCACTACCCTCACCATAAAGAAATTCTTTCTTATATCCAGCCTGAATCTCCCCTCTTCCAATTTCCATCCATTATTTCTAGTCCTTCCATGACATATCCTATTAATAAGTCTTACCCCTAATGCCTCTTTTTTCCCAGCAAAGAGATGACATCCTCTGGGTTTGCTTGCAAAAAAATGAGTGTCAGCAGCGTTCCTGCTACTCACAGACAGAAATAGCAGCAAGGCTGTTGCCTCAGTTCTATCTATTCCTTGGTCTTATCACTGCTAAGACTAAGCTAATGAGATTGTTAGTTAAAGCTGGGATGACAGAGGTTGCTTATTTGGCAGCCATAAGTGAGCACAGGGGCAGCAGCTGGGACACAAAGTGGGACAACAGTGGTGTTTATTGAGATTTTTAGGCATGCCTAATGCACCATTTCTTTGATAGGATGTTGAATTGTATAAGGAAGGAGAAGAGCCCAGGGGCTTACCCACTGCAGCAACAGCCTGAGAGCAGGAGAGTGAAACAGCTTTTAATGAGCTCCAGAACCTCCCTGTTCCTGCTGGGATTTGCATTTCCACTTTGGACCTTGTCAGTTTTGAGCAGTTCATGCTCTTTGGACTGGCCTATGGGAAATCAGCTGCACTTGCAACCCCCAGCCAAAGCTGACTTTTTCTGACTTTTTTACTTTGCACTACAGCAGTTTTTACCCCTGTTTTTCTTTTCTAATACAACAGGTGAGCTTGCTGTAATAATATACAGGAGATTACCTAGTGGGCTAGAGGGAGTTGATCATCCCCATTTTCTGACTACATCCAGCAAATCAGTTAGATGGGGAGCTACATATTTTGCTATTTAACATCTTTGTAGGAAATATGGACAGTAGGATCGAGTGCACCCTCTGCAGGTTTGCAGATGACACCAAGCTGTGTGGTGCAGTTGATACATCAGAAGGAAGGGATGCCATCCAGAGGGACCTTGACAGGCTTGAGAGGTGGGGCCATGTTGGGGTTGTTCAGCTTGGTGAAGGGAAGGCTCAGGGGGGACCTCATAGTAGCTTCTCAATACCTGAAGGGGCTACAGAAAGGCAGGGGTAGGACTTTTTAATAGGATATGTGATGGAAGGACTAGAAATAATGGATGTAATTTGCAAGAGGGGAAATTCAGGCTGGAGAGAAGAAAAGTTCTTCAGGGTGAGGGTAGTGAAACACTGGAAGAGGTTGCTCAGAGAGGCTGTGGATGCCCCCTCAATCTCTGGAGGTGTTTAAGGTCAGGCTGGACAAGGCACTGAGCAGCCTGATGTAGTGGGAGGTGTCCCTGCCTATGGCAGGGGTTTGGAACTTGATGATCTTTAAGGTCCCTTCCAACTCAAACTATCCTATGATTCTAAGACAACACTTCCCCTGCATCAATCCCTCGAAATTTCAGCAAGCACTGCACAACGCTCGCAGCTTCATGTTGGCTGAGCAGCTTTCTGCCATCCCCACCAAGAGACGTTTCTGTACGTCCTCAGCGCAAGCAAGGAGTTGGGTTTGGGTCCCTTTCCATCCCCATGTCACTAGATGGCGGCAATGCCTTGCATCCAGGCAGGGGTTGAACAAAAGCAGGCTCTAGGGAGCCTTGCACTGCTTACAAACTAGCCTTCCCTACCCTTGAAAGGGTCCCTCCCCCTTTTTGGGACACAGACATTCAGCCATCCCACTGACATTTCAAGTAACAGCCGGGAAACACTGCTCTCAAAAGCCCCATCTGGGAGCTGAGGAAGAGGAGGCAGGGGCAATGTCCTCCACCAGGGTGCCAGGCTGCAAAGGTGGGTGGTCTGACTAGAAAGAGTCAGTGAGGTAAGAAAGATGTAAGAAAGGGATTTATCTTCCTCCTTCCATCCTGGTCCCTCTCTTTCCTGTGGGTCTGTGGAGCCTACACAGGAACAGACTGGAAAAGGGGCTGATAGAAAGACCCTAACTCACAACCAGGACCAGAAACACACACAATTTATTTATTTTTTTTAAATCACATAAGCCTGGAAAGCACAAAAATCTCCCTCTTGTTTCCCAGCCCTGTCTCTGGCCATGAGTGGGCTGGTGTTTCTGCAAACAGTTCACTAACAAAACTTTTCAGAACTTTTGACACAAGCAACACCAGGCAGGTCCAGTAAGATCAGGCTGCTCAGTGCCTTGTCCAGCCTGGCCTTAAACACCTCCAGAGGATGGGATCCACAACCTCTCTGGGCAGCCTGTTCCAGTGTTTCACTACCTAAAGAACTTCTTTCTTATATCTAGCCTGAATCTCGCCTCTTCCAATTTATATCCATTATTTCTGGTCCTCCCATCACATATCCTATTAAAAAGTCCTATCCCTGCCTTTTTGTATGGCTGCTTCAGGTATTGAGAAGCTACTATGAGGTCTTCCCTGTGCCCTGTGTTCATGGAGATGAGCCTGTGTCCCCCCTGATACTACAGCAAACATGGCAGCAGCACCAGGCAGCACATGCACAGAGGAAATCCTGGACTTTGTCCACATCTTTGGCCTTGCTGGCACCATGGTAATTTCCTGTGAAGTGTCTCCCTGGCCATGAACTTGGTGAGATCTCATGTGATCTCAGCCCTTATGCAACTTCTCCCTCTGCCCCCTTTGCCACAGCATCAAAATCCTGGTTCATCACTTTTGTATCGTTGCCTTTCCCCAGGCAAGGGAGCAGCATCTGCTGAGGAAGGTCACCTTAGGGACTTTTGTGTGGACTTTGGTTTATTTTAAATTTAAGTTGTGGGTTTATGTGTGGCTGGGAGGAACAGGAACACTGGCACATTGACTCTGGGGTAGTAAAGGGACCAGGGTGATAATCTACCCCAAATAGGATGCTCCAATTAGATACTATGAGTATGGTGCACCTTGATCTATTGCCTTGACAGCCTTAAAACATTTATTAAAAGCCATTTCAAGGAATGTGAGTCTATATAGTTCATGTGTATGGTTGTAAGTTAGCACTCACATGCATGTTGTAGGGCACCCAGACACCCAGGCTTCTCTTCATGCTTGTATGGGGCAAAGTACCTCTCCATGACAGTCATGAATGTGCTTGATAAATCAGAATAAAGGAGAACACAGGCTAAAGGGAGAGTTGAGTTACAGGCCAAGAGAAACAGCCAGGCATCCCTCCAGGAGTCCATCTGACCACCTTGCAGGTACTTGGAGGCTCTTTCCATCCCAACATGGAATTCTCCACTAGGTCCAATGAGATTTGCTTATCCCAACAATGTCTCAGGGGCTCTGGATTATATAGAATGGTTTGGGTTGGAAGGGACCTTAAAGATCATCAAGTTCCAACTCCCCTGCCATGGGCAGGGACACCTCCCACTACATCAGACTGCTCAGTGCCTTGTCCAACCTGCCCTTAAACATCTCCAGGGAGGCGGCATCCACAACCACTCTCGGCAACTTTTTCCAATGTCTCACCACCTGGAAAGGCGAGGATTAGAGTCTGTGAGATCATCTGCAGCATCCACAGGTATCTCTTAAAGGTAAATAGAATCATAGAATCACAGAATTATAGAATCATAGAATGGTTTAGGTTGGAAGGGACCTTACCTTTCCAAGGAAAAGGCAAGAGGAAACTACCTGTGCATCATGAATTCACTGCATCTACATAAATGCTTTTGAAAGTGGGAATGGAACTGGCTCACCCAAAAAAGAAATAAACTCAAGTGATGGTGTACAGCGCATTTAGCAGTTATTTCTCTGTTATATACTGTATTACACTGACAGAAACAAAACTGAGAGCACGTGAGAGCTCTAAAAAACATATGTGGAAAAATATATGGAAATATATGGAAACATCCACACTACAAACATGTTGTTGGATGGGATGAAAGGCATTTACACCGGTTAAAATCTTTGCTGGCTCTGCCAGGGGTAACTTTTGCACATATTTCTCACTCAAGAACATGGACTGCTAATGACTGCACTTCTTTCTCAACATTTCCTTCCCCTGCTCTGGCACAAACTGGATCTGAAAGCAGCAAGCACCATTTTCCTGACTCCATAATCTGGGCGGGGGGGTGGAGGATGGACTCATCCCAGCAAAGAGCAATGCGTGGTGTATGGGGGCATGAGCAGGGGTCCATGTGCCTGGAGAGAAGTTTGAGGCAAGAGAGTGGGAAGAGAGTGGCACAGCCAGAAGCCTTATTCCTATAGTAATTCCTATAATAAGACAAGAGCCCATTAGCAAAGGCCAGCTTTTCTGTAGGAGAAGCAGAAAAATCGCTCAGCTCCCATTGCTGAAAGGGCTGGAAGCTCTGTGTTTGGGTTTTTTTCTGTGTTTGGTTTTGGGGTTTTTTTTTGGTTGGTTGGTTTTTTGTTTGTTTGGTTTTTTTCTTTGTTTTGTTGTTTTTTGTTTGGTTTGGTTTGGTTGATTTTTTTTCTGTTGGCTTTTTGTTTGGTTTGATTTTTGTGTTTGGGGTTTTTTTGTTTGAGTTTTTTGTTTGGTTTGGTTTGGTTGGGTTTTTTCTGGTTTTTTTTTGTTTGTTTTGTTTTGGGGTTTTTTTGTTTGTTTGGGGTTTTTTTGTTTGGTTTGGTTATGTTGGTTTTTTTCTGGTTTTTGTTTAGTTTGGATTTTTTGTTTGTTTTTTGTTTATTTTGGGATTTTTTTGTGTGTTTTTAAAAAAAAAAGCCATTTTTCTGATCTCACTTTTGAGCGGTGTGTTGGAGGCTGCACTTCCAGCTCTTTCACCTAAGGGGCACCCTGCTCTTTTCCTAGGATTTTTCTTGTGCTCTCTTCATGGAAGGGGAGAGCATCCTCCTCTGGAAGTGTTTAGGGACAGGCTGGACAAGGCTCTGAGCAGCCTGATCTAGTGGGAGGTGTCCCTGCCTATGGCAGGGGGGTTGGAATTAGATGATCTTTAAGATCGTTTCCAACCCAAGCTATCCTATGGTTCTGCTCCATGTTGACGATTGTCAAGCAAAGCTGATAGGTCTAATGGTCTCATGCTATCAGGGAAACTGCCATCTTGCCCTTGGAAAAATAATGCTGAACCTTTGCTCCCTCTGAGACCTTTGTGATAAGATGACAAGGGCTGAGGGGTACCCTTGGCTCATTTTCGGCGTGGATGTGAAGCTTTATCAAGTGGCAGAGCTCTGAGCAAGCTGCCACTTTGGGCAGCCTTATCAGGGCCCTGATAATGGCATTTCTCTAATCTAAACTGACATGAAGTGGCGCTTCCATGTCTACAGCTTGGAAGGTTATCTCTATGGCTAGGCAGAACTTGAGAAATTTTTTATGTCTACACCTTTGATTCAGGTGCAAAAAGCGGAAAGGAGACACCTGTGTCTTTTTTCTGACCAAGCTTCTGAGGTCCAAGGCTTTATTTTCAAAGCAACTTCAATATGGATGTGCCTGCTGGCTTCCCACAAGAAGTAGTCTCCTCAATCATTTTTAAAAATGATCCATGTTTCTTCTCTTTTTACAAACCAGGTCCATGCTTTAGGGTATGGATCTAGTTTTGTCAAATGGTCCACTCACTCACCCTTGTCCTAGTGGTAATGGGGTGAATTTTCTTGGCCATGGAAAGTGATGGCATGTTTTAGAAGATCCCTGGAGAGAGATGTGAAAGTATCCTGACCTTTGCTATTGAGATTAAGTTTATCTTACCTGGCATTTGCTCAGCAGGCCTGCCTAGATAATAATTACCCTGGCCAAATTTCATTCAGTAAAGGTTTATTTTTTTTTTTTTTTTTTTTTTTTTTTCATAAGAACAGCCACATTTCTTTACTAGGGGAAACAGAAGAACGTGAGTGCAACAGAATACTCACAGACAAAACAAAGAGGCTTAATTTTTTTTATCATTGGTCAAAAAATCAGTTGACTGACTGCATTTCCAAAGAGTTTACATTTATCCAGAAGCTGGAAGCATAGATATATTATGTGAATCCACAGCAAATGGGGAGAGGATGCCTGCAGAAACCCATTTGGTGCCAGAGTGGAGTGAATTTAACAGATTGTAGGGCAAAACTTGGTGGGCTTTTCCAAATCCTGGCTTAGACTCATTACCTTGAGTCTAAGGAGGTTGCACCTCCTTTCAAGCTGGCCTGGGTCTCCCACGGAGATTATGAGCCCAAAAAGTCTGCAGTGGATGAGATGAGGGTCAGAGAAAATACCAGGTGCTCCTTCAAGAACCTAATACTGGATTCATCTAGGCTAACAAGAAGCACAAATGTCACTTAGGTTTCTTATGGAGAGCCTGGAGAGAGGATAGGCAGCTCTGGGACACTACTCATAAACATGTTTCTCCTATATCTCTCCTTCAGTTCATCTGGAAATGAGTTTGGAGGTTGTCATTGCACCACACATGGCTGAGGCTACCCAAGACTACTGACATAGTCACCACTTTCTCCTCAGCCTGCATGTGGAAATGGATGACAAATTGACCACCCACCTCAGCAGTGGGGATGTGGGCAGGTGGGACAAATCCAGGAGTGCATCTCACTGAAAAAAAAAAAAAAAAGAATGAAAAATACAACTCCAGGCTGTTCTGACTGAAGAGAGTGGGGGGTGAAATGAACTCTCTGGAGCTGGAGTTTTCCCATGGTGAGAACCCACATTGCACTAGGTGTGCTGGGCTCCAAAATGAGTCAGAAGATGGAAAAATATTCTGATGGAGGTTTTTTTGAGTCTGAATTTCTCTCTTCTGTTCATGCAAAGAGAATGAATTGCTCAGAGGAGAAGCTAGAGGTCTAGGGCATAAACTCAAATGTTTCCATGTTGCCCTTGGTTGGAGGACACTACTTGGCAGGACACTGGGATCTTGCTGCTGCCAGAACCCAGCCAGAGAGGTCAGTTACTGCTGTCCTCATGAAGAAGACACTAAAAGGGGATGTGTGACTTTGCAGCTCCATATGACCCTGGGGTATTCACCTGGGGCAGGGGGAAAAGCAGAACAAAAGTCATAAGGCAATGTGGCATTCCTGTTAGGAAGTGGAGGATGAAAGGGACAAAAAAGCTCTTCAGGAAAATTACCCAACCAACCCCCTTCATAACCACTCTCTCAGCCTACCTGGCCCCCACTACAGCACCTGAGATATCTCCCATGGATGTACAAGTCCCTCATCCAGGTTCACTCAATGCTTGGCCCACCAGCAGACTCTACCTATACTAATTAGTCATAGAATAGTTGGGGTTGGAAGGGACCTTAAAGATCATCTAGTTCCAACCCCCCTGCCATAGGCAGGGACACCCCTCACTAGATCAGGCTGCTCAGTGCCTTGTCCAGCCTGGCCTTAAAGACCTCCAGAGAGAGGGGGGGCATCAACAACCTCTCTGGGCAACCTGTTACATCCCTTAAAAACTTTTTAGATTATCACAGATTGGAATTGGCCCTCTCTCTTGCTTCCTCCTCTACTAATAGGAGCATCTTCTTCTGAATCTAATGCAGGCAGCATTGCTGCTCACTGCAGCACAGCGGGTAGAGATGGAAGGATCTGGCAGAACCTCCAGATTGGAAGGATACAGCTTTTTTTTTCTTCACACTTCCCCATGATTTCACTTTAAAATAAAATAGGCCAGAGATGCTATCAGAAGGCAGAATGGAAGAACTGCAAAGAGGAGTAAAAAGTGAGTAAAAAAATGGGAAAATCCCTTCACTGGTGACTTTAGGAGGGAAGAGGATGAGATATAAGGTGTCCCTGTCTATGGCAGGGGGGTTGGAATTAGATGATCTTTAAGGTCCTTCCAACCCAAAGTATTCTGTGATAAAAAAAGTGGGAAAATCCCTTTGCTGGTGACTCTAGGAGGTAAGAGGATGAGATATGAGCTGTCCCTGCCTATGGCAGGGGGGTTGGAACTGGATGATCTTTAAGGTTCCTTCCAACCCAACCTATTATGATATGAGTGAGAAGCTGAGTCTGAGAGTCCTGCCCCAGAGGATGGATGGTCACAAGACATGCAGCAATCCAGGATGGTTGGCTCTGGCAAAGGGATCACAGCAGGATAGGAGCTAAGCCCCAGGGCATGCCTTGGAATGAGGAATATGGCTCAGCTTTGCTGCTGGCTCTGTTTCTGATGTGGCATTTGGGAAAAATGCAGTTCTGAGAGTTGAGATGCTCCTACAGTGTAAGTGACTCTGCCTTCTCTAGGAAAAGAAGGAAGGAGGTTTTAGCAGTGGTTCCTGGCAAGATCACTAATGGCATCAGTCCATCTATCCTCACAAACTCCCTTTCTGGAGGAAAAACCATAGTGATAAAGTCAGAATCAAGCTGCAGTGTGCAGGATGTGCCAGTTCACATTCAGGATTTAACTGATAGTTGTGCGTTTTTTTCCTTTAATAGACAGTGGTGATTTTGTGACTACAGACAATCCCATGATTTTTCATCATTTTCTCCTCTTCCAGATGTGCACTTCCAGGCAGCAAGCTCATTAGCTGATGTGGCTTGTTCCTCTGATAATTAATCTCTTTGCACAACTAATTTGCTTTAATCATTTGTTTATGGATGCCACGTTGCTGAGATTTCCCCCCCCACACTGTAAATCAAGGCCTGTAAAATGCAGGGAGCAATTTATCACTGAACATTGCCCAGTTTAATGTTCATGTTTGAACACTGGCCATAAAAGAATTACATCATCTTACCTCTGACCAACTTCTGGAGCAAAAGGACCTTATAAAACCAAGCTCTGCTCACCAGAAAGGCACCTTCTCTTGTGTTGGGTGCACACAGAGAGACCTTTCATCATGAGCTTCACTGGGAAGTACGAACTCCAGTCCCAGGAAAACTTTGAGCCTTTCATGAAAGCTGTTGGTAAGTGCCTGCATGTTCTGTGTCCTGCTTTCCCTCTCCCATTTGAGACTCCAGATGTGCTGATGGCAGAGACTGAGAACATCTCTCAGATATCCTCTTTCCGTCTGTCCTCTTAGGGTTGTATTTTTGTGGGGTTTTTTAACTGCATGGAGATGCAACCTCAAAATAGAAGAGAAAGGATCTCTCTGGCTGGTGGCTGGAGATCAGGAGATGCTGGGGCAAATTTTATGCCCTGCAGGTGCACAGAGATGCAACCTCAGAATAGAAGAGAAAGGATCTCTCTGGCTGGTGTATGGAGATCAAGAGATGCTGGGTCAAATTTTATGCCTTGCAGGACAATGATCCCAGCAGTACCTGCAGCCCTGGGGCAGGGTGACTGCTGCACACACATGTTCAGCCAGCAGGACCTTGGTGGCTCAGAGCAACTGCAGATCTAGCCCTGGCAGGCAGTGAAATTTAAGGGTGAGCAGGGATGTTGCTCAACCCACCCTGCTGCTGCTCAGCAATGCTTCAAAGCCCCAGGTTCCACCATTCATCATAAAAATAGTAACTGGGTCACCTCAATGATTAAAGATGAATGAAGCTAGCTGGATGTCCACCAGTGTCTGTGTTCCTGGAGAGTTTCAGGGGACTTTGCACTACTTCAGGCTAAATAAAAGAAAGACATTCTTTATGGTGAGAGTAGTGAAACACTGCAAGAGGCTGCCCAGAGAGGTTGTGGATGGCCCCTTAGTCCCTGGAGGTGTTTAAGTCCAGGCTGGACAAGGCACTGAGCAGCCTGATCTAGTGAGAGGTGTCCCTGCCTATGGCAAGGGGGTTGGAACTAGGTGATCTTTAAAGTCCCTTCCAACCCAAACTATTCTATGATTCTGCATAGAATCAGCTTCAGGCTGTGGGAGAAGACTTTAGTGACCAACCAACCTGAACCAACCAACTCCTCGTTTCCTTCCTTCTGTCTCAATTTCTTCCATGTTCTTTAGTTACCTCTTAGTGAAAGAAGGAAAACAAAACAGAGTTCTTTTTTTTTTCCCTCTGAACTTTTGCCAGAGAGGTAGCTGTTCTGCTTCCAGCCAAGTCAGTGGGATAAGGGAGAGGTCTAGTTCCACAAAACCCCAGGATGACAGCATTTGTTCTTCCATTTTCTCTGCCTCAGTTTCTTCCATGTTCTTTACTTGCCTCTTAATGGAAGAAGGAAAACAGAGGTTTTTTCCCTCTGATGCTTTGCCAGGGAGGTATCTGTTCTGCTTCCAGCCAAGTCAGTGGGACAAGGGAAAGGTCTAGTTCCACAAAACCCCAGGATGTTCTTCTTCTTCCCCATCAAATTCAGAGCTATGTGGCCTTTGGGGAACCAGCATTTGTGAGACTTTTCCATATTGGAGCTGAAATACTTCCAGCTGTGGATCCCCACTGCATTCATTCAGCAGCAGAAGAAACTCACTGGTGGTGGCTTCAAGATGCATTTCACATCTCTCATTCCTTGTCAGGGCTCCCTGATGAAAAGATCCAGGCTGCCAAGGACCTCAAGACTGTCTCAGAAATCGTGCAGGATGGGAAGAAATTCAAGGTTACTGTGACCATTGGCACCAAAGTCATACAGCACAACTTCACCATTGGGGAGGAGTGTGAAATGGAGCTGATGACAGGAGAGAAAGTCAAGGTGAGTGATCAACTCCTTATCTGCCAGGGCTTTGGGGACTCAGGGACATTAAATTTCCTTTCTAGGCATTCCTCCTACACTTGAGACAGTTATTAAAGCTGATAAGGACAAAGACCTGCGTGATTCCCCAGCCTGGTTCTGTCCACTCATGATTTGATGGAACTGGAAGGGGCTAACTGATAAAACAAAGCCTGTAGATGTGACACCAGCTGCCCTGCTCCCTGCAGGTCCTCAGAAATCATAGAATGCTCACTCATTAATCATAGAATGGTTTGGGTTGGAAAGGGACCTTCAAGATCATCTAGTTCCAACCCCCCTGCCATGGGCAGGGACACCTCCCACTAGACCAGGTTGCTCAGTCATTAATCGTAGAATGGTTTGAGTTGGAAAGTCTTCTAGGGACACACAAAAATAAAAAGTCCATTTCTGAGCCACATTCCTGAGAAAATCAGAAGCCAGGACTCAAGTTCTCACCTACCATCCTTGCTTTTGCCTAACAAGCTCCCAGACAACACTTGTGCAGATGAGGCTTTGCATTTTTGAACCTATTTTAATCTCCAGTTTGGAAAATACTGGAAGTCAGTGTTTAAATAGGTAATTAGAAAAAGGAGGATGGAGGTTTTTCTGACAGGAAAAAAGATCTGGAAGATTTAAGATGGAAGAAGGTTGACTTTCTGTCATGTTGCAATGCAAGACATACTTCTACCTTCATTTTCTAGACTTAAAGGTAGTGCAGAAAAGTCAGGCAATTGATCATAAACCAATAAATCTTTCTAAGTCCTAGTGGCTGTTAGCTTCTCTGCTTGCCTTTTCCACTGCTTCTCTTTTCACTGGCTGAGATGATTCAGCAAGATGAGGATTTATCAGCCTTGAAATTATGTCAGCTCCCATTCCTCAACATTGGTTTCCAATGGTTCACAAAATTGAAGAATTCTAGAATGGTTTGGGTTGGAAGGAACCTTAAAGGTCATCAAGTCCAACACACCTGCCTTAGGCAGGCTGCTCAGTGCCTTGTTCAGCATGGCCATAAACACCTCCAGAGAGGGGGCATCCACAACCTCTCTGGGAAACCTCTTGCAGTGTTTCACTACCCTCACCCTAAAGAACTTCTATCTCATATCCAGCCTGAATCTACCCTCTTCCAATTTACATCCATTATTCCTAGTCAGGAGTCTCTGCAGTCCTCTTGGTTTCAGTGCCACTTTAGGAGCTGCCCCAAGGAGTCATTGGGGTTGAATGGAGGCACCAGCACTGTCAGGGTGAAAAAACTNGGGGGACCTCATAGTAGCTTCTCCATACCTGAAGGGGGCTACAGAAAGGCTGGGGTAGGAATTTTTAATAGGATATGTGATGGAAGGACTAGAAATATAGGATGTAAATTGGAAGAGGGGAGATTCAGGATGGATATAAGAAAGAAATTCTTCAGGGTGAGGGTAGTGAAACACTGGAAGAGGTTGCCCAGAGAGGTTGTAGATGCCCCCTCAATCTCTGGAGGTGTTTAAGGCCAGGCTGGACAAGGCACTGAGCAGCTTGATCTAGTGGGAGGTGTCCCTTCCTATGGCAGGGGGGTGGAACTTGATGATCTTTAAGGTCCCTTCCAACCCAAACTATTCTATGATTCTCTCCCCAAACTCCTCATCTGTCCCCCATCCCTGGAAATGTTCAAGATCAGGTTGGATAGAATATTAAACAACCTGGTCTAGTGGGAGCTGTCTCTGACCAGGGCATTTGGATTGGAGCTGGATGATCTTTAAAGTCATTTTCAACTCTGACTGTTCTATGCATCTATGAAAACTCATGTGTTGGTACAATGCCAAGGGATGAAAAGGATCTCTATTCTGCATCTTCAAACAGAGTTTGAAGGAAGGGTGGTGGCAGCTTGGTGCAGAAAGGATGAAATGCAGGGGTTGAGAAGGTCTCCAGCAATAACATGAATGCTTTTGTCTCCTCC
>VZTY01014076.1:0-12747 GCA_013400935.1 Turnix velox | reverse complement strand
CCCCCGCGCTCCGCGCTCCCGCCGCCGTGTTGCGCGCCCCCTGCCGGGAAGAGGCGTGCGCGGCGGGCGGTGACGTGGCGGCGCTGGCGGAATGCTGCGGGCGCTCGGGCTGCTGCTGCTGCTGGTGCTGGCGGCGGGGGACGGCCCCTCACCCCCCCGGCTCCGCGGGGCCGAGCTGCGGGACCTGGCACGGGGCAAGGTGGAGGTAAGAGCGGGGCCTGTGGGGGGCGATGGCGGCGGATGGCGCCGGCGGGGTGACCGGTATCTTCTCCTGCAGAGCTGCGGCGGGTGACGGCTGACCCGCCTGAGGGAGGTGAGTAGCCGGGCAGCGGGGCAGGGCGCGGGGTCGGAGCTCCCCGCCGCTGAGCCCGTCCCCACCGCCCGCTCTACCCGCAGGTGAAGGCCTTCATCACCCAGGACATCCCCCTCTAGTACCCGCCGCTGGCTGAGGGGGGACCCCGCCGGGATGGGTGGCGGGTACGGGACAGGGAACTGGAACGGGGGGAGGAGGAATGGGGAAAGGGCTGGGATGGAGAGACGGAGTGGAAGATGGGACGGGACTGCCCGGGATGGGATGGAGCACGGGACAGGATGTGATGGAGCACGGGGTGAGACAGGGTGAAGGAGGGGGTGGAGGATGGGAGTAGATGAGGGGTGGAGGACAGCGGTTGAGCAACAGAATGGGATGTGCTGGAGAATGAGCTGAAGGATGAGGTGGGATGGGACAGGATGGGATGGAGGACAGAATGGGGGAACGGGACGGGATGGAATAGCGGGCTCCGTGCCCAGCACCTTTTGCTCCTTAACACACCGTCCAGCCATAACCTGGAGATGAAGCACCTGCCCGGCGCTGACCCGGAGCTGGTGCTCCTCAGCCACCAATACAAAGAGCTGGAGGTGAGCAGAGCCTGGGGTGGCACAGCGGGATCTGGGGAGGTCGTTGTCCCACAGATCGAGACTGCGATCCCTGTCTGCCTGCAGAGAATCCCCCTGAGTGACATGACCCGGGAGGAGATTAACCAGCTGGTGCAGGAGCTGGGCTTCTACCGCAAGGAGACGCCCGACTCCCCCGTGCCTGAGGAGTTCCGGTTTGCCCCGGCCAGACCCCCGCACACCCTGCTGTCCCCGCAAGCTCCCACTGCTGACAGCGAGACCCCACCTGAGCCTGCTGAGGGAGAACACGCAGACCTCTAACCAAGGGTGCTGCGCTCAGGAGAGGGTCCTAGCCAGGCCCGATGGCACGGGGACAGGGACATTACAGCAGCTGGTAACAGTGCCGTGGGGTGGCCAAGTGCCCCTGCTGTTTCTGGGTGCTCTGCTGTCTCTGGCCTCAGGTTGCCCAGGGAGCTCCTGCCAGAGGACCGAGGACATGTCAGGCATCCCTTATGCCTGTTGCTGCCCTCACTCCTCTGGCGTCCAGCTGGTACAGAAGAACAGAGATCTTCGTGCTCTCTCACCATGCCCTAAGGCTTAGCGAGCTCCTGGTGCTGGGCAGCGGTATCCTACCTGCGTGGGACAGGATGAAACCCTCAGCAGAAAGCCCCAGGTGCTGAGGGTAGATGTGCTGAGTCCTGGAGGTGGGAGAACTGCCCCCCAGGGGCCATGGCTTTACATCCCAGCAGGGCTCTCATACCCAGCCCGCAGTAAAGCATTTGCCTACACTCGGCTGCGCTGTGTTGTCTTTCCAGGGAGGGCTCTGTGGGACACATTCCACAGGGTGATGGGTACCCCAGAGCCCCTTGCAGAGGCGAGTCAGCAGCATAACCCTGGGTGAACAACCACCACTGGTGAGCTGATGAACTGTCCCCTGGACTAGCCCTGCTGTTTTGTGCCACCCGGGGTGTATGGGGCACCATGGCTGGAGTTGAGCTGCCCTTACAGAGGAGTAGAAGCACCTGAGGCAGAGATGTCACCCTATAGAATAAATCTTTATTGTCTGGCTGGTGTTGGTACACGTGTCAACGCAGGTGTAGAGACGGTGATGGAGGGGCAAGTGACGCTGAGCACGTGGTGCCCCAAGCTGGGGAGGAGAGTGGGGGCTGCCTTCCTGGCTCTCTCCTTGGGCCCCTCACACCCCACGGGACCCCTCGCCTCACCACCCACACCCCAGCACACGGGTGCTGCAGCCCCCCTGCCCTCGGTGTGGAAGCGCCCCAGGGTGAGTGTGAGCAGTGGGAAGCAGGGAGTGGGCTCGGGGCCATGAAGCTGGCACCTTGGAGCTGGCACCAAGCAGGGCCTGCGGTGGGCAGAGGGGCTTCCTCACAAGGAGGCCAAGGGCAGGTGCCGATGCCTATGGAACACACCGTGACAGAGGCTGGGCTGCACGGCTCCCCTTGGCTGCCCACCCCTCAGGATCCCAGGGTGCAGCCATGGCCAGGCTGCCCCAGGGAGGAGGGGGTGCTGCCCACGGGACAAACAACTCCTGCAGAACAAATAAGTTAAACACGCTGGAGCGTGGGAGGCGAGTCAAGCTGGGAAGCATCCCAGCAGCGTCTGCCTGGCCCTGCCCACGGGCTCAGCCCACAGCCGGACAGGGACGAGGGAGGTCCAGCAAGGCAGAGGCACGGGGTCAGCCCAGTGGCACAGCCCCCCATCCCTAGCACCACTCCACTGGCCTCCCCTGGACCCTGGTGGGGCAGGCAGCTCAGCTCCCCTCTCTGCCAGCAGCCCTGGGGGCAGGGGGAGGGTAGGCAGGGCAGGCTCTAGCACTCTTTCTGCCGCATGCGCATCTCGTGGCGACGCAGGTGGTTGTAGAGGGACTGCACATAGGTGAAGACACACTTGGCATCTGGCTTCTTCCCCATAATCATCATGTCTTCCACCTCCACCAGGGGTACACAGTCCGCCAGCATCCTGTAGAGACACAGGCTTCAGCACAACCTCGCCTGGGCTGCCCCACCACAGGGGCTAGGAGGGAGTCCCACAACACCCAGGACCTGCTGACACTGGGCACTGCAGCCCTCAGCCTCACTCAGCTCCTGTTCACCCCTCCCTACCCACAGTCCTGCCACTCCTGGCACTGGGAAGAGTGTACTGTCTTTCTCCCTGCCTGCACCCCTCACCATCACCACGTGCTCTCTGCTTCAGCTCTCAGAGCTGGCATCAGCCCCTGCTCAGGCTGTACCACCCTCTCTCTCCTCTGGCTCACGCTGGTACATTGTAGGGAAAGACCTGCCCGCCCAAGTCTGTGCTATGTCCCTTCCCCACCAGCAGATCTAGGGGTACACAAGACTGTGCTGGGCACACACTGCCTGTCACCTCTGCCACAAGCCCTGGCCCCACTCCCCTGCCTCCCATTAGCTGTGCCAGACCAGAGCCCAGCCCACACCATCATCCTGCTTCAATCAGCTCAGCCTGTACCTACCACCTTCCACCGCAGGTAGCACCACTGTGCTGGAGCCTGTGCAGTGTCCTGTCCCAGCAGCTGCCAACCTTGGGGGGACCCTGGCAGAGAAGCCACAGCCTCCTCCTTCCTGCAGCCTCTGGGCTCTGCTGTTGCCCCATTAGTGGGGTGGGAGCCCTGCCCTCACCACCCACCCAGCTCCCTGGGCTGCAGGTGCTCTCTCTCTTACCCAAGCCGGAGCTCCCTGGGCAAGCAGCATGGTTGGGGTAAGTCCCTGCAACAACCAGGCAGGGCACAGAAGGGGACTCTGTCATCTACATCCTCTCACCACACTGCCACTGCTACCACCCCCTGGCCCTGCCTGGTTCCCTGCATCCCTACCGGGAAGCATGGCAGATGCCAGCACACACCAGGGGACAGATGGTGCTGGAGCACCCCAGGCTGCTGCCAGTAATGACTGATAGAGCTGTAAATGCCCAGGGCAGGGGCAGCACAGACCCAAAGAGCTGTGTGGCATGAAAAGCAGCTGCTGCTGATGCCATGGCTGATCCAGCTGCTCTGCAACCGGGGCTACCCTCCAGCAGAGGTTCTGTTCCAGTGCAGTGGAAAGCTCAGAGCACAAGGAGGATCTGCCACCCATCACCACCACACTCCTCCTCCCCTCCAAGCCCCCATCTCTCCAGGCTACAGTGACCCCACTGCACACTTGGGCCCCCAGCACAGCCAAAGGAGGGACACCCAGCTGATGCAAGGTCTTGGGGAGCAGCAGAGCCAAGGAGAGGAATCCCCAGCTCTCCCCTTGGGGCCTCTGCAGTGCTGGAGTCAATGCAGCCAGGCATTGTAAGGATATACACACAACCTCAGCCATAGTGTAATGCAGCTCTGAGCCCACTGCCTGACCAGCACCGTCCCCCACCTCATGATTCAGCAGCTCTAGAGAAAGGGGTCCTTGGGAAAGTCCCCTCCTGAACTCCAGAGAACCCCTACCACACCGGCTCCAGTTCAGGAGATGATGACAAAGCAACAGCAGCACAAGGAAAGCTGCTCTGCCCATATAAAGCCATTGTTTGGGTCCTGGTGTGCTGGTACCACGTGGAGCCCAGGGAAGCAGCAGCTCCAGCGCCAGCTGAGATGCCCCTGAAGACAGGCACAAACACTGCAAGACAAGGCAGGACCCGAGCCTTGACTCACACTTTCCAGGCTCTCAGGCTCTTGCTCATATATGGGCAGGCAGCACCTCTCAGGGAGGGCATCCCCGCCCACGCCTGGCCCCGCGGCTGCAGCTCCAGCCACAGCCAGCAGTCCCTCTGTACACCAAGGGAGGGGGGAAGGACAGTCAGGGAGGCAAATACAAGCAGTGACACTGGGTAATCCAAGGGGGGGCTCATCCCCATCCAGGCACCACTGCTGCAGAGCATCCAGAGTAGCATCTCCAACAGCTAATCCTTTGTTGCTGGAAAGCCAGCAGTCCCCAAGGATGACAGCCCCCTTCTCCCCAAACCCCGTGGGTGCTATTCCAGAAGACATCTCCACCCCTTTCCTGTGCAATTTGTCCCCAGCAGCTGACATCACCAGGACTTGCCCCTCACCCACGGGCATCCCCCAGCCTCTGCCCCAGCTCTGGCGTCTGCTCCCCGGCCCCGTGGCCAAGTGGGGGCAGCCTCAGGTATGTGGAGGAGAAGGTTCTCACCATCGCTCCCAGGGGGGTGGAAATGGGCTACGACTTTTTGGTTTTTACCAGCCCCTTCTGGACCAGGCAGCGATAGAATTCCTGAATGTATGTGTACACACACTTCCAATCCGGCTCGCGCATCCGGACCATGTCCTCCACGTCCAGCAACTGTGGACAGTCCGCGTGCTTCCTGGGGGCAGGGAGAGAGAGGGGCAAGCCAGTGACCGCAGCCCAGTCAGGGAGGGGGGAAAAAGAGAGAAAACAAGAGACACGGATCAGTGCAGTTCCCGTCCCCCCACCCCGGGCAGATGCTGCTCTGCTCTCACATGCTCTGGGAGTGTGCGATGCAGGGGCAGGAGGGCTCCGGGCACCACCGTGCCAAGGACATTCAGTGAGATTTGGGGGGAGGGGGCACAAGCGAGGGAGGGGGAGGGTACGTGAGCAGCGTGGAGAGGCGTGAGGTGTAGAAGGAAGGACAGACAGAGGAGGAGGAGGAGGAGGAGTGAGGTGTTTTGGCACGCCAGGTGCTCGGGGAGCAGGTTCCAGAGCGGAGCAGCGCTCTATCTAGAGCCTCTACATAGAGCCGCTGGGAGGAGGGGGGCGTGGAGCCCAGCCCTCCTGCCCGGCTCCGCTTGGAAACACATGGCACAGTCCTGGTGCAGGAAGCTCGGGAGAGGATGCTCACAAGAGCTGGAGGAGGAAGGACGAGAGGCCACCTGGATTCCAGGCTGGAGAGATGGATGGCTCTCTCAAGTTCACGCACTGCTTCCCCAATTAAGGCAAAAAGTCCATTATCAGGAGCACCAAGAACCAGGCACACGGCCCCCTTCTCACTCCACCAAACAGCACCACGGCACCTAGGGAGCTCTTGGGAGCTCCCAGTTCACACCACTGTCCCAGGCACTGACTGGGATAGGACTCCCACCTGCACGGCCCTGCCCCTGGGCAGGGTGCTGGAGGGGAAGAGGAGTGGGTTGGAGAGAGACAGAAGGAAGGAGAGAGGGGCTGGCTGCCAGCCCTCCAGCTGGATGCACTCCCATCTCTCAGCACCCAGGAAAACCAGAAGCAAAAGGGGAAGGGAAGAGACTGGAGAAGCTGCAATGGTGTTTGAGCCCCTACAACCGTGAAAGGAGGCACCTAGCATGGACAAACCCCACTCCCCAGGGGCTGCAATCCCACAACCAGTACCCCAGGATGTACTGCCTGTGGCTGGGCAGGCCTGGGGCAGCTGCCCTCCCTTTGGTTGCTGTGTCTTCTGCCCAGAAAGCTCAGACCCTCATGCCCACCCTCACCACACCAGTATGGGCTGTGGTGGCCTCTCACGGCTCTCTCCACACAGCCACAGCTTTCCCCTGGTGCCCAAACCTCGTTGCATGACAGAGGGCAAGTGATGCTGACATCCAACTCCAGTGCCATCACCCCTATAAAAGTCGCCCCCTTGCCCTGGGCAGCCAGTGGGAGAGCTACTCCAAGCTCCCATGGAGGCAGGAAAGCTACATACTCTGCAGAGGAGAAGGCCACCTCAAAGTTGTGGCGGCGGTTCTGGGGTGTCAGCTGGCTGTAGTCAAATGCATCAGGGAAGAAGTTGTGGACCAAGGCGCAGAAGGCCATGCCGTCACTCCAGCTGGACGAGAAGTTCTGGATGTCCACATGCTGCGAGGGCAGGAGAATTAGTGAGGGGCAGCGTGACCAGCCCCAGGAAAGGGGAAAGGAGATAGCACTCACCTCATAGCCTCGGGTCTTGGCTCTGCACCAGTCCAGCAACATCTGCTTGATGCTGTTGGCGTTGGGCACACCGCAGCTGGCGGAGCGCTGCACGGCGGTGCGTCCTGCCGCAGGGTTGGGGGAGCTGCAGCAGAAGACACAGGGTGTCAGCTACCTGACACTGACCACACACAGCCAGTCTAATCCCACACCTCATCCTCACCTCCCACCCTCCTTCTGCATCTTCTCCATCATGGCCTTGCGAGCCTGCGAGGTGGATGTCTTTGGCAGGCTCTGAGCCTTCATCAGCTCCTTCTTCTTCTCAGCCTGGCGCCGCTCCAGCGCAGCCAGGCTGCTCTGCCTGGAGGCACTCTCGTCTTCTCGGTCAAAAATACTGCAACAGACAGACAAAC
Source organism: Turnix velox (assembly GCA_013400935.1). Classification (NCBI taxonomy): domain Eukaryota; kingdom Metazoa; phylum Chordata; class Aves; order Charadriiformes; family Turnicidae; genus Turnix; species Turnix velox. The sequence continues at coordinate 5,615 of VZTY01014076.1, read as the reverse complement.
TAAGGGGGTTGCAGGCAGCCCAGGGAAAGGCTTGGGTCAGCCCATTGATGGTCCTGCTGTTTTGGAGACCTCTGTGGCCATGGAGGGATACATAGGGAGTACTGGAGACAACAAGAGTGCCCCGAGGGCTTTGGGGACATCCCTTCTGACCTGATGATACCACAAACTGGGCAGAGGAGGTTTGTGCAAGCAGGACACTGACAGGGGAGACTGCTTGGGGCTGGCCCCGGGGAAGCACTGCTGCTCACCTGCCTGTCTTCTTGGATGAGGAGCTGTATGATGATTTACTTTGAAGGAATGTGCTGTTGCCACCTGCAGAGAGACAGAGAGAGGCCTTGGGCAGGAGCCGAGGTATGTGATGCCCAGCAGGCAGAGAGCTCTGCCCACACCACAGGCAGGGATGGTTTGGCAGCAGTGATGCCCCTGAGGTTATGACCAGAGGATGCTGCAGGGAAAGCAGTAAAAACTCTTACTGTCTGATCTCTTCACATAACTTGACTCCATGGTCGTGGTACGGGAGGTCTTGGTGCCATCACCTGTGGAGGGAGGCAAAGGAAAGAGGGATAAGCTGGCACAACACAAGGGGCAGCAGCACCCATTGCTGCCAAGCACCCCTGGCATCCACGAAGCACAAGAGAGAAAAGTCCCAGGTGGCAGAGCCATAGCCAGGGTGGGCAGAGAGGGGACAAACAGCATGTGGCCCTCAGGCTCCTCAGAGCAGAGGAGAGTACAATGGAGCAAGGAGCAGGAGCATCACTCAGTCCCCTGTAGTGACTCTTAGCTTGTGCCACCTGAGGACTGGGAGAATAGAATGGGGGTGTAGGGAATAGGAGATGGGTTTTAGGTGCAGACAAGCATCTTGCCACCCTTGTGGGGCAGAGAACTGGAGGAGAAGTAACCAGAGCAGAAAACTTAAAGATATTCAGGCAGTCTCTGGGCAAGCCAGAAACAGAAGAACTCAGCTCTGGACCACAGTCCTGCTCCCTACATGGTCAACCCAAACCAGGACAAGCGTGGAAGGAAACAGAGAGGCTGCTGCAGCAGTGCCCTCCAAAGGGATGGCAAACTGGCCATGCTGGGCAAGCCAGCCCCACACCCTCCCCCCCACCCTTTCCCCCCAGCACAGCCCTTACTGGACTGGATGAGACGCTCGGTCTTGGTGACTGTGCTCCGCGCCGAGCCATCTGCTGACTGGGTGCTCTGTGTGGTGGTGGTGGTCTCTGTGGTGTGGCCAGCTCTCCCTGCTGCAGCCTGGCTCCTCATCTCCTGCAGCCTCTGGTCCCGCTCCTTCTCTCGCTGGTCTGCAAATGTGGGTGGGGGAAAATGTCAGCAGCAAGACAGAGGGGCATGGTCCTGGCCACGCTGGGGATGCTGCCACCCGCTCCTACTCCAGAACTGGCTTGTGGTAAGGACAATGTCCCCAGCATGACACAGGCAGGGGATCAGCTTCACCACTGCCAGACAGCCCCATTCCACCCTGCTGGCTCCACCTGCAATGCCTCTACCGGAGCCCTGACCCTGGATGAGTCAGGATGCCCAAAGTACCTCGCTTGCGCTGGCGCAGCTCCCGCATGGCATTTCGAATCAGCCGCCGCTCCTCAAAGTCCGTTGTTCGATCCAGCTGCAAGAGGAGGCAAAGGTCACCCTCACCCCTCTGCCACCAACTTGGGGTCCCCTCACCTACCCCCAGGAGCCCTGGCTAGAGAAGAAGTACCATTTTATCCAGAACTTCTTCATCCTCGATCCTGCTCAGCTCCTCGACATTCAGTTTGCTCTTTTTTTCCAGCTCATTCCTTTTTTCTGGCTCCCTCACTTGGACCTTCTCCATGCCATTAGGCAGCTCTGGCTCCAGCCTGTGAGCCTGGGGCTTCTCCGGCTCCAGCCTCTGCCCCTGGGGCTTCTCCATCTCCACCCTGTGTGCCTGGGGCTTCTCCATTTCCAGCCTGTGAGCCTGGGGCTTCTCTGGCTCCATCTCCAGCCTATGAGCCTGGGGCTTCTCCATCTCCATCCTGTACCCCTGGGGCTTCTCTGGCTCCATCTCCATCCTGTGCACCTGGGGCTTCTCCATCTCCATCCTGTGCCCTTGGGGCTTCTCCATCTCCAGCCTTGAGGTTTGAGGCATCTCTGGTTCCCACCTGGGTGCTTGGGACATCTCCGGTTCCAGCCTCAGCACCTGGGGCACCTCCATCTCCAGTCTCAGCACCTGGGGCTGTCCCAGCTCCAGCCTCTGTGCCTGGGGCTGCTCCACCACTTCTGGCTCCATCTACAAGGACAGCACAGTCTGACCGACCCCCAGCAGCTTGGCCACCCCTCCACCCCCCATCATGCTGTTCAGGGTCCAAGTCATACAGATCCCCAACATCTGCCCAGCACCACAGGCAACAGGGACCCTGAAGAAGACACATCACATGCAGCACAAGAACACACAGCTGGTGGGACACCATGGGCATCCATGGTGAGTGAGGTAGGCAGGGGAGTGCGACATCCCCCCTTGCAGCACCCTCTGCCCCAGGGGACTCAGCCATCTTTGACCAGCCTGACTGCCAAAGCGGCCCCAAACATTCCCCAGTCTCCATCCCAGCTGGCGGCTGAAGTCCTCTGAGGCAGGTGGTGAGCTCCCAGCTCGGGTGTTCCAAGCCCTGCAGTGGGCAAAATGCTGTCGAGGCCAGTGTGTGCCCTTAGCAGCACATGGGATTTCCAGGGAATTAAGGGACTTAACGGAGAGAAGAGCTTGTGCAGGAGATCAAGAGCCTCCCCCGCATCCCTGCTCAGGATCTAGGCCAGCTCAGCCCCCGCCGGAGCAGAGCCAGGACACCCAGTCCCTTTCAGCACGACCCCCCAGCAATGTGTGGCAGGCAGCGGGCCAGGCCCGGAATAGGGCAGGGAGGCAGCGGGCAGGAGGTGCCAAGGGAGCAGCTCCGTCCCCATACAATGTCCTGCTGCCCTGACCCAGGGCAAAGCCACCATCAGGAGGTGATGCAGGATCCATGCACCCAGGCCACCACTAGAACCTTGCCCTGCTGTGTCAGGCAGAGGCGGCCGTGGGGGGGGTGGAGGACAGCTGCCTGCAACCCACCCCACCGTCCGGCACGCTGGCCCTGTGGATAAGGCAGGCACCATTTGTCCCCCACTTCAGCAGTGAACCCAAATGCTGGCGGATCCCAGTGACTCTGCGCTGCCACTGCACCGTGGTCAAGATCCCACCTCATGCCAGAGGCTTCGCCTTGCATTCAGACACCCCTGGGGCTACCAGGAGCCCCCCCATGCTCCCCTCCCACTCCCCCCATGCGGTGGGGCAGGGCTGCCCACACTCACGCCGCTGCTGCTCCGGGAGAGGTGCAGGGTGGATTGCTGGCGCGTGCTGGAGAAAGCTGGCGGGTGGGCCACAGGGCCGCCGGGCTCCTCTGTGCCCTCAAAGTGGGCACAAGGGTCCTGTGCTTCCAGAAAGAGGGTGCTGAGGTCCTTTTCGGGGAGCTGGTGGGAGCCCAGGTAGAGCTCCAGCAGGTGTAGGCGGGGGCCCAGCCGTGCCAGCTCCGCGCGCAGCTCCTGCTGCTCCTCCTGCAGTGCTTGCAGCGCCCGCGCCAGCGCCTGCACCCGCCACAGTGCCTGCTGCACCTGCCCCTCCATCACTCCCCGCAAAGCCCCCATCTCCTGCCGTAGCTCCTCCAGCTCGGCTGCCCCAGCCCCCCACAACTCCTCCTGGCTGACCCCCGGCATGGCCACAGTGCCGGCGCTCAGCTGGCCCCGGCCCTTTATAGGGGTGTTGGGGGCACCACCCCCGGCTGGAGGCCAGCCTAGCATGGCTGGGAGCCTGCCGGGCTATTCTTGTCACGGCAGCGGCCAGGGGTCCCGCAGAGGGCTGCCGAGGCAGGTGCTGACAGCGAGCCAACATTCCCAGCCCCCGGACCAGGTGGCTGGGAGTGGGGGAGTCCTACATGGGGCTGCTAGCAGTGCCCTTGACGCCAGCCTGGAGGGGGGCTGTGTGGCACAGCCCCAGTATGTGAGCAGCTCCAGCCCATCACCAGGCTGGATGTGCTCCAGGGACAGGGACCACCCATGCACCCTTTGGTCTGGGTGTCCCGCTTCTGGCCAGCACTGCCCACAGCACACCACCACCTCCAGCCCTGTGCCGGCATCAGCACTGGGTTCTCAGCCACCAGCTATGCCTTTAGGGAGCCCCAAGATCCTGCATTGCCTGATGAACACCACAGCATGGGCAGCACCCCACTAGCAAGAGCACATGCTGCAATGGCCACTGTCCCCAGACCCCCACACCCTGCCAGTCCCTCCAATCGACCCTACCTGGCAGGGCTACCAGCACCGCTGCCTCCTCCTCCTCCTCCCTGCTGGCTGGAAACACACCTGGCAGCGGAGGCTGCGGTTGGGCAGCCAACACATCCTGAGCCCCCCCAGGCTGCCAGGCAGCGCTGCTAATCACTTAATGAGAGCTGACGCTGCTGGGGCCAAGCCTGCCCAAGCGCATTAGCACGGGGAAGTCATCCCTCCGCAGGCAGCGGGACCCTCGGGCTAGAGCAGGCAGCGCCTGAAGGAGGCTCCGAGAGGTCGCAGGCCCTGCTGGTCAGGGCTGAGACAAGGAGGGAGTGAGCCATCACCGCCATGGCCACCAATGGTGCCGAGCCTGGGGAGGCAGCTGGACACAAGGAGGGAGGCCGGCAGAGCCACAGCTGATATCCCCGCTCCTGCCAAGGCCGCCTGCGCCAGCGCCTTGCATTACCCTAGATGGGCAGGAGCAGATAAAAGCACTCAAAGGGCTGCACACACAGGGTGGCCTCCTGTGCGCACACACACACACACACACCCAGCACCCGGAGTGGGGGAGGCTGCATCCTGCTTTGCCCTCCACCAGATCACAGCACAGAATTGGTTTTGGCCACTGGTTTTTTTCTTCCTAGTTGTATGCACGAATCCCTCACAGGCCACAGGGAATCGGGCTGCTGCTTCACTCTCAGCTTGGGATTGCAAAGCAGGAGAAAACAGGACAACCTCCTTCAACTCCAGAGTGGATTGAAGACCCTCAGGAAACCACCCACCCCAGGCTGGGTCCCCAGCACCACATCCAATATCCACCCCCAGGAGGGAAAGCGGAGGAATGAGCCGTTTTTTCCCCTGAGCTGCTGTCACCCTAACAAGTGTTTAAAATAGAGGGAGACTCACAAACACCCCCCAGCCCATGTCTGCATACATGGGTGTAGGGTAGAGGGGGCACGTGTGGCTGGAGCTGCAGGTCCACAAACAGACTGTAGCGTCCACCTCTGGCTGTAAAGAACCAGCCAGACCTGCTGCTCTGCACTGCCTGTACCCACCCCTCCACCCTGGTCATCCTCACCCAAGTCCAGCACCCAGACCCTGTGGGCACTCACCTTGGTGACATTGCTGCTGATGCTGCTGACAGTGCAGACACTGGCACCACTACTGGGGATGGTGGTGATGCGGATGGGGGAGTTCCGCAGCCCCAGGGTCACCTCTGAAAGAGGAGCAAGAGGTATGTGGGGTTTGCCCCAGCCCCAGCCCCGCAGGCTCAGCCCCGCAGCCGGGGGTGGGCGCCTGCCTGCCGCACGCATCCTGCCTCAGTGCCGGGCACTCAGCTCTGGCAC
>VZTY01014075.1:15739-45924 GCA_013400935.1 Turnix velox | reverse complement strand
CCTGGGGGAACAAATGTGTCTGGTTGAGAGTCCTTGATGCCACAGGTGCCTTGATGTCCACCATGAGAGTCTGGGAAGCAGAGACAAATCATTGCCTGTGTGCTGCAGTCACATCAGAGAATCATAGAATAGTTTGGGTTGGAAGGGACCTTAAAAATCAAGTTCCAACGCCCCTGCCAAGGGCAGGGACACCTCCCACCACACCAGGTTGCTCAGTGCCTCATCCAGCCTGGCCTTAAACACCTCCAGGGATTGAGGGGGCATCCACAGCCTCTCTGGGCAACCTCTTCCAGTGTCTCACCACCCTCATTTTAAAGAATTTCTTTCTTCTATCTAGCCTGAATCTCCCCTCTTCCAATTTACATCCATTATTTCTAGTCCTCCCGTCACATATCCTATGATGGAAGTATTTTGCAGAGTGCAAGCCCTTATAAAATGATGTTTGTGGAAGAATTTGAGTGGAGTGCTGAGCACCACAGGAGGTGCAGAGGGGGCCAGGGCTGCAGAGCTCATTTTATGGCGCAGTGGAGATTTGGCTTAACTGGAGAGAGACTGAGAATTCTCTCTGGGGGGATTTCCTGCCATGGTTGGGTTCCCTCACCTTTGCAGGGGAGCTGGGATTGCCTGTGCTGATCTTGTTAACGTTCTGCACATACAGGGCTTTTTATGAACTCCAGCTTTGCCTTCACATCTCATAATTGAATGTTGGGCTGGCTGGGTGTGAGCAGGCAGGGGGGCAGAGTGGTGTGTGGTTGTGTTATGGAGAAGGGAGAGGAGGGGGAGATGTTTCCTTTAGGCTGGCCTGGAGGTCCTTTGGCTGTCATCAAGACTGGGGACATCCCTGTCACTGCTCACAGCACAGAGGGTGCTGTCACACTGGTGACAGTGCGTTGGTGGCCACGTGGGGACCAGAAGGATCCCTTGAACATCAGGAATATTCCTAATGTGGAATGAAGCAAGCTTGGGCTCCCCATCAGTGCTGTGTCCCCTTTCCCCAGCCCCCCCATCCTGTCCTTGTCACCCCCCTGCTTCCCCAGGGAGCTTTGTCTGAGCTGCCTAAGGACAGGGACAGTGGCAGAGCCCCCCTTGGAGCCCCTCACTGGAGAAGATCTCTTTGTGCACCCAGGCAGCCCCTGTTAATCCTACTCAGACCCCATGGGGTCAGCAATTCACCACAAGGCTTTTGGAGAAAGAGGGGACAGGGAAGCAGGGCTGAAGTGACTTGGAGCTCCCCTGGAGCAGAAGGTGGTGGTTATTTCCCTCTCTTCAAGGAGGACTTTGATGAAGTTTGGAGACCCTTTTGCTGAGGCTGAGTGCTCTGAAGGGTGTGCTGGTGGTGTTGGTGTTCTCCTGACCCCGAGCTGCCCTTTTGGGGGGCTGTTTGAGCTTCCCACAGCCCCCGTGCCCCATCCCTTGTGGGACCAGCTTTCCACTGCTGCTCCTGCTCCAGCCCCGTAATATTTCTGTTTACTCTTCTGGAGACAAAATCAATATTTGTTAGATGCAATTATGAGGAATGATGGATGTGCTGTCAGAGGCTGCAGAGTATGAAAAGCAATATTACAGCACAGACCTGCTCTTAATAAAAGCAGAGTGGAGACACAAAGGAGCTGGGCTGAGACAGCCCGGCCCCACTCGGGACCTGCCACATCAACAGGAAGCTTCTCAACCCTTTGAGTGGGAGCCCATGGCTGGGAAATTGGCTCAAATGAACTGGCTGGGACTGGCTTTGTGTCTCTCTGCTTGGGTTTGGTGCTGCCCTGCCTCTGTCACAGGAGGCTCAGAGTTTCCACCAGACCTTGGTGCTGCTGCTGCAAACATGGCCTGGCCCTTCTAATGCTTTCCTTTGCCTTTCAGTACATTTTTGTTTGAAATTCAAAATTAAGGATGTCCCCTCCATCCCTGGATGTGTTTAAGGCCAGGCTGGATGAGGCACTGAGCAACCTGGTGTAGTGGGAGGTGTCCCTGCCCATGGGAAGGGGCTTGGAGCTTGATGATCTTTAAGGTCCCTTCCAACCCCAAAACCATTCTGTGATTCAGTTTTGTCTTGGCTTTACTCTGGATGAGTGGGAGGCTCCTGGCAGTGTCTCAGTGACCCAGGAAGAGCTTCCTTGGTCCTTGCCCCATCTCTTTGAGGGCTTTACCTTGAGATTTTGATTCCAATNCCCAGGAAGAGCTTCCTTGGTCCTTGCCCCATCTCTTTGGGGGCTTTACCTTGCAGCTCTCCAAGAGATTTTGATTCCAATCCCCTGCTTTCAGTGGTGATGCCCACTTGTAGGGACCAGGGATGGTCACATTGCCATCCTTCTCCCCCAGAGGGGATGTCAGAAGCCACCATGGTGACACATGAGGGAGAAACCCTTTGCTGTGAGGGGGGTGAGCCCTGGTCCAGGTTGTCCAGAGAGGCTGTGGCTGCCCCAGCCCTGGAGGGGTTCAAGGCCAGGTTGGATGGGGCTGGTGGGAGGTCCCTACACAGGGCAGGGGGTGGCACTGGAAGGACTTCCCAACTTCACATCCAGCTTCTGTGAGTCTCATGTGAAAACTGATGTGCTGATGCTGCTGGCTGAGGGGTGACAGAGGATGGGGACAGAGCTCTGGAGGGGACTCTGTTTAACAGGAAGAGGCAACCCTTCAGATTCAGATTTATGAAGCTGCTGTTTTTACCTAATAGGTAATTTTTTCTCTTTATTCCTTTGCAGTCTTGAAGGTCTCACATAAGAATTGAATCTCAGAATTTGATTTCCCCAAGTAAATGAAGGTGGTGAAGCAACGACCGTCCCAGCAATGGCAAGTACTTGAGGTGTTGTTTTTTCTGACCCATACCTGTGAACCCTGGTGATGAGGGAAGGAGAGAAATAGTGTGAGGGTTTGAATTGCTTGGAGTGGCAGCAAACCCACTGTCCTGGGCTCCCTGTGCTGCCCCAAGCCCTCCTGTGCTGTGGGGACAGGGACAGAGGGGTCTCACCCCAGCTGTGTCTGTGCAGAACCTCATAGTGCTGATTTTATTGATATATGGGGGTTTTATTTTCCTCTTTTTCACCCCCTCCTTTCTCTTTTCCATTCTCTGCACTCAAGGTTAAACTTCCCACTACAGAGAATGAGTTGGTAAAAGACAAAGGGCCCCAATGAGGGGAGGGGGGGGCAGGAGACACATTCACCAGAGATTTTCAGCTGCAGCACCTGGAGATGGATCAATATTTTCTATTTGCCTTAGCACTAAGCTTATTTTCCTTCATCACTGAAGAGATACTCACTTGTGCTTTCTATCCAAACATTAAACTGTTCTCTGCTGATGAATGGCAGGGCAAACAGCTGCTCTATCCTGCAGGAACACCTCAGCCCCTGGCACAAACAGGCTGAGCCACAATCTCTCTCTGAGCCTCGAGCATCCACCCTGGGTCCCAGTGCTGCTCACACCCTGCTGGGTGAAAATCCCAAAGTCAGACCTCTTCTGAGGGACTGTCAGCACCATATCCCTGCCCTGTGTGCCTCCACACCCCTTCTGGGAGCAACATCATCCACCACCTCATCCCTCTACCCCCATGGGGACACAGGGAGAGCCCTCCCCAAAGGTTTTCTCTTTGCTCCCAGTGCTTCTGGATGGAGCTGAGAACCAGAAGAGCACACTGCTTAGGGCTGGGATTGAACCTTGGGGAGGTCAACACCTGGAGAAGCTTAAGGCTAACCCAAAGACAAGTACAGCTCTGAATCACCCATTCCCCTCTGCTCCCTGGCATATTTCACTGCCTGAAACCAGAAATGCATTGTCAGTACACAGTGAGCTTTGGGAGCCCCTCTGGTGTTGGGGGGTGACATCCTGCTCAGTGGCCTCAGGAGGGGACCCAGGAGCCTCAGTTTTCACTGCAAGTGGTGCTCAGATTCCACTGGGCTGAGCAGGGACCTAAACGACAACTTATTGTCAAATAAACAACAATTTATTTTCATTTAGACAATTAATCTCTCACCCAGTGACCTCTCCCCACCAGGGAGGGGGAACTGGGGAAAACCAAGGACAGCTGAGGCTGAAATATGAGCAGATTGGATTGACTAAGTCTGGATAATTAACATCAGCAACACTCAAGAGCCAATACTGATCCTGATGCCAACAACACAAGGTTTGGGGCAGTTACCAAGGTGGCTCCCCAGATTTTAAGGAAGAAACTTGGGAAATCTTACTCAAATTCTTGTGCTGAGGAGCTGCTTGAGCAAATGAGTGACTTTGTCTGTCTGTCCCCAGCAGCTCTCCAACCCTTGGGGTCCCCAGAGCAGGGCAGAGAGAGAAATGGGGCCATCAAGCAAAGCAAGAGAATTGTCTGGATTAATTAAGTCAAACCTTTGCAGCTTCACCTTGGGTAGGTCTCTCAGAATGTTGTTTTGTAAAATAAATTGTTGGAGGGGGGTTTTTATTGTCATGAAGAATTGCTTCTACCAAAGCAGGGACAGGCTTTAATACTTTCAGTGTTGTTGGGGTCTTTAAATTGAATCTGAGCATGGAATTCTAGATGTTTTCAGATGTGAAAACACTGGGCACAGCCTTTCCAGGGGGAGTGGTGGTTCAGGGCTCATTTTTGGAGCTTCACACAGCTTGCAGGAGCATGGCAGAGCTTTTTTAGGTGTGCATGAACAGGGATGTATTTGTTGTCTCCTCCCAAAGCTCCATATATACATAATTACTGCCTCAATTCATCATAGTTATCATCCTCATCCATCTTTGCCAGCAGCAGCCAGGGCAGACACCTGCTTGGAATGGGGCTTTGTTTTGGTTCCAGGCTTGAAGTTTCACCCAGCAAAGTGAAGTTTTTTCTTTTTCTCTCAGGAGGTCTGACTGCCCCAGGGCTGTGCCACAGGGCTCTGCACAAACCTCAGAGTCTGGGGGTGGCTGGATGTGGAGGAGATGCTGGTTGTGATGCTTTAATGTTTCCTTTTAAATTCACAAGTCTGGGTGCCAGCTGTGCCATGGAAGCTGAGCACCACAACAGGAACATGGGGTTTTGTGAGAGCAGCAGAATTTGGCACAAGGGGCAGCAAAGTTTGCTACAAATTACAGCAGAATTTGGTACAAAGTGCAGCAGAGTTTGGTAGAAGGTGCAGCAGAATTTGGTACAAAGTGCAGCAGAGTTTGGTAGAAGGTTCAGCAGAGTTTGGCACAAGCTACAGCAGAGTTTGATAGAAGATGCAGCAGAGTTTGGTTGAAGGTGCAGCAGAATTTGGCACGATGTGCAACAGAGTTTGGTACAAGCTGGAGCAGTTTGGCACAAGGTTCAGCAGAGTTTGGCACAAGGTGCAGCAGAGTTTGGCACAAGGTTCAGCAGAATTTGGTAGAGAGTGCAGTAGAATTTGGCACAAGGTGGATAAAATTTTATAGAAGGTGCAGCAGAATTTGGTAGAAGGTGCAGCAGAGTTTGGCACAAGGTTCAGCAGAATTTGGTAGAGAGTGCAGTAGAATTTGGCACAAGGTGGATAAAATTTGGTAGAAGGTGCAGCAGAATTTGGCACAAGGTACCAATTTCTTACCAATGATCATCACTATAAGTATCATTAACATATTATAGATGTTCTATAAATATTAGTTATTTTACTTTTCACCTTTCCATGCTTTTCCCTGCATGCAGCCAGCAGTTGAGCACAGAGTCTCCCCCTGAGCAGTATTTACTCTTTCTTTTTCTAAGGTAATTCCTCAAACACTCTGGTGCATGGAGACTCCTGACCCTGCTCAGTGTAATCAAGTAAATATTGATTGCACTTAACCTTACAGATCTTTAAGATGGATGGTGTTACTGGTTAATTAACAATTGTTAATTGTTTCAGTTGTGGAAAGGTGTTCTTGCTCCTCTTTATGAGATTCAAAGTAAAAATCATACCTTTTTCCACTCTAGAAAGTGATGCAAGTGGGGAAATAAATACATAAAAGCTAAGCTGGTGTAATTGCTTCAGAGGAGCTGCTCTGTGTAGGAAAGTTATTTTTAAACACTATTTGTTTCCATTGTAGTTGCAAATGTTCTCTTGCACATCCAATTAAAAAGCAGGTTTTGTGTAATTTATAACTGAAAAGATCAATTTGAGCTGCCAGTTGATCCTGTTTAGTGTTTAAAGTGTGAGACTTGGGAAGTGAGTCACAGGTACAGGCTCAAATCAGTCCTTGTCATTCTGGGGGGACTCTGGGGTTTCTGTGACCTCCCCCTGAGGAAGCTTCAGCCAGCTGAGGAGGGAGAGCACTGGGAGAGCTGGAATAGAATAAAAAATAAACATGAGGACAGCACTGGATCTGCAGGAAATACAGTGGAGTTCCTCATCTCAGTTATTGATTCAAATTGTGGCACAGTTTGAACTTGGATAAAGGAGTTAAATAAAGTTTGATGGTGTCTTGATCAGAACCAAGGCAGCAGCAGCCCCCAGTGGGTTGGGAGGTGCCTGTGGGTCTTTGAGGTCCCTTCCCACCCAAACCAGTCTGGGATTCTCTGATGGTGCTGCAGAGGAGGTCAGGTCTATGTTCAGCAGCAGGTTCATGGTCATTAATGTTCAGCAGCAGGTTCATGGCCATCAATGTCTGCTCTCTGTGAAGCACTCTGTGGCTGTTACCCAGCCAGGGAAAAGCCATCTTCCTCCTGCTCATAGTGCCTTGAAGCTGGATGTCTCTTATGGCTCAGGCACCTAGTCCCTTGAATTTACCCCCCTCTGTGGCTACTTGGGCTCCTCATCAGGAGAATTCCAGGCAGGAAGGTCCAAAGAAATGGACAAAGATGTCTCCTGCAATGGAGGAAAATAGCAGAGGCAGAAGCAGAGCTGTACCCCAGCACCACAAAGAGACAGCCACATGCTCCTCTTTCATCTTTTTGAGGTATCTCAAAACCTTCTGGCAGTCGGGACCAGCTCCTGTTTCTAACATCACACAGATATTTCTGTCACCTCTTCCATCAACCTAACGAAAAAATATATCTGCAGATTCTCACTTTCTCCTTTCCTGCCTGATCTTGTTTCCCCAGGCTAAACACAGAGAAGGTCTCACCTCGCTGCCAGGCTCTTCTTCATCCTGACTTTATCTCTCTCCTCCTCCTCCCCTGCGCTCCCCCTGCAGCTCTGACAGCTCCATCACCCTCCTCCCCAGCTGCAGGAGGGACCTCTGTCACACGGGGGGAAGGTGGAAAAGGTAATTGGGAAAGGAACAGGCTTATTTTTCTCCTGGCTTTGAGCACTCACTTGTTTTTGGTTTTTTTTTTTTATTTCCTTGTTGTTTGTCTAAATTATAGCTTCTTGCCCATCCACTTTGCACCCCCCAGTGCTGCCAGTATGTCCTGGTGCTAAAAATAGCTCTGGCTGATGGAGGATCTGGAAAGAAGAGTCAGTGGGTGTGCAACTGCCCTATTTATTGTTTTGGGTGGGTTTTTTTTGCTTAATTGGAATGTGGAAATTTCCTCCATCTCAACCCCTCTGTGATTTTGTTTCTTTTCTTACAGCAAACTGAACTTGGCTTTGTCTCAGAGTGATCTCCCCAGCCCCACAGCTCAGGAGACACAGCCCCTGTCCCACCACAGGTCTCTCAGGGATATACAAGTATATTTGACGCCTCCAAGGATGGAGCCCCAGCACCTACCTCAGTGTTCTACCATCCTGGGGTGACAAACTGCCTTTCCTATGTTTGGTTCTTGCTGTGTAGGGTGGACTCTTTCTCCTGCTGTGGCTACTCTATTCCATGGGGAGCAGGATGGTCCTTGGTGGCAGTTCCATGGCTGTGACACTGAGATTATAAATGAAACCTGGGTCTGCTCCATCAGCAGCTCTCTCTGAGTCAGCACAGCAGCTGGGGGCATGGCTCTAAAGACTTGGGGGTGTCAGTTGATGACAAACTCAACATGAGCCAGCAGTGTGCACTCACAGCCAAGAAGGCACCAACCAAATCCTGGGTTGCATCAAGAGAAGTGTGACCAGCAGGTCCAGAGAGGGGATTTTACCCCTCTACTCGGCACTGGTGAGACCCCACCTGGAGTTACTGTGTCCAGTTCTGGAGCCCTCAACACAGGGAGGACATTGAGCTGTTGGAGAGGGTCCAGAGAAGGGCCACGAAGATGATCAAAGGGTTGGAGCAACTGCCCTATGAGGACAGGCTGAAGGAGTTGGGGTTGTTCAGCCTGGAGAAGAGAAGGCTCAGAGGGGACCTCAGAGTAACTTCTCAGTACCTGAGGGGGTCCTACAGAAAGGCAGGGGAAGGAATTTTTAACATAATATCGGATGGGAGGACTAGAAACAATGGATATAAATTAGAGGGGGATAGATTTAGACTAGACATAAGAAAGAAATTCTTTACAGTGAGGGGGGGGAAATACTGGAACAGGTTGCCCAGGGAGGTTGTGGATGCCCCCTCTCTGGAGGGGTTCAAGACCAGGCTGGACAGGGCACTGAGCAGCCTGATGTAGTGGGAGGTGTCCCTGCCTATGGCAGGGGGGTTGGAACTCGATGATCTTTAAGGTCCCTTCCAACCCAAACTATTCTATGATTCTATGATTCTATGATTTGGAGCCTGGCAGCATCCCAGCCAGCTCCTGGGCACACCCCAGGATGTGGATTTGAGATGGATTTGAGTGCTGTCACTGCTTTGGCAGCCTGTGATGGGTATGGGCCAGTTGTGTGGGTTTTTTGATTTTTTTTTTTCCTGAAAGCAAACAAAAGAAGGAATAAACTAGTAAGAATGAAGATGTGGTTCTGTCAGCACCTGTATCTGCTGCTCTCTGAGCTCCACTGCACAGTGTGGGCACCAGGCTCCTGGCACAGCCCTCCACAGGAAAAGAATGAGAGAATTTCAAAGTGGAAAACCTGAAGAAATGTGGAATTCCAGCTAATTAGAAGCAAACACCTCAGTGGTGGAGCTGAGCTCAGTGCCTCCTCCTTTATGCTGGCTGTGGAGCTGCTTTTGCTCTTTTATTTAGATCAGACATTTTTGCCCCACAACAGCATAATTATGCAAATAAATGCATTAGTACCTATGTTCAACTTGATAGCACTTCCTTTTGCAACTGTTCCATTTTTAATTTCTTTCATCTTTGAAAACCCAGATATTTTAGAAGAGAACAAAGAGCACATAGGAAGAAGAGGACACTGAGCACCCTTCTAGCAAGATGTGCCAAATCAGAATGTAACAATTGTCTTTATTCTCTAATTTGTTCTGTGACAAAGCCCTGTCTGTGCTGCTGTCCCAGGGGAGCAGACATCCCTGCAGGTAAGGTTTTATTCCTGGTGGCTCCAGATCAATATATTATGAGATTTCTTTAAGTAACAAGGAGAGACTCTCACATCCTCACAATACAGCCATGAAAAAGTGGCCGTAGAAAATCTGTCAGAGGGGCAATTTCCAGCTGAGGAGAGCAGGTATTAATCTCTGCTCCAAAAGCCAAGTGCTGCTGGAGCTGCCTGCTGCTTGGTCACACTGCACCTCCTTAGGTCTCTCTCCTTTGGAGCCCTGGGTCTTTGTAAAACTACAGAGGAGCCACAGAATTCTATAGATGTCAGGGATTTGGGGTCAGGAAGCAGCTAAGTCCACTTATTCATGTTCTTACATCTCTCCTGCAGGCTGATGGATGTTTTTCAGTCCAAGGACATGGCTTTGAAAGAGAGCTGAGTGATTTACAGCAGAGACAGAGCTGAGCCAGTGGTTGTTGTGCTGTGGGTACTGGTTTGTACCCAGGCTGTGGGGCTGCTGCCTTTGAGGTGCTCCTGGAGCACAGAATGATGATGTTTGGAGCAAAACAGGTCAGAAGCTGCTGTGGCTCTGCTTTGGAAGCTGCCCCAGTTAATAATCTGTGTATTTACCCCCATGGGGTTTGTTTCTCGTGAAGGACAGTCAGTGCCAGCTGAAATGGTGTCTGTGCAGGAGGGAAACTCTTTCATCTAAATAATTCCCCCAGACCCCAGTCTTTACACCACCAGATGCAGTCTCTCAGGGATGCAGCAGCATCACAGCATCATCTTTTTCTTAAGAGGAACCAAGTCTCTTTATTTAAATTTTCAACTCATTCCTCTCATAAGGAAGGAACATTTGGGCAAAAAGAAAAAAACCTACCCCATTCCTAGAAATTATTGTGCTTGTTTAAACCCAGAGACTTAACCCAGCCAAGCTTGGTTATGGCTGATTGGGACTAATGTTGGGTTTTGAGGTGGAGAAGCATCTGGAGGCTAATCCTTCTAGTATTTACTCTGAATCTCATAAGACCCTTTACCCTGGGGAGGGCTTAACCCTGCAAGAACTTGTGGAATAATTCTCCCTTTTTTGCACTTCCCTTTAATAGCCCAAACAGTGATGCAGGAGAGTGGGATTATTCTAGAGGATTCCTAGGAAAATGCCTGCACATGCTAATGAGAGGCTGGGGCTGGGGAGGGAATCCCAGGGAGAGACAGGAGAAGGTTTTAATGATGTGAAAGCCCGTGGTGGAGAACAAAGCACTCACCTTCCTCCCTGGCCAGTGGGGCAGAGCAGGGACACAGGGACTTCAGGCACACACAGGGAGGGTTCTTTAGTTATTCATCAATGTTTTCTGCAGAATTGAAGAGCAGAAGAGCACTGTGTGCCCACCGAGTCTCTCAGGTTGCTTTGTAGTGGGGCTGGAAGATGTTTGTGGGGAAGGATTCAGATCTGTGGGGTCCCACTGAGGGTATGGGGGGGGATTTAGTCCTGTCTCCCTCTAAAAGCTGATTTTTAAAAAAAATTAATTTTATAGAATTGCACAATGGTTTGGGTGGGAAGGGACCTTAAAGCCCCCCAAAAGTGCCACCCCAGCCCTAGGCAGGGACACCTCCCACCAGCCCCATCCATCTGCCCTTGAACCCCTGTAGGGCTGGGGCAGCCACAGCTTCTCTGGGCTGATAATTTTAGCTGTTTATTAATGAAATGTACACTGAGGTTCAAAGATGCTGAGGTTGTGTGTTAATTAGGAGTGGGAGGGTCCTGTGAGAGCTGGAGAAGGTGAATCAGGGGATGAAGAGCTCAGTTGTGGGTTTCAGCCCAGTGGGCAGTGCTGACTCTTCTCTTTGCCCTTCCCTGCAGCCAGACACATCCTTCTCCCTCTTACAACCCCTGCAGGCCCTCCTCCCTCACTGCCCTGGAAGGGTTTTCTCTTTTTCAGAGTGATGGAGAGGAGTGGTGTGAACCCAGGGGTGGGAGGGATAAGGCTGAGCAGGGAGGGGTAATTTGCTGTGAAACATCACAAAAAGAGACAACTAATGCAAAGAGAGGAGGGAAACCCAGCCCTGCTGGTGTCAGCAGGTGGCCTTTCAAACACCATCTTTCTGTGACTTGGGAAATTTGTGTAATTTTTCAGACAGGGGAACAGCCCATGAATGGCAGTAATAAAATATTAACTTTTCTCAAATATTGTTTTTTTGTGCACATTCTCCTGCCTGTAACTAGATTTTTTTTTTTTCCACTGGATTGCTTTCTTGGAAGTATTCCCCTGGGGTAAATCAGTGCTTTGTATCTCCCTGGGAACGGCTGCCTCAGAAGCCAACACTCTTTTGCTGCTTGATGTTTGAGCCACACATAAAAATCATAACAATAAAACACCCCACTGAGAGGGGAGTGAGTGTGTGAAATGCCTTGTTTCACTTCGATTGGAGCAAATTCCTCCTTGTTCACTGCTCTTCTCCTGCCCCCCAGCACCCCCAGCTGCAGGAACCCTGCACCAGGAGGGGCTGCTCTCAGCTTTGGGCTCAATTTCACTAATTATCAGCAATTTCAGCTCTGTTGGCTGCTTGGATTCCAGCCCTCTGAGCAAAGCACTCGATGATGTGTCTTTTGTAGGTAAAATGGTGAGATCTGAGCAACCAACCTTACAAATTTGGTGAAGGCATTTGGTTTGGAAATAATAATAATGAGTAATAATGAGAAGCTGATGTCCCTGGAGCCAAGCTGCTGTACAAGGTGTGCAGGCAGCACAGCAATTATTAAAAAAATATTTTTTTTTAAAAAAGTGGGAGATCTGTACTCATGCAGGAGAAGATCTCTCCTGTGCTGTGTGTTCCTGCAGGAGCACCTTCCCAATGCCAGGCCTGGAGAAGTGATGTGTCCTTGGCTTTGGAGCCTTCTGCTGTCTGTCCCCTCACTTTCCTGCATGGGAGATGAGCCCTGACATCTCACCAAAGTGCTGTGAGAGCCTGACCCCTCTGACTCCACCTTCCTTTATCCCAGAAAGGGCTCTGAGCCAGCTCCTATTTTGGGTGCCACAACCAGATTCCACAGCCAGAAAATGTTTTCCACCACACCTGAGTGAAGAAAAGAGCTGTCATAAACACAGTGGGTAAAAATGTGGCTGTGTAATCACAAGAAAACTGAGCATTTGAGCCTAAATTGGAGGCAACCAACATGGCTTCACCAGGGGCAAATCATGCCTGACCAATTTGGTGGCCTTCTATGATGGAGTAACATCATCAGTGGACAAAGGAAGGGCAACTGACATCATCTACCTGGACTTGTGCAAGGCATTTGACACTGTCCCACATGACATCCTGGTCTCTAAACTGGAAAAGAATGGGTTTGATGGATGGAGCACTGGCTGGATAAGGAGCTGGTTGAATGGTCGAACTCAAAGAGTTGCAGTCAATGGCTCATTGTCCAAGTGGAAACCAGTGAGGAGTGGTGTTCCCCAAGGATCAGTACTGGGACCAGTGCTATTGAACATCTTTGTAGGAGATATGGACAGTGGGATGGAGTGCACCCTCAGCAAGTTTGCAGATGACACCAAGCTGTGTGGTGCAGTTGATACACCTGAAGGAAGGGATGGCATCCAGAGGGACCTTGACAGGCTTGAGAGGTGGGCCCAAGCCAACCTCATGAAGTTCAACAAGGCCAAGTGCAAGGTCCTGCACCTGGGTGGAAGCAATCCCAAGCACAGACACAGGCTGGGTGGAGAGTGGCTTGAGTGCAGCTCTGTAGAGAAAGACTTGGGGGTGTCAGTTGATGACAAACTCAACATGAGCCAGCAGTGTGCACTCGCAGCCAAGAAGGCACCAACCAAATCCTGGGTTGCATCAAGAGGAGTGTGACCAGCAGGTCCAGAGAGGGGATTTTACCCCTCTACTCAGCACTGGTGAGACCCCACCTGGAGTTACTGTGTCCAGTTCTGGAGCCCTCAACACAGGAAGGACATTGAGCTGTTGGAGAGGGTCCAGAGAAGGGCCACGAAGATGATCAAAGGGTTGGAGCAACTGCCCTATGAGGACAGGCTGAAGGAGTTGGGGTTGTTCAGCCTGGAGAAGAGAAGGCTCAGAGGGGACCTCAGAGTAACTTCTCAGTACCTGAGGGGGTCCTACAGAAAGGCAGGGGAAGGAATTTTTAACATAATATGGGATGGGAGGACTAGAAACAATGGATATAAATTGGAGGGGGATAGATTTAGACTAGACATAAGAAAGAAATTCTTTACAGTGAGGGTGGTGAAACACTGGAACAGGTTGCCCAGGGAGGTTGTGGATGCCCCCTCTCTGGAGGTGTTCAAGACCAGGCTGGACAGGGCACTGGGCAGCCTGATGTAGTGGGAGGTGTCCCTGCCTATGGCAGGGGGGTTGGAACTCGATGATCTTTAAGGTCCCTTCCAACCCAAACTATTCTATGATTCTATGATTCTAAATCTGCTTCCAGCTTCCAGACACAGCCCTGCCAAGGTGGTGTGAGGCTGAGCCTGAGGGACAGCTCTCACTGCTTTGCTCCCTGCTTCTCATTCCCAATCTATCCAGCCCACTGGGAGGAAAAGCCAGCTCAGCAAAACCTCCTGCTCATTCCTCATAATGTCTGTCTCCCACTTTTCACAGCTCAGTGGCTGCCTCAGCTGATGCTGCACGGCCACTGCTCCCTGCACCCCATCTCTTCTGCCTCCAGCAGGGCTGGCAGAGAGGGAGTGGGAAACACAGAGGGTGCAACAAGGCTTTTGCCACAGCTTGCTTTGGATGCTCAGCAGAGCACAGTCTCTGTTAATGCAGCAGAAAAAATCCTTAGAGGGGAGGAAATAATGTCAGGATTCTTTAGCTGTTGGAGGGAATGGGCTTGGAAAGTAAATGGGGGTGAAAAAAAAATCCCTAATTTTTACAAATGTGCCATTTCAGAAGGAAAAGAAGGCTCTTCTTCACCCACCAGCAGAGTTCCTGGAGTGATGGATCACAGCCTTTCCAGTCACAGGTTGCCCACATGGTTGCCCAAGGGTGATGCCTTCAGCTGGAGCTGAAGCTGTGTGAGGAAGGTGCTGCCCAGTGAGAAAGGAGCTGCCAACACACCTCCTGGGACTTTGTGTCCTTTGGAATGGTCTCAGTGGGGCATGAGAGAGCCCTGGTGGGTGCTGGGATGGAGGAGAGGGCTGTGTCACACTCCTCTCCACTTACTGCAGTGGGAAATGAATCCAGGGAAATTGCTGAGGGAGCAAAGAAGGAGCAGGTCCAGTGACTGATGAGATCATTTCTGCACATTCGTGGGAAATAAGTGGTGGAATAAAGAATGTCACCACCTCTTTCTCTCCCAGGGACAGAGCTGGCTGCACTGGGCTCTGGAGTGTTTGTGTCCCTAGGGCAGGATGTTGGCCCCAAAGGAAGGAATAAAGGAGCCCTGTGAGGGGCTGTGGGTTCCTGCCTGTGCTGGGAAATGCTGAATCCCACTTCTCCCTCTGCATTACAGAGCTGCTGTGGAGGAACTGAGTGGTTTTATCTCTTTACACTCACGTTTTCACTTGTGGGAGTGGGAGACAAACAGCTCACCTGTCACACAAATGGAACCCTTTGGAAAATTTTATACTCTCTGAAGGTGGGAGCTGTGGAAATACATAGACATGCAGATCCTGCAGGATGGAGGGCAGACATGATAAATACTCCTGGGAACACTCCAACTCTTTTCAAAAATGCCGTGCTCTCTTTTTTTTCTCCTCCCCATTTTGGAGAGGTTTTGTTTCTTTTTTGTTCTCTCAGGTGGGCTTGTTTCCCTCTCCAGGATCTGTCCCAAAGAGCTCCCTCTCTATGCCACAGATTAGGGTTGTACCAGGGCCACGGGAAATGGTCTTTCATTTTTCCTAATGGCTCTCTTAGCCCATTCTCTGTAATAGTTCCAGCCTCTCATCTTGCTTCTGAAGCAAAGGTTAATCAGTGAGGAAAGGAGGTGATGTCCTTGTCACCCCTTAATGCTAACTGTCACCTAAACAGCCCTGCCTCTGAAGGGTGACAGTGGCACTGGGCTGTCCTTAGCAAACTGCAGTGCTTTGTGTTTAGCTTTGTGTTAGGGCTGGAAATTACAAAATGACCCCACTCTTCCCCTGCACCCCAAATTCGAGCCAATGTCCCAAACAAAGCTGTGTCCATCCCTTACCCTGTGAAACTCTCTTTGGGTTGAACAAACTCTTTTTATAGAGGTCTGTCAATGGGTTAGAAATTAAAAATGTCTGGGTCTGAAAAGTGTCTGAGAACTCCTCAGGGGCAATGTCTGACTGCACAGGAGGGGTGTTTGGGGCAGATTGAATGGGAGGATAGAGAGGGGGCTCAGAGGGGAGTGGTGGCTCATAGGGCAGGCTGGGAGGGGGGGGATGGCTCACAGGTGGGGCTGGTAAGGGGNAGGGGATGGTTAAAAGGTGGGCTTGGAGAGGGCTAGTGGTTTGACTTGAAGACCAGTGAGGGTTAGGGTTGATGCCACATGGGATAAGCTTGGTGAAATGCAGCCTTATCTGCTTGGGATTGAGCCTGGATCCGGATGGAGCTGAAGCCTTGTTGCCCTGNGCTCCTTCAGCTTATGCAAATTTGGAGATGGGATGTGCACATGGAGATACACCAAGGAGCCCTCTCCTTCTCCTCCCTGGGACTCTGGCTGGGTGCTGTGAGTATCTCATTCCTTTCTGCTTCTGAGAGCTGAGACTCTCTTGTTTCCTGACCCGTGACTTCCAGACTGTCTGAGCTTAATGTGATGATGAATGTGGAGGGATGGGAGTGTCTCCAGGGAAAGGGATTTTAACGAGGAGAGCTTTGTTTCTCTAAAGCCCTCTCTTCCTTTCCCCAGCAGGGCTGGTGCATCACAGCAGCTCCCCTGTGTCTGGAAATGCTGCAGACCTTGAACTTTTTTAGAGAGAGGCTGTCTGTCTCTTCCCATTTGCTCTGGAATTGCAGGGATGTGCTCATGGAGACCAGCTCATGGGGTATGAGCCCCACACTGGCTCTGCATGGTCCATCTCTGAGGTCAGCTGTCCCAGGAGATGCTCTGGGCTGGTTAGATGTGCATCCTTCTATCTAACACAGCTTGGGAAGCTGGCAGTGGGGTGGGGATTGTTGTTTATAGGACCCACTTGACCCAGGATGCTCTTAGGGGTTGTTATTTATATATTGGCAGCAAATAGAGCCACATTTGTAGTGTCTCTGGTAAACACAGGTGTCCCCCTGAGCTGTGTCAGAGGGGGATGTTGCTCTGAGGGTGGAAATTTCCTCTCTCCCTTTTCTGGTCAAAGGGAAAACAGGGCTTTTGGAGATAGAAAAAAACCACACCAGATCATGTTTGTACTTGGAATGCAGCTGCTCTGTGTTTTGAATATTTGTTTGTGTGTTTTCTTCTCAAGAAGCAAACCCTGGCTGGTTTGAGCAGGGTGCAGGCTCAGTTTCCCCTTTCCACTGGTGCTCCCCTTCCCCTCTCCCAGCTTTGTGCTTTCCTCTAGCAGTGACTGATGCTCACTTGGCTCTCACTAAATGCATTTTAGATATGTTGTGCCAGGATTAAACTACTAAAATACCAAGTATGAGATATCACACCACCTGCAAAACATCCCAAAGCCCTTTCTGGTGCTGGAGGAACTTCTGCTGAGGAACTCCTTATTCTGTGGGTAGAGATTTTGTGCTGAGGATGTAAAGCAGAGGGTGTTGCTGCCCTGGTAGGGCTGGGACCTGGCCAGTGGCTCTGTTTGCTTTGTTTTTGTGTTGATTAAATATTGGAGAGTCTGACATCACTCTCAGGCTGTGGAACTTCCTCTGGTAGTTTATACTTAATTATAAGGGCAACAATCAGCCTGTAAAACTGAGCAAAAGAAAACAGATGGGTCTAATTATGCAGAACTTCTAGAGAATATCAGATAATATGGATTCTGTGGCCTGGGCTGTGTTTAACAGGAATTAGAGCTCAGCTCAGTGCAGCCAAACTAAAAATGATGATTATAGATTGGAAAAGGGAGCAGTTTTTTTCTCCTGCTGGCAAAGGCAGAGAGGCTAATTCAAGCACAGAGGGCACTTTGTGGTGGTTTCCATCCAAGATCTTCCTAATTGGAGTTACCAGCCAACAAGTAACTTTGGAGTTGTAGGTGGTGATGGGCAATCTCTGAATCCAGGGTGTGTATTAAGTTTCCTTACATCATTTGAGAGGACAAACCTGTTGTCTTTGTTTTGATTGTGCAAGCAGAGATGTTTGTTTTGTGGCTGTGCAGGATGTGCCAGGAGTGTGAGCACTTTGCATTCTCCATGGCTGCTTTAGTTTCTCCCCTCTTCTCAAGGTGGTGCTTTCAGGTATTGGAAATTAAATGCTGTGTAGTGGGTGAGTGATGCAGAGGCAGAAGGAGAATATTTATAACCTGTTTGGCCTGAAATTCACTTTGCATTGAGGACTGAGCCTCAGAGTGAAGCTCCAAGAGCTGTAACACAGAGCCCCATTAATGAAACCCCCCAGGAGAACTGCAGCTCCTTCAAGCTCTTGTGAAGCTCTAGTTAAGGGGGGGAAAAAAAGGAACCAAAGCTTCAGAAACAGTGAATAGAAACGTGAAAGAAGTCTGAGCCAGGCTTTTGTGGAGAGGATCAGTGGGAGGCTGGACAAATGTGGAGTACAGAGAGGAAAACCCCAGTCTGAGTGTTTCTACTGTGGAAATGGGGCAAGGTGCTGCTGAGATAAAATGTGACTTGTCTTGATAAAGAGCCAACTCCTTTGGTTTTGATCCTCCTGAGAGCCAGCAGCCCCTCTGTCCATCCTTGGTCATGGGATGGAGCCTTTCTGTGGGGGCAGGTAGCCCATCACCTTTTATTTTGTGCACAACTAAGCTCATACATGAGTTCATACTGGTGCAGTTGATAAACCTGAAGGTAGGGATGGCATCCAGAGGGACCTTGACAGGCTGGAGAGGTGGGCCCAAGCCAACCTCATGAAGTTCAACAAGGCCAAGTGCAAGGTCCTGCACCTGGGTGGAAGCAATCCCAAGCACAGACACAGGCTGGGTGGAGAGTGGCTTGAGTGCAGCTCCATAGAGAAAGACTTGGGGGTGTCAGTTGATGACAAACTCAACATGAGCCAGCAGTGTGCACTCACAGCCAAGAAGGCACCAACCAAATCCTGGGTTGCATCAAGAGGAGTGTGACCAGCAGGTCAAGAGAGGTGATTTTACCCCTCTACTCGGCACTGGTGAGACCCCACCTGGAGTATTGCGTCCAGTTCTGGAGCCCTCAACACAGGAAGGACATTGAGCTGTTGGAGAGGGTCCAGAGAAGGGCCATGAAGATGATCAAAGGGTTGGAGCAACTGCCCTATGAGGACAGGCTGAAGGAGTTGGGGTTGTTCAGCCTGGAGAAGAGAAGGCTCAGAGGGGACCTCAGAGTAACTTCTCAGTACCTGAGGGGGTCCTACAGAAAGGCAGGGGAAGGAATTTTTAACATAATATCGGATGGGAGGACTAGAAACAATGGATATAAATTAGAGGGGGATAGATTTAGACTAGACATAAGAAAGAAATTCTTTACAGTGAGGGTGGTGAAATACTGGAACAGGTTGCCCAGGGAGGTTGTGGATGCCCCCTCTCTGGAGGTGTTCAAGACTAGGCTGGACAGGGCACTGGGCAGCCTGGTCTAGTGGGAGGTGTCCCTGCCTATGGCAGGGGGGTTGGAACTCGATGATCTTTAAGGTCCCTTCCAACCCAAACTATTCTATGATTCTATGATACCACTCCTCGAGTCTGAGAGCTTTGCCCTGAGTAGTGGCTGCAGAACTGTTGTTCCAAGGATTAAAGCCAAAACACTTTGATAAAATATTTTATTTTTTTTTTTCTGCTTAGAGACAAAACTTTTATTGCAGCAAATGGAAATAAAATCAATATACATGGAAATGACTTGCATTTGGGGACCCTGGGTAGGGTTGATTTAATGCTATTTATTTAACAGCCCGGCACAGGGGCGGCTGGTCTGTCTCAGTAGGATTTGAGGAAAAGGCTAATGTTTTGTAGTAAACAGTATAAAACTCAAGTGAAGGCATCTTAATCACTCCTATAAAAATTAAATGAGCGATTGAACCTGTCATGGGCTGGAGTCATATTTTATCAAGCCAGTTGTATTAAATTGTGTGTCTCCTTTTGTGGTGGCTTCATTAATGTTGAGGAGGGGTTTGGGGCAGATGTCTGCCTATTTTTTCTGGGGTTTTCTCCTCCCTTGTCCCCATACAAAATTTAAATGTGTTCCAGCACAGAAAAAGTGAGCTATTTTGGAAACCTCGGGTAGCTCAGGTGCACACTGGGAGCCTCCTCAGGGTATGACTTGGAGCTGTGGGTTTCTAAGATTGGGAATAAACTGGAGTTGATGGCTTTTAATTAGGGAGCAGGAAACCCTTGTAAGGAATTCCCTGCTGTGTGGGAAGGGGTTTTGTGGCATCTCTTAAAGGATGGCCAGCAATTCAGGTTGAATTCCCCTTTCTGACTGAGGAGTCACTCTAGTAACTCATGCCTTAGAGAGTTGGATGTCTGCCCACTGAACATGAAGTAAGGGTGAAAAGTATCTTCTTTCATGTACTTAAAAAAACAAAAGAAAACAAACTCACTTGCAGGGGAAGATGAAGTGGGTGACTTTGGTAAAGAAATACCTAACAAGGGCTGAGTAGGTGAAGGTCTCTTTAGCTCCCATCACGTTGGGAACACAGAGGCTGACAAATGATGAATGGGAGTGAATAAATTTGCATTCATATTTATTGAAGGCAATCTGGAAATATCCTGAAGCAGGAGAGGTTTGTGTTGTGAGAAAGAGAAATTAAGGTGACTTTGGAAATCAAAGCAGGGGCTTCTTGTGTCACCTGCTGGGGCCAAACCCAGGACTCTGCTCTGGTGATTCTGGGTGAGAAATCCAGTCAGTATCTGGCTCCAAGTGTCCCCCTGCAGCTTTGGGGACACTTTTGATCTCTGCTTCTACTCGTGTTCATGCTGGTGTGAGCTGTCTTGGCCAGGAATGATCTTGTTGGTCATTCATTTGTTGTGATTTTTCTTGTAAAGTTGTATTTCCCAACTTGCTGCTCAGCCCAGCTATTTCTCATCTGTGGCTTTGTCTCCTTGCTCAGCACCACATTTTGTCATTGTCCTCTTGTCCCTCTTCTGATCCACATTCATCCCCACTTGGCACAACTGAGAGCTGGGAGGAGGGAGATGCTGGTGAGGAGGAACAAATAAAATATAAATACCAGGTTGCTTGGTGCTCTTCTCCAAATGTGCTCTTCTGAGCTGCAACTCTTAAATAACTGCCTATTTTAAAATGCCTGAAAAGTCCCCAAAGTGGGTGACAGATGGCCACTGGGGCCGTGTTGAGATGATCATTGTAAGAGGCACAGCAGAGCTCTGAATAAGGCTTCTCCTACTGACTCCCAGTTGGGTCATGCTGAAAATAGTCTCAGCTAAAAGGTGTGTGAAGCATCTGCCAGCTCTTGTAATCTGCCTGTCTCAGCTCTCCCCAATAAACAACTTTTGGCCAGTGAGAAGGCAAAGGAAGAGGATGAAAGCAAAAAATGCTCCTTTGTAGGAGTGAAAGATTTTTCTTTTGCTTTTATAAGCTGTCCCCTCTCAAATCTCCATCTTCTTTAGTGGGGAAGAAAGAAAAATGAAACAACAAACTGTGGAAAACTTCTGGAACTCATCTTTGCCTCTGTTCCAGGAGAATTTGACTCTTTCCCTTGCCAACAGCAAGTGAGCACAGAGTTACTTTGGGGATTCTGTTATTAGTGATGCTGATGGATCCTGTTTTCAGAGGCACTAAACCAGGCTGCAGGTAGTAACAAGAGGATGTGGAACCCCATGGTGAAGGGAGGATGTGAAATTCCTTTACCATCCCAGGCTGGACAAGGCACTGAGCAGCCTGATCTAGTGGGAGGTGTCCCTGCCTATGGCAGGGGGGTTGGAACTCGATCTTTGAGGTCCCTTCCAACCCAAACTATTCTATGATTCTATGATCCCATCCTGAACTGTGACTGGGCTCAGACTGGTGAGGTTGAGAGGGTTATATTCACTCCTGTTTGCATTTGGAAATCCTCTCCTCCATACAGTTTGCATGGAGCAGCCTATTCATTAACCCTTTTAAATAGGATATTAAGGTGTCAAAGTCAACTGATGGCTGCAAAGACAAAAGGGCCCTTTATAAAACACAGCCAGAAAGAGTCCCACCATCTCCCTGTCCCTATTCCCTCTGCCCAGGGCACTGCTGGTGACCAAGTGTGGCAGAGGATGAGCTACAGACTCCTCCCTTTCTTTCAAAATTTATGTTCAAAGCTCAAAGTAGTTCTTTCCAGTGGGGTAAAATTCTTGTTCTCTGCTCTGTGGTGCTCCCCAGCCCTGTTCCAGTGACATTTGTGTCACTAAAGCCAGTGTGGGGGTGATGGCTGGAGCTGTGCATGCACAGCCCCTGGACTTTCCCAGTGTCATCAGACATGTGCATGTCTGAAATCTGCTTTTTTAAAATGTTTTTGAGCAACTGGGAAGAGAAATGTAGCTTCCCTTGGTGCTGGTGGCTCTGCTGCCTACACAATGCCTGGCAGTGCTCAGCAAAATGCAGTCATATTTATGTAAAGTTCCAGGAGGGTTTGGGGGCACAGATTTCCCCCCTTTCTCACACACTGGGAGTTGAGTGTGACCCCAGGGCTGGCATTGCCCCTGTGCCCCTGTCCTGGTGTGTCTCTGTGTCCCTTAGAAGTGGGAAGTCCCCAGTGCTGCTGCCTGGAGTCGCTGCTGCTGTTATTTTTAGTGGCAAGAGGTGTTTTTGAGCAGTGTGTGAATTAGGAATTCAGCCCTTGCCTGCCTGGGTGCTGCCTGTTTGTGGATTAGCTGTGGCAGGGCAGGAGGTGGCTGGAGCTGCAGGTGGAACTGCTGCAGGAGCTGGGGGTGAGGATTTTGGGGAGCTGAGATGAGAGACAAAGGCAGCAGGATCCCCCTTCAGTGAGTCAGCTCCTATCAGCCCTGAGACAGCACAGTCTGCATCCTTCCCCCCTGTTCTGCAGCTCCCCAAGCTGTGTCAGAGATAATTCTGTCGAGTGCTTCAGATTTTTATCCCTCTCCACGTGCTGCCCATGATTCCTGCTCTGGGAGCCCTCTGCTGAATTATGGATGAGCTCTCTGGGAGCTGTGTCACTGCCTCTGCACAGAGGGGTCTGGGAGTCAGATTCTGGGGTGTTTCAGTGGCATTTAGCAGGAGTTACCATCACAGCCATGTCCTACAGAGTCAAGGGGGTGGCTATAACCCCCTGTCCCCATCTAGTATCCCAGTGCCATCAAGGAGGCAGGGCAGCTCTGCTTTGCCATGTCCCTCCTGCTTCTGCTCTGCTTCTCTTTTCTTCTCTATTTGCCTTTCTGTTGTCTCAGCCTTGACTGCTTCAGTGTGTGGGGGAGGAACAGACCATGTGTGACAGCCATTCCTTCAGTTTCTTAAAGAAGAAGAAGTCTTCAGATGGTGGCAGTATAAGACATTAAATAGAAACCCCTCTTCTGCTGGGGTTCCCCTCTCTCTCTGCTGGTCTCCCATAGTCTGGCAGAAGGATTTCTCCAGCTTCTCCAGCTCAGCAATGTGAGGAATGGGGTGTGTTATGCTTGGGGTTGTCCCCAAGGGACCTGTGACTTGTCCTGGGAGGAACCTGGCAGGGGGATGCTGTGCCCAGGCTCTAATGAGGTCTGGTACCTGAACCTCCTGCTCATCTTGCAGACCAAAGCTTGCTACTGGCTGTATGGGAGAGAAATGGACTATGGAGAAGCAATTTTGGTTTATTGCATCAGAAGGCTGATGTGGAAATGTCAAAGGAGGGTCTTGTCCTCTGTTTTAGGCACCTTCTAAAGCTCTGGACCTGAGGATTTAATGTTAGGACTGTTCCCTTTAGAAGGGATGGCATGCTTGGGATCACGAGTCAGCACAGGTGAAAACCCTTTCAGGATGGGCAGATAATGGCTGTTATTTTACCCCCAAAATTATGACAGTCCTGGAAAATCCCAGTGGAGCTCAAGACACAGATACATGTGCCCATAACTCTGTTCCTTTTTTCTTAAGAGAGCAGAAAGGGAAAAAATCTTTGGGGTTCAGAAGAGACTTTAGCAGAAGGTTCCAGAGAATNCAAGGACGGGGCATCTACACCATCCCTCGCCCGCCTGTTCCAGGACCTAACCACTCTCCTAGTAAAGAACTTCCCCCTAATATCCAACCTAAATCTTCCCTCCTTCAACTTGTATCCATTTCCCCTAAGGATGGGCAGATAATGGCCCTGTTATTTTACCCCCAAAATTATGACAGTCCTGGAAAATCCCAGTGGAGCTCAAGGCACAGATACATGTGCTCATAACTCTGTTCCTTTTTTCTTAAGAGAGCAGAAAGGGAAAAAATCTTTGGGGTTCAGAAGAGACTTTAGCAGAAGGTTCCAGAGAATGGGCTGGATGGTGGTCACGAGGTGACCTTCAGGGCTGTGCTCCTGCCTGGGGACTTGTGAGTGGCCACCCCCTCAGCCCCTGAGTATTTCTGGCTTTTATTTTTGTGTCAGTCACTGAAAGGTCAATAAACTGCTCATTTATTTGAGGAGCTCACAGTTCAGTGAGCTGACAAA
Source organism: Turnix velox (assembly GCA_013400935.1). Taxonomy (NCBI): domain Eukaryota; kingdom Metazoa; phylum Chordata; class Aves; order Charadriiformes; family Turnicidae; genus Turnix; species Turnix velox. Next base: position 22,133 of record VZTY01014075.1, on the reverse strand, counting down.
TCCTGGGTGCTGCAACACAACAGGACTTCATCTGCTCCTGCAGCTCAGGCTTTGTAGCTCTACAAGTAAAAAAAAACATTACAAGTTAAACCTGTTTGGGATAGCTTTACCTTTTTCCCCCCATAATTTCCTGATTTTTTTCCAAACTGGCTTGTTGGGTCTCCATTTGTTGTCCTGTCTCAGTCACTCTGCAGCTCTCTCAGCTATGGGAGAGCTGATTCTTCAGAAATCCATCTTATGTGGTGAGCAGAACCCAAATCAGCTGTAAGTGAATTGTTATATTTGGGCAGCTCAGTCTGAAGGAAGAAGAAAGGGATGTTAATTTACAACAACAACAAAGATCTCTGATTTTTTTAGAATCCCACCTGAGTAAGACAATGGCCCCAGTACCTGCAGTAGCCAAAGCACTGGAATGAACCCAACAGATTCCCCTTTGGCTCTGAGCAGTCACTGACCCACCCAGAGCCCATGTGGCCACTGTTTGACCCCACAAATCCTCAAACTTCCAGCACGTCTGGTTCTCCCACTGGCTTTTTTTGGAGCTTAAATATCAGTGAGCACATTGAGAATGGCAGAGACATTAATAAGATGAGGATGGCCTTAAACTTTGCAGTGGAGGAATTTTACTAAAGATCACAGATTTGTTTAAGGAGATTGACAATTGAATTGACAATTGAATTTTCCATCTTGTGCAGTAAAAAACTGCCAGTGGAAAGTTCTCAAGAGCCCTAAAAGTGCTGTGGAGGGAGCTGTTATCTGTGGGTAAAGGTGGGACAGGACCTGAGGGTTTGCTGTAGCTGGTTTGCCCAAATGATGGATCACATTCTAGGGAGATGTAGAAACTCAGTGCCTTCACCTTCACTCCAGGTAATGGGATTGATGTAAGAAGAAGTTGGAATGTTTGAGTTATGGGGCTTGACTTATAGCTGAGAAGTCCCCAAACAGAGTTACACAGAGTCTCCCTTTAAAGGTTTTAACTCAATCCACTTCCAAGCAAACTCTGAATGCATACAGAAAACAAATCTAATTTTAAAATAACAAAGATAAACCAATGGAGCTGATCCTATCAAACAATTTCAATTGTGGAATAAAATGCCAAGTGCTGCTTCTCCACAACAGGCAGTGCCTGCCCCCAAAGCTCTTTATTAGGATTTCTGCTTTATATTCATCAGATTAGTTCTTGAAGTCTTTCTACTTTTTCTACCCCCCCAACATGACCCTCCTGAGGCTCATGGGCAGGGCAGGAACCCAATGGGTGTGGGCCAAGGGTGCAATTAATGAATGATTGTTTGTTAACCTGCTCAGGTCTCTGTGGCTCAGACTTTTTGGGGACTTTATTGACCAGCTCTGGACCCCTGTTTTGTTTAGGTGCCAGTAAAGCCACTGGGCTCTGCAGGGCTGAGATTCTTGGCCATTCCTTGGTCATGGCCACCACTGGACAGCATTGGCTTTGGCTTTGGTCTCCATGTTCTGCTCTGGTGGGAGAGCTTGGGATCACCTCTGCTGTGTGTGGGTATCCAGAGGGTGCTTTTGGGGACTTTGTGCTGCTCTGGGTCTTACCTACTGCTCTGTGTCCTGTTTGCTCTGAGCTGCCAGCACCTGAGTGAGGTCTGATATGATGGCTTCTCCATGGGCACAGCTGTGGGAGGGTGGTGACTGTGACCATGGGGAACATGTGGGGGTCCAGTTCCCCAAAATCCTCCCTGGTGGAGACTTCTGCTGCTGCTGTGTGCCTGTGAGTGGGACCTGCAGAAGCCACCTTCACAGGGAAACTGCAGCCAACTCTATGCCTCTGCTCTCTGGGTGTCATTAAATCTGCAGCTTGACCCAATGCCAGGCAGGTTGTGTGACACCACTTGTCCTCTTCTGGGCAGCCACTTGCACAAACCCATCTCCAGAGCTCTCCCAGCTGGGGCTAAAGAAGTGCTGAGTGGAGTAAAAGGCTTTTCTACACTTCCCTCACTCCACGCTGGCTGCTCTTTCACAATTTACTCTTTTCAAAATCCATCTAAATCTCAGAATTTTTTTTGCTTTAAGTGCTGGCTCTAACCTTGGTCTAGACCTGCTGTATTTGTTTCACTTGTGTGAACTCAGCTCTGCTTTGACAGTTTTTATGGGCAGGTGGTGTGGTGTGCTTTGCATCCCAGCACAACCCACCCTCAAGCATTTGGGGATCACCTCAAAGAGGCTGGAAGTCAGGCTGGAGGGTCAGCCAGGACCTGATCAATCTGTTTCACCACTGGGAGACAGGCTTTTCTGAAGAAATACAACCCACCTGGGGAAGCATTTAGTGTGGAAAACAGAAGGTTCATTATTTAACAAATGGAAGTGATTTCAGGAGGATGGAATGAGGACCTTGCTCCTTCAGGGTGCTCAGAGGATCCTGATGCTGCCAGATGTGCAGATGGAGCTGAGGCTGCTCTTGCTTTGGTGCAGGGGGGATTCTGAAGCTGGTGAGAGCCATGGACAGATTTTTGGGGCTGTTTTCCTTCTGCAGGAGATGGAGAGGGGGGGTTGTGCACTAGGGGATGTGTCCCTGAGGGGGGCATTCAGATCTTCAAGGTTAGTGCAGCCTCCTGGAGTCAAAATCAGTGCTTTCTGCAGCCTGGGGTGTGTGAGTGGGGGGGAAAAAGGTGCCTTTGTTGGGGCAAAGATGCTGCTGGTATCACCAGTGGCCTCAGTGATGTTGCATGGTGTGTGAGTGCCTTTGAAGGACACCCCTTGTTCCTGTGTCTCCCCACACAGCAGGGTTGTGTTGGAGACCTCCAGTTTGGGCTCTGTGGGTGAGCATCACCCAGGAGATGCTCTCCAAGCACTGATGGATGTTTGTCCCCCCTTCAGACCCCAATGGGATGTGTGGTGGGACACTGATGCTCCTTGTTTGCCCAGCAGCCCCCTCGTGCTGTGCTACCCCCTGACACAGACACAGCATCACTCCCCCCCACACTTCCCTTCCCACCAAGGGCTTGTGTTTGACATCATTGGGTAAATGATGAAGACAGAAGTTTGGACCAAAAAGGGCCCATTATTTCCTTTTGCTGTATTTCTGTCCCGTTTCCATGGAAACAGGAGGGTTGGCAAAGGCTGGGAGGGAGTCCTGGCCTCGCTGCTCCCCACCCCTGCCTCTCCTGCTGCTGCTGGGATGCAATTAGAGGTGCCAGGTAATTGGGAAGGCATCCCAATAAACACCTACTAATGTATTAAGACACAGAAATGAAGGAGTAAAAGCATTTGCTTAGCATTCTTTATTTTTCTTTTAAAAATTCATCTTGGATCAGTTCCTTTGGGTTGTTCATCCATCTAACTGCTACTGTGGTTGCAAAAGTTACTTGGGCTCAGTGATGTGCTGGTGGGGATAAAATAGATATAAATTTGTCCTCTCTGCTGAGTCCAAGGGTTTGTATTTGTTTTTTTTTTTAATTTTAAGCTAGAATTCCTGCCCTTTTTAATTCTGTGGTGGCCAATGGTGAGATGGAGAAGCTCTGCTCCTGTGTCAGGGTCCAGCTGTTGGTGGCCAAGCCCTCAGTCCCTGGTTTGCATATGCAAATATTGGCCTCTGTGTTGATGGCATGAGGATGTAGTGGAGAAATGTGTGGGTTGTGGGGAGTGATTTGAGCTGTAACCAGGGGCTGTGGCTGGAAAATGCAGGTTTGTTTTGTGTGTCACTTCTGGAGTCTCGTGCTCAGGTGCTTTTCTGAAGATGCTCTCAGGAAATGAGTCAAATGCAAAGATAAGGAGTGCTCAGGGAATGCCTAATTAACAGCCACACTCATAATATTTTGGTCTAAATATTAAAGGCAGCTTCATTAGAGGAAGGCAGAGGCTGTTCTTTCAGGTTGGCTTGGCTTTGGGGAAGCTGAATCTCTCAGAAACAAAGTTTTTCTGAAAGAGCTTTGATTCTCCTTCCAAAGTATCTGAACACAAACCAGTGCTAAACTGGTGGTTAAACTGGTGGGAACAGCCCCCAAATGGCAAAGGGGACAACTTGTGGCACGTGCCTGGGATGTGAAGGTGCCTTTTCACTGCTGTGAGTGGGGTGATGAGGTCAGAGGTGGGTTGATGGTTTGACAGAATGACCTGGAAGGTCCCTTCCAGCCCAGAGAACTCCTAAATTTGGTGATTCCACAACAGCAGCAGACCCAGGGCTTTCACCATCCCTTTCTATTGCCCTTCCTGCTTCCCATGCCTGGGGTCAAACTGAAGGGAAAAGGGTACTTTGGGCATCCTGCACTCCCTGGGAGTTCTTGGTATGTCTAATGTACTGATTGAAAGCTCCCTCTCTGCTCAGAGAAGTTTCTCACCAGGACAGACCTGGAAATTCCTCCTGCATCCCACTGGAGGGCTGCAGAGCATGGATCAGGGCATGGAAAAGGACCTGTGTGGACCTTAGTTAGAAGATGGTTTAATTATTGGCTTAAGAAGACATTAATGGCTTAAGAAGTTCTCCACAGAACTGGGTAAAGATGTTTTTCTGGGGACAGGGGCTTCAGCTGGAGAAGATGATGGTCTGAGGAACCATTCTGGCTAATCATGGGCAATTTGCCATGCTTTTAATAACTCTGCCTTGTCACTTCAAACCCAGTGAATATAAGGCAGGGGAGCAGATAAGAACTTTATCTAGTAATTCAGTGTATCCTCTGCCTCTTATCTTCTTTGTGGCAAGATTTGTGTAATGTGGAGCATTACAGCCCAAACAGGCCATTCCATGAAGCTATTAGAATTAATTTCCATAAACAGCTCTGCACTCAGCTTTCTTGGGGGGAAAAAAAAATCCTGGGAGAACATGAGCCAGAAGAATTTCTGATCCAGATTTCCAACCAACGCTTCTGAATAGATTAATAATAATAATATTAATAATTTTCTTGTGGCCTCTGTAAAGAGGGATGTGTGTATTTACCTGGGACACAGGCAGTTTTTGCACTGGTCTCACAGGCAACCCTTCAAACACAAACAGAGGGAGAGGCAAAAATCTCTTCTGCTCAAGTCATGGCTGATCTGCAGTAAGGTGGATGATGAAAAGGCAGGGAAATGAGAGAAGAAATAAGATTTTAAGAATTAGAATCGTCAAGCATAGAGGTAAATGAGACTTTTTTACTCAGTACTAAGTGTACCCAAGAGCTTCATAAGTTGAGCAGAGGGAGGGGATGCAGGATGGAGCTTCTGAGAGTGCTGGAAATGGAATTCCTAATCACTGAGATGTCTGTCTGTCCTGCAGGCTGAGGAGATCTTGCTGAGACTGGGTAATTCTGGCCAAAAAATATCCTGAGGAATTAGGAACCACAGGCTGTACTAAAGTAACCTGGTATCATTAAAAAAAAATTTCTATTATCTAAGATATTCAGTGTTTCATGGATGAAGATGTGGTGGAAAGCAGAGCAGCTTCTTCTCTGGCTGTGCATAGAAAATGGAAGGGGAAAAAAGAAGTTATAATATGTATTTTTCCAATCCTGAGGTGTAACCCACAATTGTGCAAGTAGCATTTTGGGTTAATGGGTGCTGATACAATTGTTAATCACCAGGAGCTCTGTGTGTCTCTGCATCAGGTTCCTGTGGGTATTTTCATGCATATTCAATGTGGAAGAAAATACAGATTACTTTTTTTTCCCCTCATAAAAACCATTTTGTCCAATAATGCTCAGTGGATATCTCTATGAGGAGCAAATGTAATTATTTGGATTGCCATCACTGAAGAGCCACTAAGGGGCTCCATTTGCATCTGACACAGCAACCATCAGATGGAATTCTGCTCCTGCTTCTCGCACCACTGCTAAACCAAGCCAATGTTGGGAGAATAAACTTTTAAATAATATTAATAGTGTGAATAACGTGCCAGTTGCAGCCTCTGCATCTGCTGTCCTTTCAGTTCAAGTTGTGTGTAAATACACAAGGCCATAATAATTCCTGCAGAATGATTTCTGTTGGGTTTGTTCCACTCTATGGGTTTTTCCTCCCGCAGCAGCTGTGGCCCCACCATGAATTTCCCCAAACATATTTTCCAAATTAGAGCTTAAAAAAAAACCCCAAAACAAATGCACTGCATGGAAATGTAGTTTGCATATTTCTTTGAATAATGTAGTGAGGCACTTGATTATACATCCATACAGATGAGGGAGCTAAACATAGCAGCTCCCCTCAGGGGGTCTGTCGTGGGGAAGAGAGGAGTAGAGCTTACTGCTCTGTCCTGTCTCCCAGGAGTACCCCCACACTTGGTGGTTCTTGCAGGAGTTCAGCTCTTCCTGCTCTCAGGCCAGGGCTAAAATCCCTTTGATGGAACTCATGGACCTGCCAGTCCCCTTCAGGTATTGAGGCTGAGGTCCCCTCTGAGCCTTCTCTTCACCCAGCTCCTTCAGCCTGTCCTCAGAAGGCAGTTGCTCCTGACCCTCCATTGGAGAGG
>VZTY01014075.1:0-15483 GCA_013400935.1 Turnix velox | reverse complement strand
ATTCTATGATTCTATAAGGTGTCATCTCCTGTGGAGGTCAGTGGAGATTCAAGCCTATGTAGGGTTGAGAATGACTCTTGGGACATGGGAGCAATATGGGGTTGACCCCGTGGTGATGAGAGCTGTTTCTGGTTGGCTGGAGAAGCTGTGGCTGCCCCATCCCTGGCAGGGGGTTGGAATGAGATGATCTTTGAGGTCCCTTCCAACCACTCTGTGACCTTTCTGGAGGTTTTGGAGCAGATTGTGGGGGACAAGCACTGTCTGGTGCTGCACTTTGCTTCCCCATTTCCATCTCAGCTTGTCCAAATTTATTCCACCCCCATCCCAGCTCCCCCTCCCTGCTCAGAGCTCTTCCTTCTGAGCCCAGGGTCACAGCAAGGACCTGGTTTGTTATTTCTCAGCCTGATGCCAATCCCAGTTATTTCAGAGCCTTTGCAAAAACTCACTGAGTGGAAAGGTGAGAGCACAAACTTTGTTTAGTGCTAACTGCCCTTGTCTCTCCTGTGCTTCCAAACCTTCAATCCACCTTTTTTGGAATGAAAAGCAGCACTTTGCCCTTCCCATGTTTGCATTCTGTAACTTGATGTTTCCCCTTCACCTCCTGATCCTGCTCTGGGCTGAGGTGGGAGTGATGTCTCCTCTGTAGGGGTGAGCCTGGACTCCCATGAATGGCCAAGAATGAAAATTGAGGCTTGCTCAGAGCAGGAGGCTCCCAGCTATCACAGAGCCCTTATTAAACTTGCATGCTGCCCACTCAGGCTTTGGCAGGGAGTCAGAGTTCCACAAAAGTCCATTCCTTTTATTCCTCTTTAAGTGTTGCAATTTCTGTGCAGTTTTTCATTAGTGTGGAAGGTGCCACCAGTGACAGTGACATTGGGAGCTGGTTCTGCTGGGCAGGGGGCAACCAATCTAGTAAATGTTTTAAAATGATGGCTTATTGTAGAATCATAGAATGGTTTGGGTTGGAAGGAACCTTCAAGATCTAGTTCCATATGAAGGGACACCTCCCACCACACCAGGTTGCTCAATGCCTCATCCAGCCTGGCCTTAAACACCTCCAGGGATTGAGGGGGCATCCACAGCCTCTTCTAGGGTCTCACCACCCTCTCAGGAAAGAACTTTCTTCTCTTCAGCCTTAATCTCCCCTATTCAAAATTGCATCCATTATTCCTAGTCCTTCCATCACATATCCTACTCAAAAGTCCTCCCCCAGCCTTTCTGTACCACCCTTTCAGGTATTGAGAAGCTCCTCTGAGGTCCTCCTGAGCCTTTTCCAGGCTGAACAACCCCAAATCCTTCAGCCTGTCCTCAAAAGGGAGGTGCTCCAGCCCTCCCATCTTCATGTCCCTCCTCTGTACCTGCTTCAACAGCTCAATGTCCTTCTGTTGAGGGCTCCAGAACTGGCCCCAGTAACTCCAGTTGGGGTCTCACCAGATCTGAGTGTAATTTGAAATGAATGAATCAGTGGGACTTGCCTTCCAGACTTTGATTTGACTCCTCCAAACCAGTTCCCCAGCTCTCAAACCAGCACAGACAGGCTGTGTTTTTTCTATTTTTCCGGATGAGGGGGGGAAAAAAAAAATACACCTTTTAAAATAAAAATTTCAGGTTTTCAGATGTAACTGCCATCCTGTCAATTTAAAAGCAAATTGGGCATGGCTTGCTTTGAGGAGAAAAATCCCCTGCCAGGAGCTCTGCACCTCCCTGGGTGTCTGCCTCCCTCTCTGGATGCAGCTGTGACTCCATCCCCTCTTGTCTGATGTGGTTCCTGTGACCCCACTGCAGGCTCACAGCCAGCAAATGGGGAACAAATCTGCCACAATTAAGGCTTAAGGATCTCATTCTAGTAAATCTAGAAATCTATCAGGTGTATTTCCCATAGTGCTGGCTCCTTCCTAGACAGTCCTGCTCCAGCCAGAGCTCTGAGTTAGAGGGCAGCTTGAATTTGGGTTCTTCAGCATGTGTTTGCGTGTCCTTCCTCACTTTTCAGTCCAAAAGGTGCCTTTTTAGCACCCTCCTCCCTGTGATACTGATCTGAGCTACCCCAGAGTGTCCTGGTGCCCCATCCCTGCCATGAGTTCTTGGCAGTGCTGCTGGAAAATGCCATAGAATGGTTTGGGTTGGTAGGGACCTTTTAAAGATCATCCATTCCAACCCCCTGCCATGAACAGGGACACCTCCCACTACCCCAAATTGCTCAGTGCCTCATCCAGCCTGGCCTTAAACACCTCCAGGGATTGAGGAGACATCAACAACCTCTCTGGGCAACCTCTTCTAGTGTCTCACCATCCTCACAGCAAAGAATTTCCTCCTTCTCTCCAGCCTGAATCTCCCCTCTTCCAATTTCCATCTGCTATTCCTCATCCTTCCATCACAGTCCCTATTAACATGTCAGATGTTGTGCTGTTGCCACCCCTTTGGTGCAGACTTGGTGGTTTTTAGGAATAACTGGAAATAATTCAATAATTACCAGCACCTCAGACCCTGCAGCAACTTCCATGCTCCTCTCCATCCTCTCTGGATACAAACCCCGGACTTGGTGCCTTCCAACCTAAACCATGCCCTGATCCTACAGTTCTGTGGCTTTACTGGTTTCTTCCTTAGGATGGTTCATCCAGCTGTGTCCCTCCCAGCATGGTCAGACTGGTCCTTGGAAGGAGACAGTGCCTGTAAAATTATTTATTGAGGAGGGGGAAACCATCTCTGTGCTACTTCAGAGAAATCAAGCAGAGAAGAGTGAGAATGAGCTGCTTTATTGCAAAATGAGGCATTTAGCCATTTAGTATTTACAAATAATTAGGGAAACAAATTGCTGCTTAATCAGTTCAGCTGCAAGTACTCTTCAAATTTATTTTATTCCCCATCAGATGCTGGAGCCTGTGAGTTTCTCACCCATTCCCCCTCTCTCCTTATTTCCTGGATGGGCTCTGGAAGGGCAGGAGGTGCTTTGTGGGAACTCTGGAGCTGGGCTTTGAGGTCCCAGGACTCATCCCTGGGTTTGTCCTCCTTTGCTCTGGCTCTCTGTGGTTCAGGGTGTGTTTTGATGTCTCAGACCTTTAGGAAGGATGTGACCTGCCTGCTTTATAGGCAGTGGCAATTAGCACAGCAATTAGCAGTCTCCTGGGTTACAAGTGGACAGAGAAGTCCCTGGTGACTTGAATTGTTAAATTCCAGTAATTAGCAGGTCAGGGCTCCTTTGGCTGGGAGGGGAGGCTGAGGTGGAGCTCAGCCCTGGGGTCACATCTCACTATCTTGCTCACTTTTAGGGCTCTGTGGGGACCTTGAATGGCAAAAAGCAGCACTGGTGGAGCTCCCACCTGGGAGAAGGTGGGATCTGAAAGGGGAGGAGAAATAGTAGGGCATCAACCCAATGCTTGGTTAGGTTTTGGTAAAGCTTTTCCCCTGCCCACTAGCAGCTAAGTGGGTGGTGTTGTGGAGCAGGAACATCAAGGTGGTCCAAGATGGGTTAAAACTTTCCAGAGGAAGATTTGTGGCTTCTGGGGTTTGTTCCTATGGAGGGTGATGGGTGAGATGGGTCTGTGTGGGAGAGTGAGACACTCAGCTTCACCCCCTGCTCTGTGAAGTTTCCATTGGGTTACTCACAGCTGCTGGGGCTTGGTGGTATGGGGGGGAGCAAAGAAGGCCAATCCATGGTGAGAATCTGAGTTGAACAGTCAGTAGTTTAGTAGTGGCTTGTAGAAGATCAGAAGAGAGATGATCCTTTGATGGAAAACCCTATTCCTCCAAGTCTGGAAGTGTCTGAAATCAGCTGTTGCTGTTTCTGATCCATCCTTGCCTACAGGAGGAGGAAGTAAAGAAATTCGAGGCAGTAAAAAAAAAAAATGATGTGAGGAGAATTAGCATGTGTGGCAGGGTTGATCTAATTTGCTTACTAGAGGCAGGATGAGATGAAACACACCGAGAGGGTACATACATCTGGCCTGGGGGGATCTGCTCAGCTGCTTCATCCTGCCAGTGCATGGGAGGGCTGGGGGATGTTGTGCAGGGAGATGATTTCCTCAGGAATCTAAGATTTAGGAGCTGAGAAATGGAGAGGATGAAGAGCATGTAGTGCTGGGTGTTGTTAGAGACTTTTCTCAGCCTGGAGACTGGTGTTTGCTGGGAGAGCCCCTGTGTCTGGGGAGAATTCCCAGTGGTTTGGTGCCAGAGAGCACAGAGCAAGGACCAACATCCCCAATTTGTGCCCATCCTCTCAAACCTCACTGATACATGGCCCCCAACAGCAAAACTAGAGGAGGCTGAGCTTCTGCCCCAGCAGACAGAGGCAATTTACATCCAGCAAGGAGAAATGACACCCTTTGGGCATTAATATGTATGAATCACACCCACGTCTCCCTCTTGCTGCCTCTCAGAGTGAGAGCTCTGCTGCTGTTCCAGCTCTCACTTTAGTCTTTGAAATCTTCCTTTTTAAACCTTGTCCCTCTCTCCACTCAGGCAAGTGGAGCTTTATAATGAGGCTTTGGCTTTGCATTTGTGAAATTGCATGTAAAAAAGTACAAAGGTGATTAAAAACCTTTTAAAAATGCCCCCATACTACTAAAAATAAAACAGAACTAAGTTTGTCAATGTCTAGGTGAAATTCACAGTGCTTTTTTTTTTTTTTTTCAAAGCAAACTACAAGGTTTATAATTTCTTTGTTAGAGATCCCTTCCAGCATCAAGCCTCTGCTCTGAAGTAGGTGCCTGTGGGATTTGGCAGATGGTTTGTGAGCAGGATCACAGGGTGTTTGGTCTCTCTTACAGGTGTGCCCAAAACTTCTTATGGGCTTGTTCTTGGATCCTGGACTCTGAATCCCCTCTGTTCACCCCAAAAGCTCTTGTCCAATGAAATGTATTAATTCTCAGAGCCAAATATATGGTTTGCAGTGATGAAATACCTGAAAAAGAGCCAGGTGTGAAGTGTTTCACAGTTTACCTTTGACATTTCCTTTAGGATGCACTCTCTGCCCTCCCAGCACCAGGAGAGCTCACACATCAACTTCTTTTCTGAATCAGTTTGACCCTTTAGTGGTTGATGTGTGGAATGAGGGGGGCTGCAAACACAGAATCCTCTTCATCTCTCTCCAGAAACTGTTCTTCATTTGGTTTTACCCCTCTCTGGGCTTTCAGTAGAACATTCTGACCTTGGGAAGAAGTTGCTTTCCTTTGGGACAGACACTTGCTGTTCCAGGGCATGCTCACTGCTCCTGGGGATGTGATGGGAAACCAGAGATGAACCCCAATTCCTGTGGTGTCACAGCGTGTGAGCATCCCCCCCTCTTCCTCCTCAACTGATGGCTGGGTGAATATTTAAACTTTCATCAACAGAAAATCAGCAGGAGGAATTTGCAATAATCTGCATGGCATTAGCACATGGTAATTGTAAGGGCTGTGGGAACAAAAGGCTTCTGAGCACAGGCATTATTTACATTAAGATCCAATATTTATAGATGTTCACTGCAAGTTTATGCAAAAGTTGATTATTATTTATTTTTTAAAGTGACTGATAGTCCTCTGGTGCTTCAGCAAAGCAGGAGCTGGAGGGTGCACTCAGGGACAGCCCTTACCCTTCACTGGGGGGTTGGTTTTGTGTGGGGACAGACAGACCAATTTCCAGTTTTCCCAAAGGGAAATGCTGTCAGGATTCAGTCCATTGGGATATGATGAACCAGCTTCTGGAATCCAGAAGCATCCCTGGGAAGTGCTGTCTTCCCATAGGGAATAAAACATGGAATTTTAGCCCTCATTCAGGATCCAGCCAAGTGAAGTATCCCAAAGCTCACTAATGGAGATGCTTTATGAAAATGCAGTGGCTGAGGGTGCATCTTAGATGAGATTAAACTTGTTATTTATCTCCCAGCTGCAAGGGGAAGAGTATTGTCAAACAGGCTCTGGGTTTTTTAATCTCTCCTGTCTGATGTTCAGGTACACATCCTCTCCCTTCTTCAAACTCCATTATTCTGCTCTATCAGATTGGTGACAAAAAGACATCTCCTCTGGAGGAGAGGGCTGCTTTGCATATTTCCACTGAAAGCTGGAACAGATGAATAGATCTAATGAGCTGGATGTCTCACCAACCAGGAGCCAAGTTCTGACAGGGGGAGAGCTCTGGGAAACTGGGAGAGGGTGGCAGGAAGGAGCTTGTACCCTGCTGGAGCTGGGAATAGAGATGGGGACACATGGGTGGGTCACGCAGTCTCTCTCACACTCTCTCTCACTCTCCCACTTAATGATACCAGGTTTTGATTAGAAAAACCCAAGTGGAGGTACCAGGAGCTGTGAGCTGGAGATGGAATTGTACAGGGAGTAGATGTTTTATTTGGATAAAGGCAAAGGTCTGCAGACTGACCTCTGTTTGATGAACATTAAGAGGTGCCTTGGGGTTTGGGATATGCTGGCCAGAGTGAGGGCAGTGGGTTTCCAAGGAGAGGGGTCCCATAAGAAAGGAGAGCCATGAGCACCTCTCCTGTGCCAGGCAGCTGGCTGTTTTTCAACCCCAAACAGGCAAAACCCTTGCTTTTTGTGCCCCTGGCAATCCCAGCAAAAGGAAAGGATCTATTCTCATCCTAAAGATGATTGTTTCTGAGCTATTTCAACTTTAGGGCTACTTCATTCTGCTCCTCCTTCTTACTGGAGTCCATTATGGATAACCTCATTTGTGGAGTTCCTTTCTGTTCCCCAGAAGAAAGGCACATGGAGAGTACAAGGGACAACTGAGCAGGAGTTGGGAAGGAAGGGATGGGGAGCTGCTCCCACTGCTGAGCTTCCCTGCTCTTTATTGCCTTGGTTTGGCTGCTTCAGAGCCCCCCACTCATGGAATTAATCAAATGGAAGTTGGTTGTTGCATTTTAGTGGCTTTTCTGCCTTTGTTTCCCACAAGGGTTCTCTGGGAGATGTACACCCTTCCTGGTGAAACCAGATTTGTCCCTAAACACCAGCATCCTCTGCAAGGTTTGGGGTTTGGATGTTGCCAGAGCCCTGAGAAGGGACAATCCCACTGTGGTGGCAGCAAACAGAGACACTTCACAGCCTGTGATAAAGGGATTAGGGGAAACATCAACAGTTTCAAAACTGGGAGATTACAGAGTGATGGACTCTCAAAGATAGCAAGGGCTCTTACTGGAGACATCAAAATAAGCCTGTTTACCTGTAAACTGAGGAGTTATTGGTGCTTTTTGAGCTCACAGCCCATGGGAGGGTGTTGATGGCTCCTGTGTTGATGGCTGGGGATTGAGGACAGCACCTCCTGGTTGGGGTTTCAACCCCAGCTTTGAGCAAAGGTCCTGCTGGCAGGAGCTTCAGGGTTTTTGATTTGTACACTCTGGTGCCCAGTGCTGCTCTTCCTGCCCTAAAACATGATCACAAGAAGCCTGGCCTTAAAAATCCTCTCCTGAAATGCAGAGGCACTTTATTTTAGGGCACTACACGCTGTCTGACAAGAGCTCCTCAGCAAAACCCCACTGCTTAAACCTCTTAAGAAATTCCTGTTTAATTAGAGCTGCTTTGGGGAGCTCTCCCTGTCGAGCTGCTTGAGAGCATCAGCCCTTTTGCAGCGTTTAGTTGTATTTATGCTCTAACAAAGGAGGTGACATCTGAAGCATCCCCTCTGTCTGCACATCCCCTCCAAGTGACAGGCTGTGCTCAGGAGGAGTAACGAGACCTCGTTAGAGGGGGGAAAAAGCCTCATTGCAAGCCAGCCCATCAACTTTGCAGCAGGCTTTCATAAAGCACAGGCTGGCTGGTGCTGCACCCATCGCTCCAGGGCTCAGACATCTCTCTGGGATGTTCAGCATTTGTCAGGGGGATGGTTGGAGCAATGTGCACAGAATCACCAGTTCCAGCCCTTCCATGGGGCCAGGAAGGAAGGAAACAGAGGAGTGAGGTGGTTTATTTCACACATCTGATACTAACACTTAGGGTGTTGTTTCCTCTTTGGTGCCTCTTCATTTCAAACCCCACTCAGGGAATGTTTTTCCCCAGGTGTGAGGTGGGGGCTGTGGCACCTCTGAGGGGTGGCTGTGGCACTGAGAAACACCTCATCCAGCTGCAGAGCATCCTTCAAACTTCTCTGAAGTGAACAAACGTGAGCAGCAACATCAGCACTGAGGGAAAGGTGGGCTCTATGCAAATCCCTTCCCTGTTCTCACTAATGATTATGGTGCTGTTTGTCTTCCAGGGGAAATAAATCCTGGCTGATAAATAAAGCAGCTCCCTTTCTTCTTGGTGTTGGTGGGATGGTTGTTGTTCCAGCCACAGGAAGAGGGGTGCTGCTGTGCTTTAGTCCTAACACAGGTGTTTTCTCTCTCTCTCCTGAATTTTCCCAGTCCCAGTTTTGAGGAGGGGATGGACTGGGGCTGGTGAGGAGTCAGGCCAGGACACCTCCAAGCTTGGGCATCTTGGTAAGAAACTCTTTGCTTAAAACTCCAGTGGGACAAGGGATGAAAGTTTTGATTCTGTGAGGGTGGGAGACACTGGAAGAGGTTGCATAGAGAGGTGGTTGAGACACCAACAAGACCTGAAGACATCCAACACCAGGCTTGCTGAGGCTCTGAGCAACCTCATCTAGTGCAGGATGTCCCTGTCACTGCAGGGGGTGGCACTAGATGGTCTTTGAAGGTCCATTCCAACCCATTCTATGATTCTAAAATAAAGATACCAGTAGTTTTTTGGCCAAAGGAGAGCTGAGTGTGTGTGCCCCCGCCTGTGAGGCTGCAGAAGGGGAGCTGTGCCTCATTTACTTGCTCTAATTCAGCAGCAGGCAATCACAAATTGATGTCAATGGCAGCAATTAGCATTCAGAAGTATACTTTAATAACCTCTCTCCAGAAAACACATGTTCAGAGCTGATTCACCATTTATATGCAGATTTTTCTGGTGTAAATGAATGAAAAAGAGATCCGGAAACTTACCCCCTCTTCTGTTATATCCTCCTGAACTCTTTAAGTGATCGAAATGCAAATCCATAGAAACATGGAATAACCAGTGCCCAAACTGTGCTTTATGGTGCTGTGTCCCCACATGAGCTCTGGGATGGTTTGGCTTTGATGTGATGGCACTTAGGAACCAGCCAGGGACTTGTTGCTTTGCACTAAGCTCAAACAGGTCCTAGAGGTTGGAGTGATGAACACAGGGATGTTAACTTTGAGCTGGTGAGAGGGGTTTGTGTCTGGCAGAGATGGTGAAGGGGGTTTCTGGGGTGCTTCAGGGGAGTTCTGCACCTCAGGGCTGGGAGATCACCCCTGGCATCAAATGTTTTCCTGAAAAGGTGAAGGAACCAAATGCTGGAGTTCCTGCTCCCCATCACCACACTAAAGAATCAGGCAATGAGGGATTTCCTCTGACTGGAGCAGCTGCCTGAGGAACCATTGAACACACCCAGACCCTGGCACTAATTAAGTTTAAATGTGGGATTTCTATATTTTTTAAAAAATTATTTCAATGTGATGAGTGCTCAGGCAGTTTAGGTGAGATGCCCAACAATATATTGTCTCCTGATGAATGGGATTTGTCTCCTTTGGTTACTTTTCTGTGCTAAGCTAGGGAAGGTGTGATAGAGCCAGGTGACAGAGGTGTGGAACGTGGATATCTAGTTCTAACAGATTGCTCCCAGATAAAAAGTCTGTGGGAGATCAAGAGCAAGTGGCAAAACTTTATTCCACCCTCAGCCTAGCAGCTCCCAGTGCTCTACTTACATTGTTAATTCTTTCCATGGTAATTAGTTACATGTTGCTTGTTGCATTCTAGTCCTGTTTGCCCAAAATATCTTTAAAACAACAAGGTTATGCCCATAAATGATGTTCAAGAGAGAAAAGCAGTGCCAGATCCATCTGGTTCTGGAGCTGTGGGGATGTAGAGGTCGGGGGGGCTTCCTGATAACCTGGCTCTTCAAATGGACAAACAAATCCAGTTGTCAATTAAGTAAAAGGGTTGAAAAATGAAAAGAGTGGCCAAAAATTTGCTGTGAAATCCAGCGAGATGTTGGGGTGAAAAATGTCAGTGTGGCTCAATGAAGCCCAGAATAGAGTTAAAAAGAAAACACTGATTACAAAAAAAAATCCTGATGGTTTCTGTCAAATCCACTTAAGCTAACCTTGAAAAATATTTTCCTGACAAAGTGTTTTTTTGATGTTTCAGCAGAGTGCCCATAACATGGCACCAGCCCTTCTGCTCCCCATTGTGGGAGGGGGCATCCACAACCTCTCTGGGCAACCTCTTCCAGTGTCTCACCACCCTCACAGCAAAGAACTTCTTTCTTATCTCCAGCCGTAGCGTTCCCTCTTCCAATTTGCATCCATTATTCCTAGTCCTGGACCCCATTACAAATTCCTACCCCAGCATCCCCTTCTGACACCCAGTTAATGCTGTGAGGGACAGCCTCCAGTTGGTGGAAGATTTCACAGTGAGCTTTAGGTGGCTGCCATTCAGCAATAGCAAGTGAATGCTTCTCTCCTGTAGTTGAAGGATAATTTTCCATCCCTTATAGCCCGATTTTCACTGCATTGACAGTATTTTTAAAGAACATGACATCAGAAGATAACTTTTTTCACAAAGTGTGTGAGTGTTTGACTGACACAAGCCTTATCTCAGACTGTAGCTACAGCCAGCCCTTCTGCTGAACTATTCCAGATGCTGCTCAGGGGTATCTAAAGGCCAGAGGGGTCAGAATTCAGATGGGAGGAGACCCCTAAAATCATGATTTTTTTTTTCATGGGTGATAAGCCTGAGTAGAAACTCTGCAGCTTTTGTCCCTGATGGGATGAGGGGGCTGCTGAGGGCATGGAAGTGCTGGCCCTGCTTTGGGACAGAGATCTAACAAGCTGGAAAAAAACATTAGAAAAAAAATCATTGTTTGTGTACAATTGCCATATTTCTAGCTGAACTGGCTGTTTCTAGGAAGTGAATGAAGAATTCAGCCAAGCAGAAAGCAGAGAGCCACGGAGCAGCTCTTCTACCACTTAGCAGGAAAATGCTACTTTAAAGCACTTGTTTATTCATTGCTTATACAGAGCTACAGATTTATATTTTTTTTCCCCCATAAATTTATGTCGTTCACATTTCATTACTCTGTGAAACATGAATACAAGGAAGGAAAGGGAAAAGTAGAAGTGGAATCATAGAATAGTTTGGGTTGGAAGGGACCTTAAAGATCATCGAGTTCCAACCCCCCTGCCATAGGCAGGGACACCTCCCACTAGACCAGGCTGCTCAGTGCCCTGTCCAGCCTGGTCTTGAACACCTCCAGAGAGGGGGCATCCACAACCTCTCTGGGCAACCTGTTCCAGTATTTCACCACCCTCACTGTAAAGAATTTCTTTCTTATGTCTAGTCTAAATCTATCCCCCTCTAATTTATATCCATTGTTTCTAGTCCTCCCATCCGATATTATGTTAAAAATTCCTTCCCCTGCCTTTCTGTAGGACCCCCTCAGGTACTGAGAAGTTACTCTGAGGTCCCCTCTGAGCCTTCTCTTCTCCAGGCTGAACAACCCCAACTCCTTCAGCCTGTCCTCATAGGGCAGTTGCTCCAACCCTTTGATCATCTTCGTGGCCCTTCTCTGGACCCTCTCCAACAGCTCAATGTCCTTCCTGTGTTGAGGGCTCCAGAACTGGACACAGTAACTCCAGGTGGGGTCTCACCAGTGCTGAGTAGAGGGGTAAAATCCCCTCTCTGGACCTGCTGGTCACACTCCTCTTGATGCAACCCAGGATTTGGTTGGTGCCTTCTTGGCTGCGAGTGCACACTGCTGGCTCATGTTGAGTTTGTCATCAACTGACACCCCCAAGTCTTTCTCTTCAGAGCTGCACTCAAGCCACTCTCCACCCAGCCTGTGTCTGTGCTTGGGATTGCTTCCACCCAGGTGCAGGACCTTGCACTTGGCCTTGTTGAACTTCATGAGGTTGGCTTGGGCCCACCTCTCCAGCCTGTCAAGGTCCCTCTGGATGCCATCCCTTCCTTCAGGTGTATCAACTGCCCCACACAGCTTGGTGTCATCTGCAAACTTGCTGAGGGTGCACTCCATCCCACTGTCCATATCTCCTACGAAGATGTTCAATAGCACTGGTCCCAGTACTGATCCTTGGGGAACACCACTCCTCACTGGTTTCCACTTGGACAATGAGCCATTGACTGCAACTCTCTGAGTGCCACCATTCAACCAGCTCCTTATCCAGCCAGTGCTCCATCCATCAAACCCATTCTTTTCCAGTTTGGAGACCAGGATGTCATGTGGGACAGTGTCAAGTGCCTTGCACAAGTCCAGGAAGGCAGGGGAACCTGCTGCTGGGGCAGGGAGACTGCCACAGCAAAGCCCTGTGCTGCTCACTCAGAGGGGGAAGCCATTAGCTGCTCAGAAACAGGTGGGAATGAGATTGAAATCCCTGTAAAAGACAACAGTGTAGTTAAAAATACATTTAGTGGGGCTGGTGGCCCTTTGCAGAGTGCCTTTCATTACCCTCTTTAAGCAAAGAGGGGAAAAGTCTGCGTGGTTGTGGGGCTGCCTCCCACCCTCTCCACCCAAAGGGGGGGGTTTGCAGCCATTGAGTGACACTGATTTGCTGCAGGATCATTGTTTGCCTCACGTGGTCCCAAAGAAATAATTTTTTCCATATGTTTGATGTGTTTCAAAGTGGAGTGAGCATTAAAAGCTAAATAATAGACAGCCTTCTGTGGGCACAGAAGAGATTAACGTGAGGAGCTGGTTGCCTCCCACTGAATGAGGGTAAATGGAGGCTGGTGTCTCAGCACGAGGTGCCTGAGCTTATTTATCACACCCCCCCGTGAAAGACATTGTCCCTGCATTCTTTAAAAGCTTTTTACATCGTCTCAATTCAAAACTCTGAATGAAAATTAGCCTTCCACCAATATTTTCATCATTTCCAAAGCGAGTCCCTTTTTTTTGTGTGCTTGCCATTTACAATCTGAGATGTGATCCCATCATTTTCCTTTCCTTTTGTGATTCCTGCGTGCTGCAGATGAAATAGCTCTTGTTGAGGAAGTATCCCCTGCCTAATTCTTTGCCAAACAACTAAACAGTGATTTATTTATTTTTTGTCAGAGATTATTCTGAGGGAGAGCTGTTACTTTGCAGCGAGCGTATGCAAAAGGGAAAGAGCCATCTGTAAACATGAAAAAGGGAGCAGATAAATAGCTGGGGTAAGACAGAGAATGCTGATGGATCTCTCAGAGCAGGAGAAGCTGATGGCAAGAGGGATAATGCCAATGACTGACAAATGACTCTGCTTCTGAAAGGCTCTGCCAGCTCTGGGCTCCTCTCTCTGTTTTGTACAACATAAATTGGAATTGAAAGGAGTGATCAAAAGCAGAACAAAGAGCAAAACACGCTGTAAAATGCACCAAATTCACCTTTTTTTCCTTCTCTTTGCTCACCCAGGGGTGGCCCTTCCTCTCACCCCACTGATGGGCTAAGTCCCTGAAACATCCCTCACTATTTGCTGCCATCCAGGGGGATCACATCGTTAATAACCTCCCCAGGGCCCTTCCAGCTGGGAATGGAGTGAAGTCTGGCAGGAGATGTCCACCCTAAAGTGTGGCCACCACGTGATACACCCTGTGATGCCTCTGCAGAGCTTGAGGAGGCACATCTTAGCCCCTCCATGCCTGGGAGCCTTTAAAATTCATCATCAGGCTGGTGTGGTAGGTGTGAGGAACCACCTCCCTCCCCTCCTTCCATCACCACAGCCAGGGAAAATTTGGGATTGCTCTTGACAACTGCTCCCCATCTCCTTCTTTCTTCTCGGGAAGGGTTTGGAAGGCTGAGAGCTGAGCCTGGCACACTTAATTAAAGCCTGTGGTCTGACAAAGCTGCTCTGTCCCTCAGGCCTTGGATGAAACAGCTCTCCCCAAACTGCAAACACTTAGAAGCCTTGTCTTTGTTCTCCTGCGCTGAAGGACTATAAAAGCCCAAAGTCCCCTCAGCTACAGAAGGTGAAATTGTGTTTGGNNNGGGGTGACCCCTCTGTCTTGATGGAAAGGTCTGATGGGGCTGGCAACTGCTGCCAACTCCATCACACCACCAGCAGGGGTGAGCTGGGAAAAGCCCCAACACCAGGCAAGTGGGTTAATGAGAACTTAATCTTCTCTTTCCTAATGAGCACTGACCTCCTCCAGCTGCTTCTTCTGCACCATCACCAGGAGGGCACCTGCCTTTTACCCCTGAGGAGGGGTTGAACTTGGAACTACAGTAGGTGGAACTCTCCTTCCTGCAGAAACACAGAGAGAGATGGGTAAGGGAACCCAAAGGAGATCCTAAAGGACAGGGGAAAAGAGACCCACAGCATCCCTCAGTGTGGCATCTCCACCTGCTCCCCCAGGACATCCCACTCTGGCTGCCCTGGTGGTGGAGGACAGGTCCCTGATGGACCCTTTGGTGGCCCCAACAGTGATGTTTGGGGGAGAGCAGGGGTGAGGAGCCCCAGGTGCCCCAAGGAGCAGTCCTACAAGGGCAGCACAAGCCCAGGGATCCCCACTTTGCCACTGGAGACTTTGAGGCCAGTAGCTGGGGTAACCTCCTGCCTTTAGTGGCAGATTCTGTTTCTCCTTGAAGTCCCACAGCTCACTGGGCTTTTCACTTTTGTGTTGTTTTGGTGGCCCTAACAGTGATGTTTGGGGCAGGGCAGAGATGAGGAACCCCAGGTGCCCCAAGGAGCAGTCCTACAAGGGCAGCACAAGCCCAGGGATCTCCACTTGGCCACTGGAGACTTTGAGGCCAGTAGCTGGGGTAACCTCCTGCCTTTAGTGGCAGATTCTGTTTCTCCTTGAAGTCCCACAGTTCATTGAGCTTTTCACTTCTACTTTTTTCCCCAGTTTTTTCTTGTTTGTCCTTGATTTTCCCCAGCACATAGAGGGATGGGGATCTGCCCACCAGTGTCCCTGCCTGTCACTGTTCCCTGTGACAGAAGAAGACCAAAAGGGAACATTGTCTCCCCCTCTCTGCTGGCTGCTCCAAAGCTGCTTCCCATCACCTCCCCTGGTCTGTGCCACCAACCTGAAGAGGATGTGTTTAGGCTGGTAATTAATGCAAATGAATGTGCCCCTGCAGGCAGCAGCCTGTGCAACTGTTGGTTTGCAGGTTCATTGGATGCTTCTGAAAAATATTCCTCTAAAGCCAGAGGTGGTGAAGCCAAGCTGCAGCAGGGCAGGGTGATGGGCTCTCCTCCAGCTGGGGATTTCAGTGGCTGTAACACTCAGCATGTACAAAAACCCATAGCCAAATGCAGGGAATGTTTTTGGAACACCTGAGAAGACACAAAGTTTTATCATCTATTGAAAGAATAATTCCTTGTCTCACCTTTGTCACTTTAAAGCCCACAACTGCCCAAAGCTGTGCTCTGTATGGTTAAATCCTACCTACAAACCACCTGGATATCTAGAATTTACCCAGAAATCTGTTGAATTTGCAGAATTCCAGAAGCAATTCTGCTCTTGGGGCCAAACAAACCTCACTTTAGTACATGGTGCTTTTTTT
>VZTY01014071.1:11724-31781 GCA_013400935.1 Turnix velox | reverse complement strand
GGGCTCCAGAACTGGACAAAATGGTTGAACATGAATAAACCCCACTGAGGCAGGTCAGCAACATGCTGTGACTTAAATCCTGTAATAACTTCCCTTTCTCCACAGAGCCCTCCAGAGATCCACACAAGGAGAAAGGGAATCTGCTGGAGAAGGTCACTCTATCCTCCACAGACTAAAGTTTATCAACTAAAGGAAACTCAAAGATAAATTTGCAAACCTAGTTTAAATATCAGTGAGCTGTATCGCTCAGAAACTTCTATAACTTCATATTCATAAGATCAAATAAAAATAGAAAAGAAAGTTTTTTACACACACACACACATCCCTTAATAGACTTTCCAACAGCTTACACACAAAAAGCATTTAGACACTTTAATTTCCACTCCAATATGAATGTTCTACCCCCAAATGAAACCTATTAAAAATTAAATTCTTATATTAAGTTTAAAATGCAGCTCTTTTCTCCCCAGGTCCCACTAAATACTCTCCCTACATGCAGTTTAGAAGACAGAACAGATCCTAGAGAATATTTACAAAGAGAACAAAACCCCTCGAGGGTTTTTATGTTACTACAACATTAATCTATTTTAATCACACAACAGATTAAAACCAAACAACATTAAATGGTTCTACAAACTGCTGAAAGTCTATCTTTGTTGGACAACAAAAAAACCCGAGGAAAACAAAACAAAGCACTTGGAAACAGAGTGATTATCCTGCTCCACAGAGACAGCAAAAACAAGACTTGCCCACTGGGGTGAAAGAGATAAAAATCAAGTGTTTGAAACCACAGATCTCACCAGGGCACAGCATGGGAATGAAAGGAGGGGGAAGTGAAGCCTCAAGTCCCTTCCCAGAGCAGGTTCTTGGATGGGACCTTCCACCCTGTGGGATGTTCCAGTGCTGGCACATGGAGTGTCAGTGTAGAAAAAAAAGTGCTAAAACACCTACCCTTCTTTGCCCTGTGATTTTCTATTCAGCCTCCCCTGCCCTCAGCTCCAGGGCAATGCTTCCCATGCCATTTCACACCTGGGGGGTCCACAACTTCACTGTGATAACCTGACTATCCTCAAATGGATTGTCCCACATATGCCCTGGATTCACAGAATGGTTTGGGTTGGAGGGGACCTTCAAGATCATCTGGTTCCTACCCCCCTGCCATGGGCAGGGACATCTCCCACTAGACCAGGTTGCTCAGTGCCTCGTCCAGCCTGCCCTTACATACATTTAGGGAGGGGGCATCCACAACCTCTCTGGGCAATTCCAAAACCTCTCAGGGGATTCACACCATGTAGGAAGAAAAAGGGTTATTTACTTCACCTATAGCTTCTAACATTGACTTTAACAACACTGATGTCCCTGCTGTTTCCTTCACAATAGCTCCAGTCCCTCCAGCTCCTTCTCAGACTGCAGCCCTTCCTTCTGCAAAAGCATCTCCAAATTCTTACTTCAGCTCTGTCTTTAGGAGGACACACAGCCATGAAAACAGAGTCCTTCAAAGGCTGCCTTGAGCAACTGCTTTAAACAGCAGCTATGTTCTCTGTTCCTTACCCCAAGATATCATTCAGCCTTTAATTATTCACATCCTTTTGAATTGTTTCACTGCACTGAACAAAAACATCCACTGAGCTACCCACAGGCCATTTCACTGAATCATCCCAGTTAATTTAGAGGCCAGGGCTGTTTAGGAATGGCTCATTCTTCTAGGAGCCCCCATCTTGCAGCTGTTAATGGATAACCTCATCTGCTCTTCCTCAATCTGCCCAGTGACTTTGCTACCTCACTCTGATGCTCACTGTTGCTTTTTCTCATCCTGACCAGCTTCAGATCATAATTATCTAGGTTGGAAGGGACCTTTCAGATCATTGAGTCCAACCATCACCTCTGACAGAGATCTGAACCCTTGACCTCAAATTAGGAGTCTGATGCTCTCCCAACTGAGCTACACACCCAGGTAGACTTGTGCTTTCACAACTGAGTTGTAGCCTCATTGCACAACAGTCTGGAGATGAACATGTGGCAGCATTCCCCAGGATACATTCTGCTGCTGTCTCATCTGAAATGCACAACTTGCAAAGACAAGGGTTTTTTTCCACCAGTTACAAGTCAGTATTTTCCACCACAACATTATAACTACCTTTGCCCAGAAGGGAGGGCAGAAGGTGGATTGGAGGCAGAAGCATTTGAGCTCAAAATTATCTTAAGAAAACACAAAGAAAAAAAAAAAGTGCCTTTGTTCAAAGACAAGGAGCTCTTCAATTTACTTAAAGCAAGAGGATGCATTTCACATGGTTTGGTTAATTTGGACAGGTCTTTTGTCTTGGTACTTATCAGCTTGTCTGCCAAAGCTTCAAGGGAATGGTTCATGTGGTTGGTCCACTCCCAGCACTCCAGGTTTCACAATACACATCACACTTGTTTAGCATTACTGGTAGTACCTGCCATGAAGTTATTCCTGGCAGTATTACTATTGGTCTGAAGAGGGAAAATATAGGTGTTTCTGCACATTGCAAGTATTAAAATCTTTCACCTTGTTCAGACTGACTGTACCAACAACTTTGGGAAATCTATGGTAGAGTAGCAAAAGGATGAGGGGAAAGAGTTTCAAACTTCAAGTTTTAGATTAGATATTGTGTCCAGTTCAGGAGTGCTCAACAGAAGGACACTGAGCTGATGGAACGGGTCCAGAGGAGGGGCATGAAGATGATGAGAAGGCTGGAGCACCTCCCTTCTGAAGACAGGCTGAAGGAGTTGGAGTTGTTCAGCCTGGAGAAGAGAAGGCGCAGGGAGGACCTCAGAGTAGCTTTGCAGTACCTGAAGTGGGAAGGCTGGGGTAGGACTTGGAATAGGGTCCAGGATGGCAGTACTAGGAGTAATGGATGCAAATTGGAAGAGGGGAGGATTTAGGCTGGAGGGAAGAAAATCTTTATAGTGAGACATTGGAACAGGTTGCTTAAAGAGGTTGTGGATCCCTCCTTCCTGGAGGTGTTTAAGGCCTGGCTGGACCAGGCATTGAGCAACCTGGTGTAGTGGGAGGTGTTCCTGCCCATGGCAGGGAGTTGGAACTAGCTGATCTTTAGGTTCCCTTCCAACCCAAACCATTCTATGATTCTGTATTAGGAAGAAATTGGGTTTCCCAGAGAATCTGTAGCTGCCTGACCTCTACAGTTGTTCCACACCAGGCTAGACAGGGCTTGGACCAAGCTGGGCTGGTGGGAGGTGTCCCTGCCCAGGGAAAGGGCTAGGAACCAGATGATCTTTGAGGTCAGTTCCAATTCAAATCATTTTGTAATTCTTGCAGCTTGACCAAACTTTTTAACATCCACGAGTTCAAAACCACCACAAGTCAATGATTCCCTCCTATGACATTGCTTTGAAGGCTGTGGTTATACTCAGGGGGGGTTTTAATTTGCATTTCATTATTTAGTCTCATGAAAGGAAGTACACAATTGCTAATGTTCTCAATAATAAGGCTAAAATCACTCCAAAAATTTAACAAGAGCTAATCTTCCTGCCAAGAATATCACACACACAATAGGAGAGGATCTAGCAAGTAATCTTCTGATGCAGACTGATAAGGCAAAAAATAACTCGGAGAAGCTTTTGCTTGCTTAATGTTCTCATTCCTAGTTAATGCTTCCAGCACCAAGGGCTGCTCACTGATCCAGGGTCACAGTGCTTTCCCAAAATAATCCTCAAGGAATAAATAGTCTAAAAGGGTTATATTTAACACCCTATCACTTTCAGACTAAAAAAGTGCATTCAGCTACTTAATCCCTTTCTGAAACAGGTTGTGTAGTGTTTGGAAATCAGCCACTTCTGTTGGGTTTTGCTGACATAACAGATGAGAGGAGCTTTAAAGGCCACTCTTTCTTCTTTGCTGTGACACATCAGAGGTTGTTAATCCTGGCCAGGATCAGACTGGGTCCATCTTTCATGTTCACATCAGGAGGACAACAGCAGCTGGGGGAGTAGATGGGGCTCCTTGGGGAGATGTTTAATGTTCAGTAATCAGAGCTTTTGTTTGGAAACAGGCTGGTGCAGAATGAAGCTGATGGTTTAGTTTGGGATCCTGACAGCAGTTGCATTTTCACTGCCACATGGCTGGAGATGCAAAAGAAAATCAATTCTCTCCATCCTGTGGACATCACAGCGGGTGAGCAACAGCACAGCTTTTAGTACTGCACTGACTGGGGGCAGAAGGAACACAAAAACTCACTGCAACAGTGGGAAGTGAGAAAAATTCAGCATCACAGGTCCTGTTCTGAGCCCTGTGGAAGTACACCTGGGATTTGGCTTTCTGGGCAAGATCCTGAAACAACACCCAAGCTGGCAAAACAAAACCTGGTACAAGCCAGCTTCTGTATTTGTGGTCCTCACTCTTGTAACAGAGATACTTAATGCTGGGGTAGGACTTTTTAATAGGGTCCAGGACTAGGAGTAATGGATGCACATTGGAAGAGAAGAGATTTAGGCTGGAAATAGGAAAAAAGTTCCTTCCTGGGAGGGTGGTGAGACACTGGAAGAGATTGCCCAGAGAAGCTGTAGATGCCCCCTCAATCCCTGGAGGTGTTTAAGGCCAGGCTGGATGAGTCATTGAGCAACCTGGTCTAGTGGGAGGTGTCCCTGCCCATGGTAGGGGTGTAGGAGCTAGATGATCTTTAAGGACCCTTCCAACCCAAACTATTCTATGATTCTTAACTGAGCCACTGTGAAGTTCACTGGGGGGTTGGACTAGATGATCTCTTGAGGTCCCTTTCCAATCACATTCTGTGATTCTGTGAATTAAAATATCTCCAAAAACCTTACAAATAAAACCTAAATTGCAATGAATTTCATCAGCTCTCCTGTCGGAATCATAGAAAAGTTATTATTCAAACCCCAACAAGGAAAAGATCTGAAAAGGAGCTGCAAGAAAAGGATTTCCAACCCTACTTCCCATCTGCTTCTTGGAAATCCTTTTCTTAGATAACTAAAAGAAAAATAAGCAAGCAAAAAAAAGGGTCATCTGTTTTCAGGGATGTAAATGGTAAGTGCTGACTTTATTTATTTCCATCTTGCATTGGCTTTCAGCAAACTGTCACTCTTACATGGGCAGCAAGGGGAAAACATACCTACAGAAACAATCACTGCCAAATCTGATAACAATCTGACATTAAAAACTGTGGGGATTCTGCTACCGAGGATGTCTTGTATTATTTAGGAAACATAAAGAAAAATACTCCTGAGGGGGAAGAGCACACAAACAAATAATTGTTTTACATCACATCAATAAAGCCCTGCAGCTCTTGTTTCCCCCAGAAATTGCCTAGGGTATTGCCATGCTCTTCTGGAGAAAGTTTACCAAATGACATTTGATATTCCTGAGGTTAAAAGTCCAGTCACAACTATTCTACAATCTGCCACAGATATGGAGGGTGTTGTTTTTAATCAGACCAGCACAACAATTGTAGTATGAGACAACCTTATGCCTCTTTTTGGGCTCATGCTACTCATAACAACCCAAGCTGAAAGGATTCACTCCCTCCTTTGTTTTTCTTAATTCCTCTATCCTGCATCATCTGCAGCATCATTCTTACACACAACAAAGTTCAAGATCAGGTAAAAAGCTCTGAGCTTCTTTCAGCTTCAGCAGGAGGGAGATCATTTTACCCACCTACACCCACCAAACTGAGTGAAAATCTTGACATAGTAACTATGTCCCTGCCTACAGCAGGGGGGTTGGAACTTGATGATCTTTAAGGTCCCTTCCAACCCAAACTATTCTATGATTCTAAATGACTGCCATGTGCAAAGGTATTAGATACTGTTAGTGTTAAATACTGAAATACCAAAGACTTTGAATTTCAACAAGGATTGTTTGACTTCTCTGCAAGAGGTTAGAACATCACTTTGGACAGTATTTCACAAAAAAAACAGACTTCATCACAGAAAAAAGCCAAAGCATGGGCCAAAAAACCACAATATGCATTAGGGAGCCTTATCCATGTACATCTTAATAGCTCAAGTGAGAGTGTCTGTGGTTTAAAATATGAAAGATTATCTTGCATTTTAACTTTTACATGTGACTAGAAGAAATAAAGCCTGTGAGCACTGCAGGTGCTGCAGAAGTCACTACATTGATGGATCCATTCTGGCTTAACACCAACATCCTTTCTGCAGGGGAATTACCATATTTTGAGGTTGGTTTGTTTTTCCTTTCTCCACACAGCCTACACTGCACTTTCTTAGGGAGTTCCTATCTATTCTTAGGTTTCATTGCACAAGTTATTTTGTTTTCCCCCTTTCAGTGGTGGAATTTAAAGCTTGTGGTCTGCATAAAGCTGACAGCACTTGAGACTGCCTTCTTCTGCTCAACCCCAGGCCATAAGCACACACAGCAAGTTATTTTTCCTCTCACTCCCCAGTCAATGCCTTTCAAGGATGACCTGGGGACCAACTCTTCCCCAGTGTGAGTGCAAATCACTTGCCAAGTTTAGTTTCATTTTGCCTGTGCCTATCAGGGAAGGGTCACTTACAGCCTCCATCCTTTCTTTCCTTGTCTCAAAGGATTATAATTTGTCCATTGCAATTCACATCAGGATGCAATTTGGCAGGTAAGGTAGAAGTCTGGAGGCAATTCTTCCTTTGGAGAAATGGATTATATTCATTCATTCAGTTATTTATTTTAGATGGAGTGGGGAAGAGGGGGGGAGAAGGAAAATGAGATGGGTTTAGATTTTATGATAGGATTGACTTGCTGTGTTTTGACATCTTAGTGGGGTTGATTATACTGATAGATGCAATTCATGCATCTAATTCTATCCAAGAGGAAAGGACTGTGACAGAAACATCTCAGCTCTTACACTCAGGTACCTGTATGCCAATGAAAACAACCCTTCTTATAAATCCTCAGGACTCACCCCACAAACCTGACAGCTACAGTTATTATTAGCAAGTGCAAATCACCTCATTTATAACAGTTAAGACTTCTTCTTTTAAATTCCATGAGTGGCACGCTGCTCTCAGCTTACAGGGAAAAACATTTCCTTCTACTAGTGATTTTCCCCAGAAAGACTGCCAAAAAAACCACTTCTGAAATAATATTCAAGATTCCTACAGCAGCACAAGGGACCTTTCTGCCAAGCACCTTCCATTAATTCCTTCACACCATCTGACACTGCTCTGACTTCTCTTGCCTAACACAAGCCAGTGTTCACACTGCCAGCTGGCTGCACTTGTGCCTAGATATTATCTGGATGCAGGAAAATAGATGAGTTTAATACTCAGGTCTAAAGAATGACCTAAACGATGCAGAAAGTGGTTTGTTCAAAGTACATCTGAGCAGCTTTCACCCCCCACAGCCTCCACCCATAACCGAAAGCTACAGACTTGGGGGGATTTTGATTTTTCCAGACCCTGTCCTAATTACTTGGCTTTTCATTGTTATTTTTCTACCTTATAAAGTATGGCTTCCATGTGGCTGAAAGAAGTACTACATGATCACCAGATGTATTTGGAAAAGGCATTTTACCTGAGCCCCAATGTGCCCATAGCTCCCAGCACAGGCTCAGCTGGGCTCTCTCTACTGCAGTTTCCTTCCACTAAACATTTAAAAAGCAAATTAGAAGAAAAGAGTGTTTCCAGAACTAATATTTACTGGATGAAGAGATTACTTATTTCAACAGCTAAAAAGAAGATGTATGAGAAACTCTATTTTAGCTGGTGAAAGAAACAAAAAACTTTCTCATAAACTATATGAAACCCAAAAAAACCTCATGGAAGCCCAAACACAAATATGCAAAGCCTGCCGTCAATCAACTCCAATGAGCCTTAGCATAGAATGGTTTGGAAGGGATCTTAAAGATCATCTAGTTCCAAACCCTTTACCATGGGCAGGGACACCTCCCACTAGACGAGGTTGCTCAGTGCCTCATCCAGCCTGGCCTTAAACACCTCCAGGGATTGAGGGGGCATCCACAACCTCTCTGGAAAACCTCTTCCAGTGTCTCACCACCCTCACAGGAGAGAACTTCTTTCTTCTCTGCAGCCTAAATTTCCCCTCTTCCAATTTTTCGTCCATTACTCCATCAAATACCCCGTTAAAAAGTCCTACCCCAGCCTTTCTGTAGCCCCCTTCAGGTACTGAGAAGCTACTCTGAGATCTCCTGAGCCTTCTCTTCTCCAGGCAGAACAACCCCAAATCCTTCAGCCTGTCCTCAGAAGGGAGGTACTCCAGCCCTCTCATCAGCTTCATGGCCCTCCTCTAGACCCACTCCAACAGCTCAATGTCCTTCTTATGTTGAGGGCTCCACAACTGGACACAGTTATCTTCAAATACATTTACCAGATGAGATCTTTACTTTGAAAAATTAATTTTAGGGAACTGCAGCTTTCCAGGCACTCTGCCTTGTAAAAAAGCCAGCAGGGTTTTCCTGACATTCCAGTGGAAGACAAAGTTCTATCAGAGACTGTAAAGATTTGAAGTCACTATATAATCTCACCTCTGGGTTACTGGGCCCACTTCCCTTATCAATTAACCTGTCAGTTTACAGTCTGGTCTAATTAGTTAAATCCTTTTTTAATGAAAAGTATTTGCCTTGAGCAAAGTCTGTCAGCAGACGGGGATCTTGTCTCAGCAAAGCCCATTAAATACCTGCAGAGAACCCATCGCCAGCAGCAACCTGAAACTTCTCTTTTGCTTCTGCAGACACTTATGATGTTAATTTTTTTCAAGTCTGCATCCTGCTGCAACAGGAGGGTCCTTCCACCTTGTTCTATGAAAAACTACAACTGCATTTAGCTCTGATGCACCTCCCTTCTGAGGACAGGCTGAAGGAGATGGGGTTGTTCAGACTGGAGAAGAGAAGGCTCAGGGGGACCTCAAGAGTAACTCCTCAATACCTGAAGGGGGCTACAGAAAGGCTGGGGTAGGACTTTTTAATTAGGTCCAGGATGGCAGGACTGGGAATAATGGATACAAATTGGAAGAGGGGAGATTGAGGCTAGAGAGAAGAAAGTTCTTTCCTGTGAGGGTGGTGAGACATTGGAAGAGTCCATTGATGTTGTGGATGCCCCCTCAATCCCTGGAGGTGTTTAAGGCCAGGCTGGACAAGGCACTGAGTAACCTGGTGTCCCTGCCAGGGGACAACAGGGGGGTTGGAACTAGATGATCTTTAAGGTCCTTTCTAACCCAAACCATTCTATGATTCTTTCACTCATTTTCTGAAGGGTTATTTGGAAAACTCATAACCCTGCAGAATAGAGGGGCTTACAGGCTAAAATACAGCCACCAGAGGCCTTTGAAAATATCTTTTTGGGGAATAACCCAAAGTGCAGGCACAGGCATTTTTCAAAAAAGCACTTTTCAGGCAGTAAAGTAGTAGCTCAGAAATCTGGCTCTAAGAATAAGGAGTTCTTAGACTACTCCTTATGTATCAGCCAGTGACAGACTTCATGGACATTCCAACTTCATAGATACTCAAGATGCTAAGTTTTCAGCCTCTGGAAAAGCCACTTTGGAAAGAAACCCCCACATGCTGTCCCTGCCACGTGCCTTCTCCTTCTTTGAGGGAACAGCTTTTTAAAAAGAGCCCTGAAAGAGCATTCTGTTAGAAAAACATCTATTAATTCCTGTACTAATGATCCCATTACTCCCCTTGACTTCAAAGGGCCCAGGATCACATTTGTAATCTTCTGCAAATGTTAGCAAACAATATTACAAGGTTTATTCTACAGGTTTCAACAAATTCCCTTGGCCAACAATGCAGCAGCCTACTTAAAAACAGACGTAATGAGAGGCTTTGGATATGCATAAATACCCCGTGGAGTTTATTCATCATTTCATTTTTGGCAAGGCACCAGATCAAACTACAGAGTATTATTAAAAACATGTGTAGATATATGTACTTGGTGCTGCATTCCTGCAAATGCTGAGGGAAAAAAAAAAACCAAAACAAAAAAACCACCAAACTAAAAACCAGAGGCTGTGTAATTTCGGTTTTAAGTAGCAGGATTTCAACAGCAAGCAACTGTAAGACCTTCTGTCCTGAAAACCAACAACTGCAATCCAAGGGATGCCCAAATTTACTTTTTTCTTTAATATATGAGAAAATGGAATCTGAAATTCTACCACAGGACTTAGATTTGAGTATGTCTCCCCCTCCCAAAAGCCACCAAATCCAATTTCAGTAATGTTCAGAGCAACAAAAGCAAGGCTGAGAGCACATCTTGACCCCAAACTATCAGCTTTTCTGCCTGTGTCACATCTAGACCATACACCCTCCTTTCAGCTGCCCAAAGGGAGCAGTGACAGTGTTATTCACTGTAAAATTAAAAAAGGAAATTAAAATCGTTGAATTGGTGAGAGAGGTGGCACAGACACACAAACCTATGTATGTGAGGCATTAAGGTTTCTTAGAATGGCTTGGGTCAGAAGGGACCTTAAAGATCATCAAGTTCCAACCCCCCTGCCACGGGCAGGGACACCTCCCACTACACCAGGTTGCTCAGTGCCTCATCCAGCCTGGCCTTAAACACCTCCAGGGATTGAGGGGGCATCCACAACATCTCTGGACTCTTCCAGTGTCTCACCACCCTCACGGGAAAGAACTTTCTTCTCTCTAGCCTCAATCTCCCCTCTTCCAATTTGTATCCATTATTCCTAGTCCTGCCATCCTGGACCTTATTAAAAAGTCCTACCCCAGCCTTTCTGTAGTCCCCTGAAGGGGGTATTGAGAAGCTCCTATGAGGTCCCACCTGAGCCTTCTCTTCTCTAGGCTGAACAACCCCAACTCCTTCAGCCTGTCCTCAGAAGGGAGGGTGCTTTAGGCCACTCAATCTTCGTGGCCTCCTCTGGACCTGCTCCAACAGCTCAAGGTCCTTCTTCTGTTGAGGGCTCCACAACTGGACACAGTAGCTCCAGTTGCTGTCTCACCAGAGCCAAGTATAGAGTCAAAATCACCTCCCTTGACTTGCTGGCCACACTTCTTTTGATGCAGCCCAGTACTTAAGCAGCTCAGAACCTGCTGCTGTTTGCTCCCAGTCTTTACAACACAATCCTATTTATTCCTCCTTGAAGTTCTCCTTTCACACCCCACTTTGCTGTGAATAGAAATAAAATGGGAGGAATGTTCTCACTGGCAAGGCAAGGCTGGGCACAAACTGCCCTGGGGAAAGCATGATCCTTGCTGCAGTGAATAGAAAACTCAAATAGACCCCCATCCAACTGCTAGCAAGACCTACAACTCATGTTTACTCCTTGAGGGAAAAGAGTAAATTTATTTATTTTCAAAAAAAGTAAGTCTAAACTGTCTGAGATATAGGGAAGTCATTCACCTCCTGCCTGTCATCTGTGTGCTTTTTCTCTATTTTTCTGTAAATATTCTTATTCATCTCCATCTAGAAAGGACCAACTTTAAGCTTCAGACAGAAAAATCAACACCCAGTGATAAACAATAGGGTTTAAGCAATGCTCAGGTGTGACAGCCAGACAAAGGAAAGCAAATTAAAAACTAAATTTCCAAAGGAAAAGGCCTAAAGGCATCTCCTGAAGAATCAGCTCAAAGAGAAATTCATATTCCTTACCTCCTGTATGTGTTTGCATTTGTAAATTACTTTTACCCACATATATATTTACTAGGGTAAAAACTAAGACATGTTAATTACAAAAGCAAACTTTTACCTACAAATTAGGCCGATTTTTTTTTTCTTATGCTTTGAAGTTTCCTTAACTGTCTGCCCAGCATTTTTTGGCCACTCCTAGTTTTCACTGCCAGCAGCAGCAGCACAGTCATGAAAAGCTGCAGAAAAATGCTACAGATGCTTTGCCAAAACAATCCTAATGTTTCCCCTTGAGCATCTTTTTTAACCACTTTCGACAAGATTATAGCACTGCAGCTTCCCCTGCCCCACTCTCTCCTAACTTTTAACTGTGGCTAAAAGTAAGTACAAGCATTTCATCAGGAAAACCCTAATTGCCATGAGCTTTCAGCATGACCTCCCCCTACACAGGTGTAATGCTGTGGCTGAAAACCCTAAACTGCCATTCACTCAAGTTATGGTGACAGACGCATCCAACACCAGGACATAGACCTTGAGAATGGGGCCAGAAGAGGCCCTGGAGATGCTGCAAGGGCTCAAGCCCCTCTGCTGTGAGGGGGGGCTGAGAGAGTTGGAGAAAAGAAGACTCCAGAAAGACCTTAAAGCCCCTTCTAGTCCATAAAAGGGCTCCATTAAAGCTGGGGAGGCACTTTGGAGCAGGGAGGGGAGCCCTGGGATGAAGAGGAACAGCCTTCAACTGAAAGAGGGAAGATTTAGATGAGATCTCAGGAAGAAATTCCTTCTGGGCAGCGTTTGAGCCCAGAGAAGCTGTGGCTGCCCCATTCTGCCAAATTGGGTGGGACGTGGAGCAACGTGGAGATGTGGCTGTTGGAGGTGTCCCTCCCCAAGGCAGGCTGTGGAAATGGATGATCTTCAAGATCCTTTCCAACTCTGTCCTATAATTCTTGCTGTATCTACTCTATTTCACTATAGACACTACGTCATGTAGGATTAGTACTACAATCTAATGTACAAGAACCACCAAAAGTCTCCAAGTGTGATCTCCTGTGTAAGCTCCACCCCATGGACATGGGGAAGGCACTAAGATGTAGGAGATTCCCAATAGTTGGAGTTTGCCTGGATGCTGAGTGGATTGATTCTGGGTGTGTGCTGGGGCAGTGTCCAATGCACCCTGGCACACACCAGGACACAGGAGCAGGTCTCAGTGCCAGCAGGATGCAGGTCAGACACCCACCAGAAGGACAATGACCACCACAAAGGTGTCTTCCAGGGAAAGCCCTGCTTTTGGCAAGTCACAGCACAGCCCATTCCAGCCTTCTCAGGGTGCTGAACAAGCTCCAAAGTAAAAAGCATTAATTGCTTTTGCATGAACTACTGGAGCGATAAAAATCATTATTAGAGACAATTTACAGCCTAATCTAATTTTTAAGTATGCTCAGCCACTCACAGCAATCAACTTTAAATTAATTATAGGATCAGATTTAAAGGGGAAGACGGATAATTTCCTGGCCCACTCATAAATCCTGTTGGATGACAGCATGCATGAGATTTTTGGATATTTTGAGGGATTTTTTAAAATACCATTGTTAAGGTTTTTGGTTTTGTTTTTGGTTTTTTCCTAAGACAGCAGCCATTTACCTGCAGGAAAATGACAGTGGCTTGTCACTAGCTGCTGAGGAGACTCTCCTTGCTGGCTGCAATAACCAGCTGGCTCTTTCCCAAGCTGTCACCCTCATGTCTCCACATTATCTGCTGCTTAAAGATTTGCTCTGACACGAAGGCTCTGCACACAGCAGCCTGTGTCAGCTGCACTGTGCTTAGGGTTTGCTTCACCCAATTATTTGTTTGTCATTTACAGACCTGGGGATCGAGCAGATATTGTCAAGTTATTTTCAGCCCCCAACAGGCTGGCAAAAAAATGTAATGAGGTCTTTAGGTGAATAACTGTCTTGGCAGTGAGGTGCTAAGGTGATGTGCTGTTGAAAGGCTGGGTAGCAATTAGAAGATTTGAATCAGATGAGATGCTGGATGGGGCATGTGAAGACAGAGCAAACCGGCTTAACTCTTAAAATGCCACCTTCCCCCCCCCCCCCCCCCCCCCCTTCAACCTGTCAGCTAACTTTCAAAAGCAAGGTGATGATTTACTACAGGCTGGTTTGCCAACAGACTTATTTTTAATCTATTCAAAAGGTGTAGAGGCTTGTCATGCAAGCATGTATTACCCAGCCTCTTCCAGACAAGTGGAACAGCTTGCCAATGATTATTATCAACACTTAATTGTATTACAGCAACTCCCACAAGCCCTGGCCCTGGGCCCAGCTTGCACAGTGTGAGAGGGTGTGCAAAGGGAACAAAAGATGGTTGGAAGACCTACTCTACAGCATAACAACAAGCTTCAGTGTAGAGATACAGGGAGCAGGGACAGAGGTAGGTGGAAAACACCTCAAAGACACACCATCAAAAGAGGAAGATTCTCACATTGACTAAGTCACTGGAGCCACCTGAAGAAAAATAGGGCAGTCCTCTCTCCAGACTATTCCATGGCCTCACACCCCAATGCCAACAAACATATCTCACAGGACTGGGCTCTGCAGAAGCCACCTTCAGAAATCATCACACTGTTTATCTCCTACAAAGCCATAGGTGGCAAATACAGACATAGTGTATCTCGACAAACCATTGGGAAAACACTAGATAATTTTTAGGAAGGAAAACTGACAACAGAATCATAGAATGGTTTGAGTTGGAAGGGACCCTAAAGATCATCTAGTTCCAATCCCCCTGCCATGGGCAGGAACACCTCCCACTACACCAGGTTGCTCAGTGCCTCATCCAGCCTGGCCTTAAACACCTCCAGGGATGGGGGAAGCCACAACCTCTCTGGGCAACCTGCAAATAGCAGGGAGAAAAGCTGTAGGACAAGAAAGCAGAAATGAATGAGAGGTCTCCAATTCAACCTGAAGAGCTATTTATTTCCGGTTGAGCCTTACAGATCTTCCTTACCAAAACATTATGGATCTTGGAGCCTGAACCAAACAAGAACCTGTTTGTCCATGGATAACAGCAGTGGAACTGGTCTCAAATGACTTGGGACATCTCTCTTGATGTGCAGAAGCAGCACTGCAGTCACAGTTACATGATTGGTAACAGCTCAAGCTGATCATCACGTCAGCCACTTACTCTAGGGTTGTCCCTCCATCTGCAACCAGATGGACTGTGCAAACATGAACTGGATTATAATGAGCCAGTTACTCAAGAATCAGTCTTCAAAACAACTCTGCCTACAGAGCTCTGCTTTAAACACCTCTGATGTAACCACTGGGTTGATTGTGGTGTGCTGAAAGAGGACGTAGATGGTATTTCATGATTGCTACAATTGTTCCCCAGTGTGCTGTCATCCCTGCTGGATGCATTCATTCAGTGAACTTCATCAGCACTGCCCTTTCCAAAATTTTCCATCCACATGAAAACTCTTTCCAAATCACCTAAGACACTGAAAGCCATTTATCCATACAGTAACAACCCTCACTTTCAAATTAGCACCCGCTTGACTGCGAGTTGGAAACACAAAACCAAATTTCCAGCAATGAATTGAGACCAAGATCATTCCTCCTTTGTCTTTTCATCAGAAAAGGTGAGGTGAAAGCCCAAGAGTTTATCCCATTTCTTCCAGTCAACTAAGTAAAACCTGTTTGAACTTCAGGAAAATTGAAAGAACAGTTAAGATACCTCATCTCAAGGTGGTCAGATGCAAGAGGGAATATTTAAGTTCTGTATCAGACTCTCAGCAACCTTAAAAACTCTCCATCTAAGCCTCAAGTGCCTCATTGCTCCCTAAAGGAACTGAGGGCCACATTTGGAGAGCAACACTCTCAATGACAAGGGTCTCTTTGTGCTACCCAAAGGTGCCAAGAAGAGATGTTATTTGAAGTTTCAAAGGGGACCTACACCTGAGGTTGAGATTTACAATAGGCAGAGTACTCCTAGCACAGATTGTCATCTCAGAGACCTGTCCAAAAGTGAAAAACTGCCAGAAAAACTCTTCTCAGGTCCTGTTCAAAAGTGAAAAACTGCCAGAAATCACAGAGCTCTTGAATTGTTCGGCCTGCAAAAGTGACTGTTGGCTCTTATCTCACTTGATTATCTGTAATTATAGATTATTCACCTACTTTCAGAGTACACTGTATAGGTTTTCACTATGAAAATACCCTAAATATGGTTAGTCTATTGTCCTGTTAGCACTGAAAACAACCTTCTAAGAGTTTGGTTGGAATTATCTTCATTATCCCCCCTCCCTAGAGGTGTTGAAGGCCAGGCTGGGTGAGGCATTGAGCAACCTAGTCTAGAGGGAGGTGTCCCGGAGTATGGCAGGGGGGTTGGAACTAGATGATCTTTAAGGTCCTTTCCAACCCAAACCATTCTATGATTCTATGATAATAATTTCTGCAAGCAACTCAAGGAAGGAGAAAAAAGACTGTTACTGCCAAGGGGCAAAACAGAATGGTGGTGTTGAACCCAAGCAGCCATCACACCTCCTGAAAGCTGCGAAGGCTAAAATTACACAACCAGCCAACAAAAAAAATAACATCAAAAAGTAAAACCAGGGCTTTTGCTCATCTGCTTTTGATTTTTACAATGCTGTTCCTGTCAACAAATGAAGTTTAAGTGCTTACGAGACTAACAACCTTGTAAATGAACTAAGAAGTAATTTGTGGCTTTATGACTTAGAAGACCAATTCTCATGAAGCCCTTTTATTCTTAGGATACAGCTCAGCAGCAGCTGTTTCCTATTACAAGCCACTGAAAATTCCTTTGCCTCCAATTTTCAAAAGTGCCTGCTAACTTGCACTAGTTGGAATTGAGACCAAATTGCTGTGGGAGCTCAGCAGCACCACACCTCCTCCATCTCCCCAGCCCTGTAATCCTAACTAAAATCATCCTGTAAAACTCATGAAGCAGCAAAGCCACAGGTTCCTCTCCATCTCCTTCATGATGAACCAAGCACGGAGCCCAGAACCTCCAAATCCACCTCATCTCCTGACCTCCCACCATCCTTCCATGAAGGAACCACAGAACACAAGATGAACCTAGTGATCAAGTTCTCATGGAGGGATGAAGAAAGCGGTGGCTTGACCCTTTCTCCAAAGACCATGGATGACTTTTAGACAGCTACAGGCAAGGAGGGTACTGTAAGCTTCACGGAGCTCCTCTGGCCTCAATGGAAGGAGGTGGGAAGGAACAAGCCAGGAGGTCCTGGCAATGTCAGAGCAAGGTGTGAACAGGGAGAAATCCTGTTGCAGTGCACACAGGCTCTAGCAGTTGGTGGAGTTTGAGTCTTTCACTCTTGGACTTGGAAATTTTCCTTTGGCCCCACTGTTACCATCCTCTTGTAAGCCTAAATCTTCAGCTCAAAAACAAAAAGGTTTTTTAGAAGAGCAATTCTTGGCTAAGCATAGAAGGAAGCCCTTCCCCCATCTCCTGTCTCACTCTCCTAACACGTGTAAGTTAAGGCCATTAACTGCTCTGAAAGGCACTTAAATCACTTTATCTGCTCTTCTGTTTGCCACTTTTTAAGTATACATTTACATTGGCAATTTTAAACAGCTCACTGAGCACAGCCCAACACACACTTGCTCCCTATTTGAAGCATTTCCCAGCACACTCCCAGCAGCTGGATCTGCTCAATGCGTGTTGAACAAGGCAAGGACAGGCCAGGACCACAGGGTGAAGTCCTGCCATAGTCAGGCTGATCTGCCAGTGCCAAGAATGGGGCAGTCCCTGCCTTCATCTCCTCCTCCACATTTTACACCTGGGCTGCAAAACAACCCCCTTCTCCCACTGCCTTTGGATTTCTGGTGAGGGAACACCCTCAGCTCACAGAGTCCAACCCAAGCTGGGGCAGCTGCAAGGTGGGGGAAGAAAGCTTGACCTGCTGGAGACAAGGACCATCCAAAGTGAACTGGGCCACCCTGTGCCACTTCAGTGCACTGGGATGGGAAAAAAAAGGCAGTAAAAATGCCTAGGTGGCTTCAAGTCCCCAAGGTGGAAAAGGATTTACTCCTATGGCACTCATCTAGCAAATCAATTAAGTAAATCCCAGTGTTAACAAGTGTTTAAAGTCAGTCAAGTTAAATAACAAAGCCCATTACTAACTGAGGTCTAAATGAGGACCAGTTAGGGTCTGTTTATTCTTTTCACTAAAAATGCCTTCCTACAACCCTTCCTGCATTTTGACAAACAATGGCATCAGTTTGCCACAAGGCCCTGCCTTCTCCTCTGGGCAAACAACGTTTAACCATGAGAAAGTTAGAAATTCACCTGGTTGAAGTATCACCCTTCACAAGGTCTTGGCTGCCATCAGAATGGACATGGTAGTTCTCACTTTGAAGCTTCAATTCAGCCTGTTTACTCAGACAAATATCACTGCACTTAAGTCACACACTGAAGGCTTTCTCCATACGCTCAGTCTCTGTGGGTATTTTTTTTAAATAATTAAAAAAGCAGAGGCTTTGGAAAGCAACAGCATCATCTGCCTGTGGTTCTCAACTCCTATTCCTGTGCTGTGGAAAACAATGACTAATTCAAAGAACTTCATGGTCTTTCTGTGGCCAATCATCTCTAACTTTGTGGGCTCAATTTTATGTGGATAAACATTTAAAATCTGTCAGTGTGGCGAGGAAAGCAAAAGGCACTCTTTGTTCGGGAGACAGTGGAGAACTGAAAAGAAATTAAAGGCTGGATGAGGCACTGAGCAACCTGATCTAGTAGGAGGTGTCCCAAGGGAGGTTGGAACTAGATGGTCTTGAAGGTCCCTTCCAACCCAAACCATTCTATAAAAACCCAAAACTATCTCTGTTTTTTAAGCAGCTATGAAGACTTTACATGAGATTTTTTTTAAAAGTGCAGTTCATGTTAGGTATCTCTGAAGTTCATAGTGACATCCAGAGTGTTCAGGCTGATCACTGCAGGATGTGAGCTACTTTGGAGTGTGCTTTTTTTAAAATTAACTGGATGTAAGACAGTCTGAGCAAGGGGTGTTAAATTGTGCCAAGTGAGAAGGCATCAGATCCTATAGAAAAAGGGAGTAGAGAGGTGAAGCAGGGGGTTAGTGGCACAGCTGGGTACTTGGGAAGCCTGGGCACCCCTGCTTCTGTGGTACTCTGTGTACTGAGCACTTTCTGCACAGGTCTGCAGTCTTCAAACGATCTTAAAAGAGAGATAGGTAATGCAGCCTGGCTGGCAGCTAGAAATCAACCATATCTTTCTGAAAGTAAAGTTAATTTATGGCCCATTCCTGCTTCTTTTATTTTTTTTTTTAACTGGAGCCACACAAGCACATGGTTCCCCAGTGCTGCTGCAGGTTAGTAGCTCTTTAATGTAGAACTTCAACAGCAGCATGTGATGGAAACATCCCATGTTTTTTCCATGATGGAAACATCCCATGCAGATTGTTCCCACTTTTGAGATGGAACATCCCAGGCCATGTTGATGCACACTGAAGAGCCCTTTTGTCCTCTTACAAACCACACGAAGTGCCGTGGAGACCAGGTCAACCCAGTATCACTAAATGATTAATTACTAAATGATTAATCATAGAATGGCCAAGTTGGGAGGGACCTTTCAAATCATCACGTCCACCCATCAACCCAAATGTGACAAGAACCATCCCTAAACCACATCTCTAAGCTCTGTGTCTGCTTATCTCTTAAATCCCTCCAGGGATTGTGCATCAATCACTGCCCTGGGCAGCCTGTTCTGATGCTCAGTAACACTTTCAGCATAAAAACCAATTCATGTTGGTTGGGGTTACCAAAACCACACATCCATGGCATATCTGCACTGGTGTTTAGAATCATAGAAGGGTTTGGGTTGGAAGGAACCTCAAAGATCATCTAGTTCCAAAGCCCTGGCATGGGCAGGGACATCTCCCACTACACAAGGTTGCTCAGTGCCTCATCCAGCCTGGCCTTAAACACCTCCAGGGATTGAGGGGGCAATCCACAGCCTCTCCGGGCAGCGTCTTTCAGTGTCTCACTGCCTTCACTCACAGTAAAGAACTTCTTTCTTATCTCCAGCCTAAATCTCCACTCTTCCAATCTGTACCCTATGAAAATGCCCCACCCCAGACTTTCTGTAGCCCCCTTCATGTATTGAGAAGCTGCTGTGAGGTTCTTCCTGAGCCTTCTCTTCTCCAGGCTGAACAACCCCAACTCCTTCAGCCTGTCCTCAGAAGGGAGGTGCTCCAGCCCTCTCATCATCTTCATGGCCCTGCATGGTCTTTGGTTTAGCTGAGAGGTTAAAGCTACCCTCTCTCAAGTTAAACCTAGTGGCTGGAGCAGCTTTGCTAAGGTGACAGTTGTACCGGTGTAAGCTTGATGGAAACAGTCCTTGCCTCTTTGCTGAAGATGACATTGCTGGGCTTCTCCAATTGAAACAAAAAGCATTTGATAAGATAAGGAATGTCTGACAAAGCACATTTCAATTGTGTAAGGGAAAGAAGAGGAGGAGGAGGGAGG
>VZTY01014068.1:0-19360 GCA_013400935.1 Turnix velox | reverse complement strand
ACTATTCTATGATTCTCTAACACCCACCTCTCTACACTCTCAGGGAGCTGTAGTGAATGAGGTCTCCCCTCAGCCTCCTTTTCTCCAGGATGAACACCCCCAGCTCCCTCAGCTGCCCCTCACAAGACCCGTGCTCCAGACTCGAAGAGAGGGTCTGGGGAGATGGAATGGTGGAAGTGTCCATGAGAAATGGAGAATTGCCAGTGGAGGTGGCACTGTCGGTCCCAGCAGCCGGGTTGAACAAGGCATCCCAGACCTCAGCCTCATTGCCCCTCAGCCAGGCCTGGTGGCCACCACATCCCTGAGCTTCTCAGCACCTTCCTCTGCTGAGCCACAGAGTGTCTTGAGAGAGGCCTCAGGCTCTTGAGGGGCTGGAACAATGTCTGCTGACATATAGATCCATCTCCATCCCTACTGCATCTGTTTTAACAGATTTTTTGGACGGCAACCAGTTTTCTGATGATTTCAGCCTTTCTCTCTGAGTCACCAAGAGTTCTGAATCCAGGCTGCGTTTGTCTTCTCATCTCTGAGAGAGAAAACACCAGGGATGTCAGGGAGCACAGGGATGCCTTAGTCCCTCACCTAGGAGCCAGCCAAGCAGTAAGCACTTCAATGGGTCAGATATTTCCTGCCTTCAGGTCTGCCTTTTACCCTCTTCTGTGGGTGGAGTAGCCAAGAAGTTTCCTTTGAACTGGTCAGGGATGAGGCAGGGTTGGCTCAGACCTTCCTGAAGTTGTACAAATTTAACCCTCCTCCAGTTGTCAGGGATTTTTACAGGAATAAATGATTTTTCATGCTGGAGGCTTATCATCTCCACATGAAGGCCATCTTTATCAAATAAGAGCTTTTAGGTGGCTGCCTTGCCAAAGGAGCAGGGCCATGTGGCTGAAACAATCATCACACAATTAATCAGGCCTGAGAAAAGCAGAAGCTCTCTGTGCTCTGAGCAGGAGGGACTGGGGTGTCACCACACACAGGGGGTCAGAAATTGCCTGCACACAGAGCCACCCTGAACCATGCCAGTGAGGAAGTGAGGGAGTTTTACAGCGTGGATTTTTCTAGGTTATTTTTCATTGCACTTTTAATGAGGGTCAATGTAGCATTTTCCATGTTGCTTTCCTTGTGCTTTCAGCTCAGTCATGCAACACTAAGCCAGTCAAACAGAAGCTTGGCTCCAAAGGTGGCATCAGGGAGATTGCAGCTCCACACAGGGACTCCCCAGGACCTCGCTGGAGGTTTGAGGATGCTGCTGGCAGACTTGTGTCATCTCCCAGCATTAAGTCACACATCTTGTTACTCATTTCCAGGTGCTGCTGTGGCACCGGCTTTTCCAAAGGAGATCTCAGCCTGGAGATGCTGGAGATGATGTTGAAGTTGTGCTGCAGCTCTCTGAGGGATGTCGCATCCCTTGTACCAAAGAAGGAGGATCTTGTTAGGGATATGACAAGCACGGGTGAGAGGGTGACCTCAATGGCTGTGGGGACATGCTTGACTGAAGCAGAGGCATCTGCCAGGCAGAACTGTTCGATGGGCATGGGACCAAGTGCTGTGAAGCCATAACTGTAGCAAGGGCTGGCTTAGGCTTGAGGCAGCAGTGCTGGAGCAGTGGCTGCTGGAGCACTGGCCCTATCCTGCATCTATCAGCCTGCCCACCTCGGGCAGACATGATCTGCCCCAGCCTTGCGTCTGCAGGGCAGCAAAAGGCCCCGGGACTGCTGACCCTAAAACAATCAGGGCCAGAATGACGGCAGGACAATCGCTCCTTGGACACCACAAAAGAGACCCTTCAAATCCTGCCCAGAACCTCCCCATTGGTCTCCCCAGAACCACAAGGTTTGGTGTAGAACAAGGGGAGGCTGTGAGGTGGCACTGCCCCTGATCAGCCCTGATGGGCTGCAAGTGGC
Source organism: Turnix velox (assembly GCA_013400935.1). Classification (NCBI taxonomy): domain Eukaryota; kingdom Metazoa; phylum Chordata; class Aves; order Charadriiformes; family Turnicidae; genus Turnix; species Turnix velox. Next base: position 17,456 of record VZTY01014068.1, on the reverse strand, counting down.
AACAGGCAGAAGCCAGCCAGCCACTCTCCACCCCAACACCACACATCCCCCTGAAACTGGCAAAGAAGATGCAGTCCTTTAAGGAGCCCAGCATCCTCTCCCTGGAACCCAGCCCAGGAGCAGGAGCGTTGCCTCCGTGACCTGGCATGGGGCAGGGATGCTCGGTGCCCTGTCTGCTGCCTCACCACAGCACAAAGCATGTGCTGGGACTGGTCAGTTGCCAGCACCCCCCGAGCTACCTCCTGCCCTCCCAAAGGCCAGGCTACCAGTACTTTTCCATCCTGGCTCTGCCCTGATGAGCTGTTCTCCTCCCTCTCCCTCCCTGTGTTCATTCAGACCCCGGGTTGCCCCCTTTTGCTGGCTCAGGCCTCCCACCATTCCTGCAGGATGGCCGCTCCTCTGAGCCCTGCTCTTCCCTATGCTCACAGCCCCTCTGCCTCTGGGAAATGGGAGGATTTTTCACAAAAGCCAGGGAGAGAAAAAAAAAAAAGACAAACAAAACAGCAAAAAAAAGCTCAGCAACCCGCCAAGAAAAATTCCCATGGCTCAGCTGCACTCTTGGGCCAGGAACAAGGCAATCCCAGGGACTTTGCCATCAGCTATTTCCAAAGCACAGGCATCTCTGCCTGGAATTGAAGGTCTAGGTCCATCAGCTGTGCCAGTCTGCCAAGCGTGGCAGAGCAAATTGGATTTACAGAGGGAGGTGTTTGTCTCTCGAGCTCGGTGTGCCACAGGCTGTGTGCAGCATTGAGCAGTCCTGCACTCCCTTCTCCTGAAGATAAAGCTGCTCAGCTCTGCTAGCAGCTCAGACATTGTGCTTTGTGGGTCTAGCCAGAGGGAGATAGAAGTGAGCAGAAGGTGGAGAGGCAGGCCCTCCTCCTCCTGCCACAGCATCTCAGCAGGGCAGATGGGACCAGGCATCTCTCCAATGCTTCCACTCACTGCTGCAGAGCTGGACAGAAGATGTTGGAATCCCTCAGGAGCTGGCATTCATTCACACGCCTGCCTGAGTGCAAAGGGAACTGGGCATGGCTTTCCAGAACAGAAGGGATGCTGCAAGTGGCAGAGAGTGGACCCAAACGCCTCCTTGGCTGCCCTGGCAATGGCTTATCCCAGGAGGGGCAGGGAGGAAGGCTGAAGGAATGGGTGCTGAGGGGATTCCTCTGCTGCTCTGTGCTCCAGGAAGCTTACTGAGCCCTGGTGTGATGGTCACTCACCACGTTTCCCTGAAGGGTGGCAAGATGCGCATTGCCTGCAGTGGGAATGTCAACAAGCAGCTGACCATGAATATAAAGTGCTCTAGCTCAAACCAAAGCCTGCCCTGATACAGATGTTCCCAGAGTGGGGGAGCCCTCAGGGTGCTCTCGCAGTGTCCACATCAGCCCTGGGTGGCTTTTGCACTCCTTTACTTGTGCAGGCAGAGCCTCATCCAGGCGAGCCTAGTCTGCTCTGGTTGTGCTGCCCAAAATCCCAGGACCTCATCAGAGTCTCCAAGATGGAGACAGGACTTGGGCAAAACTATCTGGGGAGTAAATTTCCTGTAGCTCTGTGGAGGAGGCTGGCAGGAGCAGAACCAGCTATGCCCTGAGTGTTGCGTGTTCCCTAAGCTCACAGCCACGAAAAGAGGAGCCTGGAGCACTGGGAACATCTGTGGGTTTCCAGGCACCAGCTTCCCTAGAGACCCTTGTCAAGAGGAGAATGCAGTGGGGCAGAACAGAACTTGCAGTAGGGGCTCCAGCACAACCAGTCCTCACTGGAGGACAGGAGAAGGCATCTGGAGGGGCTCAGGCAGCCACTCACAGCCCTTCATCCTTGCTTGGCCTGAAAGGCTTCACATGAGCAGCCAAATACCCACCTCTCCCTAGCCTGCACCCCAGCAGCTCTGCCCCTGACCTTCTCCTTGGCCTGCAGCTGATCAATACCTCTAGCTCTGGGGGATCCATCAATCCTAATGATTTCATCCTGCTTTTCACTAATGTCCTCCCTTGCTGTGATGCATTTGGAATGGGGGGGAGAGAGGCAGAGAACTGGTCAAAGCACCATCACATGCTGTCCCAGAACAGCAGGTTGACTCATAGCATCACTCCTCTTCAAGCACAGACCTCTCCACCATGGAGGCGGGTCTTCAAACCTTCCTCCCACAGCTCATGGCTCACTGGAGGGCCATAAACCTTCCTCTCTCAGGTTTCTCATAAAGGCACAATCTGTATGTCTGAATGCCTCAGCTGGGATTTTTGAGCTTTTAACCAAAACACATCGATGTGTCCTCACAATCCTTCACTGCTTCTTCACCCACTAGCCTGCATCAAACTCCTTGTGGCTGTCTGGAGATAGAGGGGTGGCTTGAAGATGCCCTGACTCAGCAACAATGGGAACTAGGAGCCAGTATTTAAAGAGTTCTTTTCTCAACATGCCAATTTTTTTGCATGGATGAAAGTAATGGGTAATGGTGGGGAGCTGAACATGCCTCCTTGCCCTGCAGAGCTCCCTGCCTGGTCCAGCCCCTCCATGTTGCCATCCTGCTGTCCCTCCTGTCCCTACCATGTCCACCTGAGCTGGAAGCACCAAATTTCAGCAGCTTCCCTTTAAAAGTGTCCTGGACCCTACCTGGCACCAGGAGCACTGCTGGGGTGCATGGATGGGAGCTCCCTGCCTGTGCATCTTTTCCAGCCCTATCTATGGCCTTGTTCCTTATAGCAGAAGCATAAGACTAAGATTAAATCTCCAGACTGTTTTGGGAGGTGGGTGAATATCAGGTGCTGTCCTGGCCTCTGCATCCTCCCAGCTCAGGGGCTTGAACTCCAACCCATGTGTCAAACAGCCCCGCAAGGAGTATTTTTCACCAGCTGGTGTTGAATAGCCATTCAAACCCAATTCTCTTCCATCGTCCCTGTCCTCCTGCAGCGGTGTCACACATCCCTGGGGTTAAATGATCCATGACGTGGTTGCTGATGGCTGTGTAGCTGTCCTGCTGGGTTACAGCTGGCAGAGCTTCTGGAGCCCCAAGCCACGTCCTAGTGTGGACCAAGCAAGGGGATCTGGCCCAGCCTGGCACTGACCTTGGCTGTGAATCCAGTCACACGCACCTCATCAATAACTAAATGCAAGATAGCAAAATGAACTGTCACAGCAAATTAACATGCTGAGATTAATCAGTTTGTGGGCTTTCAGGGTGGAGGTAGGGAGCTGGCTCCAGGCCAGAGGGGCAGAGTGAGGCTTCTGGTGAGTCACACCTACTGGCTCCTTCTGATGATGAGATCTAGGAGCAGGAGGGTGATGTGGGTGCTTCCCCAGCATCATCTCACCAGTGCATGGACACCTCAGGCACAGCCAGAGGCAGCAGAGAGGGATGGACAGCAGTGTGGTGACTGGTGCAGAAACACCTCCACACAAGGCTTTAGCCCCATGGTGGGCTGCTCGTTAGCAAAGAAGCCAGTTACCACTGCCAAACCCAAAAGGGTTCCACTTAAAGCCAGGAGGGATCTCAATGTCTGTCGTTTGAGTGCCTCTCAATTAATTAGCGTCCTGCTGATTCTGCGATTGAGGTGACGGTTAAGGAGATTAAATCAGTCTCTGCCACAAACCCTATGCTCAGTGCCCAGTTTGGAGTGATTTTCCTTTCCCTCTGCCATCCTGCCCTGATGACTCAGGTGAAGGGGGGCAGCCTGGGCAGCCAGGACTCTGTGGGCTCCAGGGATAAGGGTGGGATGGCTTTGCAGAGATGTTCAGGGGTTAAATGCCACCACATGCCCAGGTCTGCATAATTAGGGCCTCCCCTAGAGCATGATGGTGTAAACCCAGAGCAGTGCTCATCATGGGAACAGCATAGCCCTGACAAGATGTGGACATCCTGGGAGGTGGCATCCATCAGCATGGGACAGACTCACAACCAGAGCCGAGCTTAAACAGGGGCAAAAGCAGCCTGCAGAGCCAGGACTGAAGGACAATTCTGGTGTCAAAATGTCAGGCATTAAAAACACACCTAAGAGAGAATACCAGTATGAAATGGGTCTGGTTCTGGGGTGCTGCTGTACTCCTGCACCTTCCAGCTGGAGCTGGGGAGAAGCAGGCCCTGAGTTTTGTGTTCCCAAGGTGGCTGAGCTGATGAGTGGAGGAACTTCACCTTCCCCCAGGGAATGCCAGCTGCGTTCTCTGTGACTCCAGTGATGCATGGCAGGATGCAGTGCTGCAGCTGTGACCCTGCCCAGGAACATGTACTGAGGCAGCCACATCCTTCACCTGCTCCATCAGCATGATGTGCCATTCCCTGGAGAAGCTGCATCTGAAGCACCACACCTAGACCCTGGCATGGCCAGAGAACACACTGCACTCTGCACACTCCATCTGTTTCCCTGTGTGCTCCTTGCACTCCAAGATCTCCTCAGCCTGGCTGCTGCCAGCAAACCAGCACCCATAGGAAAAGCAGATTCCATCCCAAAACATGAGGGATTTAGAATCATAGCATAGTTTGGGTAGGAAGGGACCTTAAAGATCATCAAGTTCCAACCCCCTGCCATGGGCAGCGACACCTCGCACTAGACCAGGTTGCTCAGTGCCTGGTCCAGCCTGGCCTTAAACACTTCCAGAGAGGGGGCATCCACAACCCCGATGGACAACCTGTTCCAGTGTTTCACCACTCTCACTGTAAAGAACTTCTTTCATATATCCAGCCTGAATCTATCCTCTTCCAATTTACATCCATTATTTCTAATCCTCCCATCACATATGCTATTAAAAAGTCCTACCCCTGCCTTTCTGTAGCCCCCTTCAGGTATTGATAAGCTACTCTGAGGTCCCCCCTGAGCCTTCTCTTCACCAAACTGAACAAACACAACTCCTTCAGCCTGTCTTCATTTGGCAATTTCTCATGCTTTAGGATAGAACTGGGTTTGTCACAGGGCAAGCTTGAAAACCTGAAGAAGGTGCATTCCCCCCAAGGTGTTGGGGGGGGCACTGAGAAGAGCAGCAGTTACAGGGCTCCATCAGAGGCTAATGAAAAGCGAGAGACCACGGTGTGTCCTGCCAATGCAGATAGGAAGGATACCAAGGCCGCTGGCACTGCCTGGCAGCCTGCCACCAGAAATAACTCTTCAAAAATAGAAACATGCTAATCTCAAAAACCTGCTGGTATTGTCAATGACATTAATGAAGTGTTTCGAAAACCAGAACAAATGCCTTGGCTTTTTGGGGCTGTGCCGCCCCTTGTAATTTTCCACAGCAGTGAAGGAGTGTCCCGGTGGCAGCAGTGCCCTGTCCTTTGTGCCTCTCCTCTCCCCTGCATGCAGACCTCCACCAGCTGGGAGAGCGCAGGAAGCCTTGGACAAACCTCCCACCCAGGGAAGAAGAGGCTTCCAGGGACAATTTCCTCTTCCAACCACAATTCATTAAGTGTACTCAATGAACACTGTGCCTGGGGGAGGTGGAAGCTCAATGTTTTCCTCTTCCCTCTTGTCTTCAAGCTTTGTCTCAAGCCCTCTCTGGATTGTCTTATACTCTGTGAGCTCAAGCTCCTGCCACCTCCTCCTCCTCCTCTTCCTTCTTTCCTTTACCTCCCTACACATCTTCAGCTCTCTTCACCCCAGCCTTTGGTCTCAGGGAAACAATGATGTGCAGCCTGGAAGTGGTCCTGCAGTTTATCTCCAGGTACAAGGTTTGTCAGAATTGGGCTCAATGACCTTTCAACCTAGATGATTATGATCTTATGATCTTACACTGTTTACAGTGGGGGCACTTTGTGACTCCTCCAAATGAAGGAGCACCACACTGAATGCTGGTCTGCTTCCTGAGAGCCTCTGGATAGTCTCCCTCTCCCTGACTGCTCTGCTTCCTTTATCTCTGCCCACCTCTTACCTCCTGCCCAAGCAGAGCCAAAGGGGCCGCTGTGGCTGCCACCTCCATGCTACTGGCTGTCTTCCCGGGCACCCTGCTCCCATGGCCAGACACTTCCATGCTACTGCAGCTGGCAGCTTCTCCAAGGCTGCTTTCCTTGCTCCTTGGCAGCCAGGAGAGCTCCATCCAACCGGCGGTGGGAGGAAAGAGGGAAGATACAATTTTACTTTTGTCTCTTGCTGTCCCCAAAAGATCATGAGAATATGTTACAGAAATGAGAACAGGTGTACCCACTGCAGCTAGGGCTGTCAAATTTGTCCCCAGTGGAAGGGCTTTGAATTTTGAGAAGGTACATGTTGAGCAGTGGGCTCAGACAGAGAACAGACGCGTGGACATCCTGCTGATCTCTTCCCTCTCTGATCGCTGTCAATCACAGCCTTTACATGAACACTCTCTCTTCACCTCTCTGCCTTTCCAAGGGAGGAATAAATGAGCAGGGCTTCGTGAAGGAGAAGGCAGCAAGAAGGCAGGGCACTAAGTCCTGTAGCCCACCCTCATGCCACAGGACCTCTTGGGGCACTGATTACTCCAGCATGAAACAGGTCTTGGTAGCTCAGGCAGAAGCCATGATGCTGTGTGCTCAGCACAATGCACCCTGACTGAAGTGGCACCACCAAGCATCTGTCCTGCTCCTCCTCTGCTGCTCCTTGGCAGCTTCCTCACCACTTCCCTCTTTACACAGCAGTCAGTAATGCCTTGCTGCCAACCCTGACATCCACTCTTCTTGTATACTCAAATCTAGGACAAGGTAGCACAGCCTGAACTCGGCTTTGAATCCAACTTGACTCGTGTTTCTGCCTGGCAGATACAACAGAAAGTTACTGAGACACAGAGCTTGATCTCACAGGGTTCTTACTACCTACACCTTCAAGCAGTTAAGGTAGGACCTGCACAAAAGCAGCGTCTGAAACCCCTCTCCTGGATGTGGACAAGCAGTGCACACACAGGACCTCCCAAGCCCTGGTCTTCCAGTGGTCATCACTTCAAACTCACCCAGGAACTACCGAGAGAACTTGAGGCTGCATTTCAGCCAGCAGCAAAGAGGTTACCAGCAGAGAAGGAGCAAGATGGTGTCTCTAAAACTGCATCACACCAGCAGGGTGTAAAGCTCCAACATCACTGTATATCTAATGTAGGCAGAGATCATTTTAGCAGAGAGCATATTATGAAGCTTCCAACTTCTTTGACCTGGTTTCATTGCATAAATATCTACATGCTGAAGAGATCAGATTGATTTGTGCTCACAGGGTCAGACATGATGAACTAGGTAAAAACGGAGTACACTGGTAAGATGCATGTTCAGCTCCAGTCTAGATTGGCATCCTGTCCATAGTGATGTTCTCATGATGTTAATGGGTTTCCACCATCCTCAAGGTCCTGCTGACACCACTGTCAGATTTTGATGCAGATAAAAAGCCATCATGATGTTCCCAAAAGCTCCCTGGGCCTAGAAGTAAGAAGCAGTTCTTAGCCAGCAACGCTGCAGCAGAAGAAACAGCTCAAGGGAAATCCTAAGATGGTCCTCATCCAGAAAGACCACCAGGAAGGTCTACAAGGAAAATCCAAACTTCTTTCAAAACCAGCATGCCTGCCCCAGACATTGGCCTGTCAGTACCAGAACACAGAAAAGCAGCCCAAAAAGCTCCCAAAACATGTCTTGCAAAGCAAGACCATCAGAGATCAGCTGGAAGCATTCTATGGCCTTCACCCTCTCCTCACTCATGATGAAACCAAGGTAATCTGTTATCCTTCCACCACTTTACATGCCAATTCCCATCAACAGTTCTGCTCAGCATTTAGTGCTCAGGCTGCCATCAAATCTATTATTGAAAGCACTTCTGAGCTGATAAGATCAGGAAAATAGAGGAAATGTGGGTTTAGAATTCCCCACTTAGCCACACTATCCGGGTGTTCAGGTAGGAGAGGATGGTAAAAGCACTTAGCTTATTCTTAAAAGTTAATAAGACAGCAAAATCCTAAAGTTTAGCAGCGAGGGCTACAAATCAGACAGACCAAGGATACCAAAGTGATTTCTGAACAGTGGAATCTTGAAGCGCTTACCAAAAGAGCATCTGAGATCTGGCAGATGCAGCAGAGCTGGTAAAGTCCAGAGGACAAAACACCCTCTTAATAAGGGAGAGTTGCCTTTGTTTGTCAGAAAAGGAACCTGAGGCAAGGAACAGCTTTGTGGTGCCTCCTGCCAGGCAGAGCCAGCACTAGATGTATAGTGTTTTTTAGAGAAAACCACAAACACCTGAGCCAATGTGTATTATAAAAAAGCACATCTGGGGAGAGAAGCAGCTCTGCCTAAAGAAAGCACTCCCACTGTGACTCTGCTGATTACATCACTTCTCTGTTGAGCAGCTGCTTCAATTAAAATTTTGAACGAAGCTCTTGCAATAGCTGGTCACTGAAAACCAGGTAGAAAATCACTGATAAAGATCAGAAAGGTTTGCTCCCTTAACTCAGCTGTTTCTCTCATAAACACAATAGGTAGTGTTACAGTGGGTCATTTCTCAAAACATTTCTTACTGCTGCTCCTTTTGTTTGCTTTTGGTCCCAATGACACAACCCATTGCTTCCAGGGAGGCAGAGGCAATCAACTGCTTCGTGCTGCTGACCAAAAATAAACCAGTGCCAGAGGACAAACTAAGTCATTGCTCAGAGCAAAGGAGACCAAGGAAGAAACATAAAATGTTTTGAGAAAGGGTAATTTAGAATCACTGAATCACCTTGGTTGGAAGGGACCTTTCAGATCAGAGTCTAACCATCAACCCAACTCTTGACAAGAACCAGCACTAATCTAAACTGTATCTCTAAGTACCACATCTGCTTGTCTTTTAAATACCCCCAGGGATGGTGCCAAAACCACCTCCCTGGGCAGCACGTTTCAATTTTTACCTTTCAAGGTAAACATTTTTCCCAGTATCCAGTCTGAACCTCCCCTGGCACACTTGTGACCAGCCACCAACTNGGGTCATTTCTCAAAACATTTCTTACTGCTGCTCCTTTTGTTTGCTTTTGGTCCCGATGACACAACCCATTGCTTCCAGGGAGGCAGAGGCAATCAACTGCTTCGTGCTGCTGACCAAAAATAAACCAGTGCCAGAGGACAAACTAAGTCATTGCTCAGAGCAAAGGAGACCAAGGAAGAAACATAAAATGTTTTGAGAAAGGGTAATTTAGAATCACTGAATCACCTTGGTTGGAAGGGACCTTTCAGATCAGAGTCTAACCATCAACCCAACTCTTGACAAGAACCAGCACTAATCTAAACTGTATCTCTAAGTACCACATCTGCTTGTCTTTTAAATACCCCCAGGGATGGTGCCAAAACCACCTCCCTGGGCAGCACGTTTCAATTTTTACCTTTCAAGGTAAACATTTTTCCCAGTATCCAGTCTGAACCTCCCCTGGCACACTTGTGACCAGCCACCAACTGCATTTAACTCCGTTCACCACCAGACAGATAGGTGAGAAAGTCAGATCACGAGTGAGAGAGGTGAGAAAGTACCTACATGCTGGCAGCAAAACTATTTGTTTTGGACAGGGATGAAACCCCCAGGCTGCCTCATCTGCTTGAAAAAATACACTGAAGAGAAACTGAAGGTTTTATGAGAAGTTAATGTAAAACTTAGGTGAGGAAAATTTTTCAGATTTACAACCCATTCCAACAGGAACGCACTGCTGGGAAGCTTGGCTGACCGTGTCCTCTGCTGTGTCAGTGAATGTGCAGCTCCAGATTTGTTCCTTCTACACTGCAGTCAGGCAGAGAGGATGTGAGTTCTCCCACAGAAGCAGTTTCTGAAGGCCTGGCTGGACAAGCATCATCTGAAGATGGGCTGAATGTGGCTAATCACAGAATATCTCAAGTTGGAAGGGATCCATAAGGATCACTGAGTCCAGCTCCTTGCGTTAAAGGAAGGGCTGGGCCAGGACAGTTCATGTCTCTTTCCAAAAACAGAAACAAATATTAAGACCCAAACAAATATTCTTATGTGAATGTATAACTGCTGAACATCTAAAATTTTTCTTGTTTTCATTTGATTGCAAAGAAAACCACGGTGACAATACTGTAAAAATGTGCCTGTGAACTGTTTTTTCACAAACAGCAGTGGTCCTCCAGTTCCACAGTTGACGAAATTAGGGAGAAATTATACTTTAAAGTCTTCTTCTGCTATATAGTTCTGTAATGACGATTTATTTTGCCATGCTAAAAATACACACCTTCTAACTTACAGCTTGCTGCGGTGCAATCATAAAGGACAGTTTGTGTTTATAAAAAGTACAGAGCACTCTTTTGTTGTATTTTTGGACAGAAAGAGACACATTCCAGCCAGCAAGGCAAAACCAAAAACCAAGAACTCAACAGAATACCAAATCTACCTATCAAAGGCAGTAATTTAAAGTTATAGGATCAGATTTTTAAAAGGTCTTACTGGCATTTATTCCTAAACATTCAGGGTGACCAGAAGTGCCAGTGCCTACTTACAAAAAGCCAGTGACACTGAGGGCTACTTCAGGGATTTTTTTTTTCCTTTCCTCTCTGAAAGAGGCTGTACAAAATGTTGGCAAATGAACAATTGTCTGCTTGGATGTTGCACTCAGCAGTCAAAAAGAAAAATGTCCTTACAAATTTAGGAAAATGAGCTTGGATAGTCACCAAAAACAGTCTAGAAATTGATGAACTAGTGGTTTTGGTAATAAATCAACCAGATCTCAAAGCCACCATCTCATTAAGATAGTCCTTCCAATTCAAAAATGCCTCTAATCACAGATTCTTTTACTTCTCTGGCAGCTGAAACAATGAGCAGAGTTTTAAGATGCTACATGAAGCCTGTGCTACAGTGCCTGGAGCAGCAGCACATGGACACACACAGAGCTGATTCCTACTTGCTACCCACCTCTCTGTAGCAAAGCTGAGGTTACATGGAATCACCTCCAGTCATCTTGTGTTTCACAGAAATCAAACTTATAAAATCAATAGCTTATTGATTGGTTGGCAGCATCTCTTCTCACAAAGTGAGCAAACAGCTGTTACCCACCTGGGCTGTGTCAGACAGAAACTGCTTCTACACTTGTTTGACCATGAATGTAGCTCCCAGCTGTGTTACCTGTAAGAGGCTACAAGGAGGACTGCATTACCTGTTATGGCCACAGTTTTGTAAAGACTCACACTTTTTAATCTATCACTGATTTTTTTGCTCCAGGACAATTAGCAACAGACATTTGACATTACACATGTCCCTGTACAAAATATTTATTCAACATTATAAAAGAAAAATCCAGAAATAGACAGTAGACATAAGCTTAAATGAAAATTAGTGGGTTACTGTGTGCCATTAAATGCAGCAGCATTTGATCTTGCACATACTTCAAATACTTTGTCAGGCACAGTTTCCAATTAGTCTCCTCTGGTGGGAAGTGGAGACACCAAGGTGTTTTTGGAGCCAGCACACAGTAGCACTCTCTACCCACCTCCAGAGGCAGAGCTTTCACTCCTTTGCCTGAGGAATGGCCAGGCACCCTTTGTATTTCCAGTTTGAATTATCTGACACCCAGATGGATTTGTAAGTCCAGCAGCAAACTTCTCCACAATTAGGATCTTGCTGTCATCTCCCAGTGACATGCAGAGAAGAGGAAATACTCAGTATCATTACAAGCTGTCTCCTCCACTTGGATGCTCTGCAAGGTCCATTTTCTACAGATGCTTAGAAACATCCATAAGACAGATAAAACCTGCTTCCATAAGATCACCATCTGATGACTGCAAGAGGTAATCACCACTTCTCTGCTTCCCATCCAATGGGACTTCAGATAATCTAGGTTTATGGGCATCCACAAAGGATGAGAACCACTGTGCTGTTTAGGAAGTTCCAATTCCAGAATGACATTTACTGGGATCATTGAGATGGATCAGAAGGAAGGAAACTCTGTCCCTTCTACTAACCCAACTCAGCAATCAGAATTTTTCAGGAGAAACCATATGACTCAAAGGTTGATAATGGGGAAGAGTTCCCTTTCAAGTTGCTGCTTTTGATCTGACCTGGACTATGTCTTTATCACCTTCTGTAAGAAGGTAGAGGAGCTTAACATCCATCATGCAGACACAACATCACAAAAGTGACTTGCATCAAAGAATGTTCTCCAGGCCCTGCAGCATGGAGCCCACAAGGGCTGGAAGGAAGTGAGTGTATGAGGTGGCCACTTGGCTTGCTATGCAAGTTAAAAGAGGGATTTTTTTAATCCACGGCACTGATGCTGTGTATAAAAGGCAAAGGAAAACATTCCTGCCTCGAGAATAGGATGTGTTCCACTTCAATGTAAAAGAAAAATTCAGTGCAGATTGTACCACACTTTTTTCCCCACATCATTGGGGCTCTCCAAAGAACAGGAAACAGGGAAGCAGCTGTTCCCAGGAGGCTGGAATGGGAAGGGCAAGATGAAATACTTCAAATTACACTTTTCTCCCAAAGTTATCTGGTAAAGATCAATTTGAAAGCTAAAGGATAATAAATATTAATTACCCTTTTAGAAAATCCTCTCATACTCTTTTAGTGAACATTAAACTGCAGATCCTCAGGAGTATTATAAGGAAGCTACAGAGCTATCCTGTGATGTGATTTGATCTATTTTTTATACCCTCACCATCTGCCTTTAAAACCTGCACTAGTCTAATCCAAAAATGTTACAGAGAAGAATTCCCATTAATGAACAGGGAACCTGTCCTTCCCCTAAGACAATTCATCTTTCTCTCCTTTGACAGACAGACTCTAAATCCCTTCATGCCATCAACTGCAGTTGCACATTCTTCAGGCTTTTACCCATCCATATCCGTGAACTTTCTTTTCCCATAATTCTGGACCAGACTGGATGCTGTGATTTGAGAAGCCTGTCCCTTTTCCCAGCTCTGAAAGTCATTCAGCCCTTTCTGACCAGCTCGAAATAAGGCTCGTTCCAGTTCATCCATCCGAGCCACCAGCACCGAGGTGTCCTCATTGTAGGCATTCTGAGAGGAGTCCATGATACGACGAAAACGGCTGATAAATGTCTAAAGAAGATAAGCAGCATTAATGACACACAACACAGGGGTTACCTCTTCAGCTCAAATTCTAGAGGTCTGACCTTTCAAGACCAAAAAGCCAAAGGTGTGTGCTCTAGTTCACAACTAGTCCAGGCTCTGCAAGCAGTATCACTCCCCCATTAACCCTGGGCACAAAGACAAATCGTTTCCTGCCTGAGCTGGGAGAGCAAGTGCCTGGTACATTGTACGGGAAGCGAGCTCAGAATTAGACTTTGGTGGCTTCCTAATGACAGGCTTGAGAAAATCACAGGGCATAACACAATTATTATCCATTCCATCTCACTCCACATTGCCTTAGAGCAGGTGGATGACTCTCATGCCACAGCAGATGCTACAGCAACATACAAGCAGCTGGAAGTTAAGCCAAATGGGCACTGCAAAGCATTCAGTGCACTGAAAAAACATTTAACCACGGAAATAAAAGTCAAAACCCCACAAATCTACAACTAATGAATAACATTTTTAAAAGCTAATCAATGAGACCTATTTAAGGATTTTTATTCCCCTCATCTTTGCTTTTGGAAACTCTATGATTCTATAATTTAAAAAAAAAAAAAAGGTAAAAACTCTTTGAAAGCTGTACTTTGTTTTTTGAAGCTGAATTGTAGAATCTTTGCAACAGTAGTATTTTAGAGATTTACTTCTAGAATAAATGAATTATAAATTATTCCTTTTGGCTTTGTCACCAAAGTTTTGCTGAATGTTTGGATGAGAGGGGGTTTTGGTGTTTGGCTGAAGTTAGCACAATTCCCCCCTTGTTTGCTTCTAATAAAGAGAAAGCATACTCTCTGTACTTGATGAGTGATCTGTGCTGCTGTGGCTTTTTTTTTCCTAAGATGTCCATTTGCAGAAAGAGAAAAGACAAGTTAAGGTGTGGTCACCTCCTCAAATACCGAAAGCAAGCTTCCAGAGGACATTTCTAAGAAAACAGCAGTTTTTTAAAGCCTCTCTGCATCAGCCTTCATTTATTAAATAAATAAATAAAAAAAAGTCAATAGCAATCATCTCAGACTACTTAGAAATCTCATAATGAGAGCTGTTAGTGGATATCTTTAAAAGCTTTTAAAGCATCACAGAAGCCTGGAAATTGGCAAAGATGGTATCTACCCTTTAAAAGAGAAAGTGGAGATGGAGGAACAAAGAGCCAGGGAATTCTAAATCCACTAGTATCAAATAAACTATACATAAACATCTGCAAGAAAATAGGGAGAAGAGGAAGAGCCAGCAAGGACTTGGCAAGAACAAACTTGGAGAGACCAGCCTGGTTTCCTGTTAGAGTGGGATTCTGGGCCTTGTATAGGGAAGAAAAGCAGCAGGCAGGTATTTGTAACGGTGTTAAGATTTAGCTAAACCACCAACATGTGGTCAGTAAAGACAATTACTCATCACTCCAGAGGAGCAAGCATATTGAGTGGAGTTTGGCAGGGGTCTATCTGGAACTGAGTACTGTTTGATATATTAATGACCTTACTAAAGGAAGAGAAATAATCCTTATTAAATTAGCAAACAACACACAAGAGGAAAGATGACTGCAAGCATGTTGGGAAGCAGAACTCGTTACTCATAATGACCCTGACATATTAGAAAGGAAGCGCCAAGAGGATGAAATTCACCTGGGAACTAATATAAGGTTTCACATTAAAGCAGAAGCAGGAAACTGAACACAAGCAGGAAGAGGAACAACTGTCTGCACCAATCTGTACCATCCTGCAAACTGAACTCTACCCCAAAAACAAAGATGCTGCACCACCACAAGCAAACAGCATCACAGCCTACAAAATCTGAAGTGATCTTTTTGTTTTCATCAGCCCAAGTCCTGAGAAGGAGGCTGTGTGCTGTTCAGGGCACTGCACCTCACACTGGGCACAGATCAGCAGTAAGGATAAGCAGAGGTTAGAAAGAATGACCTACAAAAAGACATCAAACAAAGCAGGACTGCTGCAGGAAGGAAGAGAATAATCTGCCCTCAATGTTTACTTCGCATGAGAGAAGCAGAACAAAGCTTGTATTGCTGTGAAGGATATTGAGTTTAGACATTAGAGGAAAACTCTAAGGTCAGGACTGCAAAGCACAGAAACACAAAGCCCAGTGCAGTGGGAAGTCTCATCGTTAGAAAGCTTGAAAATCAGGGTATTAAACCAGAGAAATTTAAGTAATAGCAGGTGAATTAATTTTGTCCAGCATAATTAAATAACCCTACATCTCCTCTAGTCCTGTTTTATAGGATTTTATAGAATAACTTATTTACCACATGGAAACTCCAAGCTAAAATTACACCCCTGGATATACGCTTGAGGCTTCTTCCTCTAGACTGGACAGTCACCAAAAGGGTGTCCCTACAGCCTCATCTAGAAATCCTTATCCAGTACAGAAGCCACCTAGACTGAAACAGGACATTTTTCCTGATGGCTGCTACACAGCTGGAGATGAGAGCAAGATGAAAAAAATGTAAAACCAAATTTTGAGGTTTAGTTCAGATACTTGCCTGCAGGATAGTCTGAGCTATCTCAGGATTCTCTGGATTGTCAAAATTCAGGAGCTGGGAGCCAAATCCATAGTAGTAGGGCCCCATTTTATGTAGATCAACCACATTAGCATCAGCACTGAACACTGTCCTCCAGGCTTCCTTGTAAATCTTGGGCAGTTCCACAGAAATTATTCTCCTCTTGCTGTCGTGCAGGCCTTTGGCGAGCCACAGAGGTATTTCCAGCTTTGATCCCTGCAGAAATGAGGAAAACCAGAAGCTGTCCTTACCGAGACAACAGGGACAAATCCAGCCCATAGAGAGTGAACTTTACTAATGAAAATCCAGTACCACAAGAAGTCTGCTGAGTTTGCAGACCTGCAATTGAGATATACAGCAGACACACTTCAGAGGCACTTGTTACTACTGCTATGCTCTCAAAGGGCTTAATAGGGCTGTTAATCCATTTGTCAGAATCTTAAATAAAAGAAAAAAACCCATGCAAAATACATACTGTTAAAATAAAAATCATAGAATGGTTTGGGTTGGAAGGGACCTTCAAGATCATCTAGTTCCAACCCCCCTGCCATGGGCAGGGACACCTCCCACTACACCAGGTTGCTCAGTGCCTCATCCAGCCTGGCCTTAAACACCTCCAGGGATTGAGGGGACATCCACAGCCTCTCTAGGCAACCTCTTCCAGTGTCTCACCACCCGCACAGCCCAGAACTTCTTTCTAATCTCCAGCCTGAATCTNGTCTTCAGAAGGGAGGTGCTCTAGTTCTCTCATCATCTTCGTGGCCCTCCTCTGGACCACTCCAACAGGTCAATCAAATAACTTTTTTAAAAGCAGCTGGAGACACAGATTTCCTTGCCGCGACCTCAAAACCAGGGTGCCGCTGGTTCCGGGGCCTGTACTGCCCGCAGCGGCCCAAGCCGCCGGAGGGGCCTTGCGCCTACAACTCCCAGCAGCCCCCGCGCCCCGCCGCGCCCGCCCGCTGCTGGCCGAGCGCGCGGGGGCTGCCGGGAGCTGGAGTTTCAGCCGCCCCCGCCTACCTCAGGGATGGCGTCGCCCGTGCCGGCCCCCTGTCCCAGCGCGAAGGCCAGGCGCGGCAGGGAGCTCTCGGCGCGGCCCGGCAGCTTCTCCTGTGACATCAGGATGTCGTCCAGCGATAGGAAATTCTCCTCCAAACCCAGCCCGGGACCCACAGGGAAATAAGCCTCGGACATGGCCGGGTGAGCGGGATCCCGCGCAGACACTCAAGCGCTTCCCACCGCCGCCGCGCATCGGCCGTGGCGCCGCCCCCGCCCCGTCAGCCCGGCCTTGGGCAGGGCGGGCAGGGCTGTCCCCGCGCCTCCGGCACCGCTCTTTGCCATTGTCCTGCTCGAGTTTCAAACCAGTCCCTCATCCCGTGGCTCCGTGCCCTGTCAAACAGCCCCCCACAGCCTCCCTGTAGCCACTTTGCATGAACAAAAGTAACAAAATTCCATTTATTTTTATAAAAGTAACAAAAATACATTTATGTTTATTACAATTTCACCTACTGGGAGGCCGCCGTAAGGTCTCCCCGCAGCCTTCTCTTCTCTATCCTGGACAGCCCCAGCGTCCAAAGTCATTTTCCCCCATTTATTTTAGTGCTATAAAGCAAGCAATGAAGTCATATTCGATGGCAGAACCAAATGCTCTGTGCTAAATTACGTTTGATCACATAAGCAAAAAAGTACTGGCTGCCCCCATTTTTATCTGGGTTTTTTCATATTAGAACCTGCCCTTGTGCTTTTCCCCCACTTACTGCATTTCTGTTTCAAAAAAAGTTAAATCCTTTGTCAAATTTGCTTTGTTGTGATTAACTAAACTGTATCACTGAAAATATCATTCTTTCTATATGCAGCCATCTATCTATCTGTCTACTCATATATATATCTACTTATAGATATATATATATACACACACTTTTTATATAGATATGTATACACATATATATTCATATATATGCAGGAGCAATGGTTTTAAACTAG
>VZTY01014058.1:0-14165 GCA_013400935.1 Turnix velox | reverse complement strand
TGATTCTATTCTATGATTTATAGGAAACACTTTTTTCTAAACCACTTAAGGGTTCGTTTAACACAATAACTCACTTTATGTAGACTTTCCTGAAAAGTCTGCATCTTTACTGCATAGTTAACTCTAGATGTTTAGCTATTACCTCTTTTCATCCAAACAAACAAAGGAACTTAAAAGTGCTTTAAATCTTATCTGTTTTCCAAGATGAGGACCTCGGCTGGAATACAGGCTCTATTAAAACTCAGGATGACACAAAATGGAAAAGATAAAAGTGAAGTTACTTGTATGCTGAAGATTCTTTATGTCCTTTCCATTACTCTCAGTGAAGAATAGACAAAAATTGAAGGAGTTGTCGAGATCTTCCCAGTAAAAGGATCCATAGCTGCTATATATCCCCAGACTCAGAAAGAAATAGGAGTTCATGTATTGTGTAAATGTTTATTTACTTTAGTTGAACAATCACAAGAAGCTCTGTGCAACATACAGGTCATAAGGCAGCTGTAGAAAAGACTACAAGAATATCTAAGCAATGTAAACATAATTTGGTTACAGAAGATTTGAAGAGTACTGGACTGTACCAGAATTCACTTTTTTTTCCTCCATCTCTATTGAATGGAATCTGAAATTTCCTAGGAATATTGCCTCTCTAAGAAAATTTAAATTGCTGCAGCATCAATGTGCACTTAATACGATGATGTACACACACTGAAACTTATTATAGTGATTTTTGGGGGAATTTCAGTCCCAAATAAGATTTTATTTTCATTGAGGTTATAATAGTGTGAATACTCACTTGAGTGACAGTCCAAGAGATAATGGCTACCCATGTGGTGGTACCATTAATGCTGTAAACCCTGGCAAACAAAAAACACAATGAAATTTCTTCCTGTCTCTCTTTGCACTTTATGGATTTTAGCAAATTTCTCCAACACTCAAAGGAGCAATGCTGCAACACAATATGTTATGTACTTACTGGAAAAGAAGAGCAATTGCTGTGATAGCACTTAGCAACTGTGCAGTTTTTTCTAGGTGCCTGTCAAATTTATGTAAGGATAAATATCCGTTCTGACCATGAAAATGACTGCAAAAAATCAAATGACAGTGTGTTAGTATGATACAAAAATGTTGCTGCCTCAGCCATGCCCATAGAGTCTATGTGCCTAATAAACTGCGTATTTCTAGAAACAGGGGCTAGTTCACATCATGTGGACAGCTCAGACTGTGAGAAGGTAATGTTGTTTTTCCACTTCACAAAACTGACAAACACAATTAATTGATCTAAATAATCTTCCTCTCTTGTATGTCCCCATTTCTCTCATAACCTCATTTTTTAATTTGCTTACTTAGCTAAAATGGTTGCATCAATTTAACTTATTTATAGATTTATTCTGCTAAGACATGTCAGGTTTTTATAAAGATAAATAATGANTCCCCATTTCTCTCATAACCTCATTTTTTAATTTGCTTACTTAGCTAAAATGGTTGCATCAATTTAACTTATTTATAGATTTATTCTGCTAAGACATGTCAGGTTTTTATAAAGATAAATAATGAAAAAAAAAATAATGGCGCTCATCCTTATGTATGCATTTATGTAAGCTGAGATATCTAACATAGGACCATGAATTTTTTTGTTATATCTGACAAGTTTTAGACCTACTGTCAGAAAGTGACTTTGCAGGGACACTGTGCACTGTGACATACTCATTTATAAATGGAAAACTGTTGAACTCTGGAATATGGTCTCCAGCATAAAATCTATTCTAAGAGGAGCAACTGTTCTGATCCCAGTAAATATAGCTCTTAAAAAGAGCTGGGAGCCCAGACAACTTAGAAGATCAGCAGTAGATTGAAGAGTCTTTTAACTTCTAAGTCATTAGTTCAAGTACAGCCATAGCTGGCAGGGTTTGAATCACTGCTTTTTGATGGCAGCTAGAGTGTATGAAGAAAATTCTGTGTTTTTTGTTCTTGTTCTGTTTCAAAGAGGATCTGCATTACAAAATTCTCATTACTAAGCAACCTCCAATAGAAGAATAACAAACTAAATGGATTCTTTCTTTCCGGCCCTGACTGTAGGTTGGGAAACAAGCTTTCTTGCATTATTATGAGATTTTTTCATCCTGAATCACCATGTTAAAGGCAGTTGTATCTGGGCTCAGAGTAGATGACTGTGGGCAAATCTTTCTGCTCTGGGTTACTGCCTGTAAAATGTGGGTAATGCTTCTGTTGCCTCCATGACTTTCCTTTTCATTTACAGCCTAAACTCATCAGGACTGAGAATGCTTTTCCTGATCCTATAAAACTATGGAGCAGGGAATCTTTACCTATGTTTATTATTTATGTCAATAGGAATCTTAGTTATTGTAGTCGCATTCTCCTGTCAGGCAAAAAAAAAATAAATCCTTAAGAATATGGGCTATATTTTAAATCCAAATATCTGAGTCTGAAAAGAGGTATTACTTGACTGTCTGGTTCCTTTCAACATGCAGATGTGTGACCTGTTTGTATTTTTTTTCTTGAATGTGAAGGTGGAGAGGAAAGGTTGCATTTTTTCAACTCCCTTGTTTCTCTTAGCTCCATTGTGTCATTGCACATATTACTTAACAAAAAAACCTGTATGTTCCTATCACTAGTATTTACTTAGAACAGATTAGATGATGATTTTTTACTTTGTTCCCATTTCAAACTCCTGTAGGTGCTACTAATTCTTTTTATTTCTTGAATAACTAATGATTTTCCTGCTTGCAGATTGCTAAAACTATAGGTTTAAAGTATATGCATATTAAAAAAAAAAAAAAAAAGGAAAAAACACAACAAAATCCGACCACCATCACCAAGAACAAGATCATCAACAAAACTAAAAATACCCCTTCAGTATTTCCAATGTTACCTGTGAAAGTGTCCACAGGAAAAAACCAAAATGGAACAAAACCCAAAAATCAAAACTCACAGAAAACTATGATGCACAATTTTGATAAAGATAATGCAAAGTTGGAGTCAGAATAAAAAGTTCCTGCTCTTGATAAGAGACAGTGTCACTATTCTTTGAAGGCAGCTGTTAACCACTTAAAAATAAAGCAGCCGAGAACAAAAGTACCAGCACATGGCACTTTATAAAATAAAGGTATATGTGGGTGATAAGATTTTGCTCATCTTTTGGTGTTCCTGTTTTCTGCTTTTGTTTTTTGTTTGATTTTGATGTTATTATTTTTATTTCCTTGTTGGGTGGTTATTGTTGTTTTGGGGTTTTTTTTTAAGGAAGAGTGATGTACATGCATGTGAGAGATGAGTTAACAAAGCATCACTGAAGAACCTGGAAAGCTGAGCACACCCCTCTCTCCTCCTCCCCAACAAATACTGAGAGTGTGACTGAAAAAACTTCAGATCTAGGAAGCTTTCTGGAAAAAGCTTCTGGAAAAGTATGGAAAATATTTGGTGCTTTGAACAAGGAAACTTATTTTTTGTTTGACTCTTCAACATTTAGGCAATTGAAACTCTGTACATTGCACCTTACTCTTTTGCCAATTATTCTTCATGAAATAGACAAATTGTGGAGGAAAGCCTCTATTTTCTTTGGTTATAATTTTCAAGGAAAACTGTGGTCCCTGAGATTCAAAAGAGTAAATGCTTTATTTCTGTTGTGGACATGACTGTGAAACATGAGCTGATAAAACCAAAGAGATACACTGACATTAATATTTTTGGCTAAATAGGTTCTTTCTTAATTTTTGCTGCTGAATGATGCAATTTTACCATGTTGAAGGATCTGTAAAGTAAAGTCATCAGGTGCTCTCTCTGTGGTTGGTGAGGCTTTCTATTTCTTCTTCATAATGACATAATTTTCAAAAAGAGAAATCAAATTATTTGTGACTTCATTGCATACAACAAAATGAAAAAAATATTTTCTGGTACTGCTCTCATTTCATCCAGAAATTATTTAAAGGGAAAGGAAATGGTTTTGGTAGAAGTCACCTGAGCAAGGCACAGAACAGAGAAAATGCTGTACTTACACAGATATCTTTTAAACTGAAAATTAAAAAAAACTCAACAAACACTCAAAGAATGTGATGTATAAAAAGCCAGCTTCTTTTATTTGAACTGAATGACAATAAATGACTTTATGGTTGAGCTCACTGATTCCTTTGCTGGTTAGAATATCAGTCTCTGTGGATGCATTCTGCATCTCTTTGGAACATTTTACATTAAAAAAAAAGCAAAACAAAAAACCTTCTTTAGCAAACCTGCTTACACCCTGTTAGAAGGTTATATAGGGCATACTTTCCAAATTAGGATAACTAATGATAAACAAGCATGAGAAATTCTGGCCAAATGGGACTTATGGAGAATGAGGGCTACCTCATGGAGAAAAAAGCTAGTGAGAGTAGATGATGAATCACAAAATAAATATATACAAGAGACTACTGTGGAAGTTCAATATATTATTTAGGAAAGACATGTAAGGTAAGGAAACCTGATAATTTCACAGCAATTTATTTATCTTACTTCTGAAAATTTATGCTTTTCATCAGAATAAAAAGAACAAAGAAGAGCTCTGGACAGCTCTATGTGTATCAGTCTGGCAGAAAAAAAATGTATCCACATTGATTTCACAAATAAGAAAACTCAGACTGAACAACTCTGCTACTACACCCTCATTTGCACAGGTCAGTTACATACAGCTAGTACGTTTTGCAATGCCTATAGGTATTCATCCTGCTAGAAACCAGAAGCCCTGAGCAAGCTGATCTAGTGCAAGACATCCCTGCTTAGTGCAGGGGGCTGGACTAGTTGATCTGTGAAGGCCTCTTCCAATTCAACATATTCTAAGATGTGGAAAATGACAATAGGAATAGAAATCTAGCAAAACAAAACCTCACCAAGTACAGATTTAACCATAAGAACTTATGTGCAGTAAGCAGAACTGCAAATATTGTAATTATTTGCAAACTATTTCTAGTAAGGAACTGTATTTCACGTAAGCAAGGCTGTTGAGTAGAAGTAATTTTGTTCAGCATAACATAAGCTCTGGTTATAAATGGCATATATCTATTATTGAGGCATGTAATGTGAACATGCAAATTGAAATACTTTTCTGCTTTGCTATTATTTTGTTACAATGTAATTTTAATAGTTTTGGAAAGCAGGAGGAGCTGTGGACTCCTTTGAGGGTAGAGAACCCTTACATTGAGATCTGGATAGCTAGACACCTGGGAAATCACCAACAGTACAAAAACTGACAAGAGCAAGCACCACATTTTCCACCTTGATTCATCCTGGTTATACATAAAACTGAGAATTGAGAAGTTAGAGATCAGCCCTGCAGAAAAAGATCTCAGGGTCTAGGTTGATGGCAAGTTAAATGAGAATTAACTCTGTGCCCTGGTAGCCAAAAGGCACAGCAAACATCCTGGTTATATCAAGAGAAGCATCACCAGCCAATTTAGGGAGGTGATTATCACTCTCTACACTGCACTAGAGGTCCCATCTCAGTATGTTGTGCAGTTTTTAGCTCCTCAGTTTAAGAAGGACATCAGACTATTAAAATATATCCAGAGGAGAATGGACAAGATGGTGAAGGGCCTTGAGGACAAGACTTAAGGGAAGCAGCTGATGTCACTTTGTTCCTCCTGGAGATGAGGAGGCTGAGAGGTTTCATCAGCTTAGAACTTCTTCAACAAGGGCATTAAAGAGGGAGGTGTTGATCTCCTGTCTGGTGAGCATAGGTAAGACACTAGGAAATAGGTTAAAGCCATGGCAGGGAGAGTTCATATTGGACATTAAGAAATGCCTCTCCATTGAGAGGGTGGTCACTTGCTTTAACGAGATCCCCATGGAAGCAGTCACAGAACCAAGTCTGTCAGAGTTCAAGGATGCCTCAACAATGCTCTGAGTCATATGCTGAGTCATATGGTTCAGTTTCAGTTAAACCCATGACGAGCAGGGAATAGTATTCAATGATACATATCAGCATCTTTGAACTTTGAATATTTTATTATTCTATATTGTAAGTAGTCAATAGTCCCATCATATATTATCAGTTAATACTGTTAATTTTGCGGTAGATAGAACTTTACTCTAGTGCCTGAAAAAGACACTATTATCTTGATAATATGTTCAGTAGTAAAGCTTTATGTTGCTGTATTTGCCTCAAGACTGCAGGGTTCCTTCAGGCAATAGTGCATAAGTAGTGCAGAATAAAATTCAGATGACATTAAGAGAACCCTATGTGCAACAAGAAAAAACTGTTCTCTGCTGTCCTATTTCTGTCAAGCATTGCAGAGCTAATGGGTAGGTGCTTCCTCTATCTCTTTGCTTTCCCTAGTGATTGATTTAAATTCTCTAGATTTGTAGGGATATAAAATATACTTCATCAGTCGAGGTAGGCATCTTGTATAAGTTAAGACTGATATTTTTAGGAGTGTATTGACCATGATTTAACATACCAAAATAATTCTCAGTGCTCAGTTCTGTAATGTTACCGACACTCATCTGCTTTGCATCTTTTGTTTAGCAACAAATAAACATTTTGCATGCAAGTTGAATAGGATAATTTTATAAGGTGTATTAGTAATAATGTGACCTCATTTTGCTCTTCTACATGTTGATTTTGCTTAGAATTCAATGAAGTTACTCTTGAATTACATCACTGTGAGAGAAACAACTTTGAGCCTATGCTCACACAGCCCCTGACCAGGGTATCTGGTCACTGAAAACTGATAACTGATCATCTGATGACTGAAAACCACTTCAACTATAAATATTTTTAAAACATCTGTGAAAGATTTATGAACAACCCAGCTCCTATGCATTCCTAGTAATGTATAATAATACTATTTTTACAGAGCCAGATCGAGAGTTGTTTATTCCCATTAGTAGACACTGAAACAAGCACTTGGGAGTATTCCTGTGATTAACTCACAAGTATAATGGCAGGGTCGATATTCTCAGCCTTTCCTTGAAATATATGTAAGAAGGAGGAATGCGGTTTCCATAATGTTGTAGAAGCTACTGCTGAGATTCTTGGATGCCTCAGAGCATTAAAAAAACATGTAGAGAAAAAGAAATGCATAAAAGAGAAGCAGAAAACTATCAGGTTTTTTTTCTTCAGGAGTGCTTGGGCATAACATGAGGCTGAAAGCAGTAAGCAGAGGTGAAATTTTATGTACACAAGGAAGAAAACTCTTAAGGGAGAAAGATCATCTTTACTGCTGGACTAATCAAAATCTGTGATCTTACTCTTTCAACAACGTACACGGATCCTGATTTTATATAAGCAAATAAGAAAATGCTGTATGACAGTGAAGAAATATTATTTCACCATGACACTGTTTATTGCTGTGTTAAGTTGTGATCCTCATCCTCTTTCTTCCTGTCCACGCTGTTAGGAATGTTTCATCACACTGTTTCATCACACTACTATATTTGAAAGGCAGACTGTCAACATCACTGCTGTTTCTGCTTAAAAAGGATGGGACCGTCAGCAAGCAATGAGAATGCACAATAGGGAGAGTGAATAGATTTTCCTTCTTTTGGTCTGATCTTGCTGCCTAGGTGCTAGGTTTTCTAGGGCATTCTCTTTGTGTTTGTGCATTTCTTGTACAATTAGATTTCCATCTTGGTCAGAGGCTGTGGACAGTGCTATAGCAAAATTAAAAATAAAATGCTATCACGTATCTGAAAATGAGAAGATTTGTATTTTTCAATGTACTTTAGCTTTCTTCTTGGAATTTCTTCTATCACTCATCAATAAAGTCGCAAAAGTAATTGTTGTTTAGCAGAACGTTGTATAGCATCTAGAGAAAATACTTTAGCCTTCAGTTGTAAGATTTTTCTCTTTGGTCTTTAAAATAAAAATAACTTTTCACCATTCACTGGTTCAAAATTTATTTAAGGGAATTTTTTATTGCCTACACAGAATTTCTCTCATAATTTGACCTGGTTAGTATGTTAATTTAGAACAAAACCTGTGTATTTGGAAATAAATGGAAAAACTCTCTTAATCTGCTTCAACCTAATTCTAAATTTAGCATTGTGAGCAGTTAATCTTATTTCATTTACTCCATAAAGTTGGAGATTCCTACTAGAATTTTTTTTTTGTTTCTGCAGAGTGCAGTATGATATGAAAAGCCATTGCATATTTAAGCTAGTAACTTGTGTAACTAGATTTAAAACAATGCAAATCATATGAAACTCTGCTATAACAACAGAAATGATTGCACAAAACCCAGTGTTCAGTGGTGATAATAAATAGACACAGATAAATCCTATGGAAAAAGACTTGGTGTACTGGTGGACTAAAAGCTGAACATAAGCTAAGAATGTGCAGTTGCAGCCTGGAAGGCCAATCATGTCCCTGATTGCATCAGAAGAGTTGTAGCCAGCAGATCAAGCAGATCAAGAGAAGAAATTCTGCTCCTTTACTCTGCTCTCATGACACCTCCCCTGGAGCTGTCAGCTCTGGAGCCTTCAGCACAGGGACCTACTGGGGAGAGTCCAAAGGAGGGCCACTAGGATGATCTCAGGGTTTGGGCACTTCTGCCAGGACAGGATGCAAAAGCTGGTATTGTTCACCCTGAAGAAGGGGAGACTTCAAAGCAGACTGCCAGTATATGGGTACAAAAAAAAGCTATTTTCAAGGAAACAGAGTGATAGAAAAAGGGGCAATGTTCTTAAATTAAAGCAGGGCAGGTTTAGATTAAAGACTAGGAAGAAGCTCTTCACCACAAGAGTCGTGAGGCACTGGAATAGAGATATGGTGGAGGCCCCATCCCTGGACACATTCAAGGCCAGTTTGGATGAGCTCCTGAGCAACCTGATCCAGTGCAAGATGTCCCTGCTTACTGCAGGGAAGTTAGACTAGAAAAACTTTGAAGGTCCCTTCCAGCTCAATGCATTTTATGATCCTATGCTCATAAAGTCAAGCAAAAGGTGTAGACTTATGTTAAGTCCCTAGATGACAGTATTTACATAAGATTAAACCATTTATGTGACAAATACTTAGTTTACCTCCTTTTCAAAAATATCTAAATACTCAGGAAAATAATTTTAATTTCTATATTTTTTTTGTTTTTCCTTTGGTGGGAACTAGAAAAAATTTATCTGAGTTCACAAGCCATTTTGTCTTATGTCCTTTTTTCCAGGCCAATATGGAAGTGGATTTATAGCTTAATTCTGAGAACAACTATCTTATGTAAAAGAATTGATTTTCCATTAAACAAAATAAACATTAAAATACTGACAATAGAACGGATGAAACATACTTCCTCAGTTTAATGGAAAATCAATTATGAGTAAAACTATGTGTATTCATTTTCATGAAGTACAACATAAGCTTCCATTAGTTCTCACAAACTTGCTGTGAATAATACAATATTTTTCTAGACTTCTTTTAAATTCTGTTTGGACATGCATAAAAATTTAAGATGCTGTTGAACTAATAAAGTTGTCAGCTCAGAAAAGAAGGTAAAATGCAAAATCCTGAAAATTTCCAGAGGAACTGTGCAGTTCAAAGTGCAGATGGGATCCTCAATAGGCAGAGACTTGCAGTACATTTGCTAAAACTCTATTCTTGAAACAAAGCACTTCAAGAAAATAGAAATGGCCTTCAAAAAATTGAAGGTGTGTATCACTAGGAGAAAAGCAAGAACAGTATAACATTTCAAGAAAGAAAGACTTACTGGCTGACGTATATAAAAATAAAAAAGGAGATTATAAAAATTGGTCCTTGACAAACGTCCCTGGGATTGATCTATGACTCCAGTCATGCTTTCCAGTCCAACAGCTTCTAGCATCATGGGATGAAGCAGAGTTGGAAAAAACTCCTTCTGTCACTCTGATTGCATAGTAGGTTTATTGCATTTTGTTTATGCCTAGAAGTGCCTTCCCACATTTTCTTCCCTCTATACCTGCCTCCTCCTCCCACCTGAAAAGACAGCACCTTTGCTTTCTGGTCCATGAAGGTTACCCTTTGGTTGAAGTTATATATGTTTCTTGTAAACTTCTAAGGAACTTATAAATCACTTAAAACTAAAAGATATTTATGAAACAGCTTATGTAAAAGAAAGAACTATTAAAAAAATTGTTCCACTAGCATGCAGCACATGCTGCAGCAGAAATTTCAGTTGTTATTTGTCATGCCGAGTAAGCAGAACCATAGCCCCTCTTTAGGAGATTACTTTAGGCTTTGTCACCTCAGAAATTACAGCAGCATTGTACCTTAGGTGCAATGCTTCTAGGTGTGGTGAGAAAACACAAACACTTTTTCCACGCAGTTCAGCTCATACCATCTGTCTCCCCTGAAAAGGCATCACTTGACAAAGTGGCTGACTTATATCAGGAGGAGCATAGAGAATTTCTCTGCCCTAGATCCTATTTAAAAATGAGATTGATCCTGTTGAACTCACACCCACGTTCTCTTTACAGAAACAGGTACAAATATGCTGTCATTCTCAAAATAAAAAAGAAAAAAACCTTCCCATCTTGCTTCTCTGTATCTCACACATATTTCTGTCTCTAAAATGGGGCAATAAAAAAAAACGCGAAAAAAGGAACAAGTATTTCTACACAGAAAAAAAAGATATTGTGACCTGAGAGCACACACTTTTTAGAGCATACCATATTTCCTGCTCATTTACTCTCTCCTCCATTTCACCTCTCTGGTGCATTGTGTTCAAATGCAGCTATTCTGAAGCTAAAATTATCATTAAAGGCTTTTCATTTTGGGCTAGACCAAATGTTTCACAAAGCATTTTTCAGAAATGAAATTATTCTAACCTTGTGAGATACAACAGTATGGATGAATGGCTGCAAAACTGAATCAAAGGAAAAACAGAGATTACCACAGAAGAATATAATACATAGATTCTGGTAGTTACAATATTATCCCTTCTTCCTGCTATAAATTTCTCCAAAATCATACATCCTCTCATTATTAACTGAAATGAAAATGTCATATTTAACAAGTATCAAACTATAAGGACACAGAAAGCCTTCCTCTTCTTCATAGAATCATGAATTTTCTGAAAGATCACTAAAGATCTGTCCTTACAGAAATGAGGAAATAAACTGTAAATAAAAAAGAAGTACAGCATTAGCAAAAGGGTCAAATAAAATAAAGAGTCATTAAATATAAATATATACATACATGTATATATTTAGCAAACTTGGATAGTCTCTGAAGGTATAATTAGTGAAGGAGACTGGAATCCTACACAGGGAAAAAAATAGGTCAATTCAGATGAGGTTCCCTAGTGTACTGACTCAGCTGGATGAGTTTTTGTATTTGTTGGATATATAGGTATCAGTGATTTATTTTTCTTTCTTTTCCTTAATGTATAGAAGAAGCACAGAAGAAGAAACTTTGTAATGACCCCCAAACTGGAATTTTTCCTTTTTTCTAAGGTTTTTGTTTATTTGATTGTTTCTCTGGTTTATGTGAGATAGGGTAGATGTCTGTATAATATTACATTTCTGAAATTAGAGTAATCCTAAACCAACTTATTCCAAGTGAAGTGCAAAAAAGAAACATGCTTATCTTCAAACACAGTGAAAACATGATTGTTAAGAGAAAACTATACTAAAAAATTGATATTATCTGGTAATTTATGTTAGTTCAAAATAAAGGTATTAAAGACATTTTTAATTTGCTTCTGTACTTCTTTTATTTAATAAAGAATTCCACAGATCAACAAAGATCAACAAAGTTAAAACCAATGCGGTACATTTAACAAATTTCAATTAATCTTACCTACTGTTTAGAATCACAGAATGCATTGAATTGAAAGGGAACTTCAATGGTCAAACTCCGCTCACCTTCAAGTTGAAAGATTTTAAAATTTTATATTCTATCCCAATGCATTCTGTCTTACAGTCATTGTGACCTACATTTTTTCATCTGTCTATTGTGTGTTTATGCAGTGTTATCCAATACTGTTGTTCATTTACAGTGTGATCAAGTTCGTGTAAAGAATTGGTCTTCATTCTTGATTGTCATTGCATCTATTTAAAAATTACCTGATCACTGCTATTCAAGATCTATTGCTGCTTTCAGTGAAAAAACATTAAATAGAATTTGATCAGGCTAGAAATGTTTTTTACCTAGCTTTTCAAATTCAGCTATTAAAACTTTTATTCAGAATAAGCTGACTACTTGATTTTGGAAAATAATAACACTTTGGGGAAGAACATTCCATGAAAGAAGTTAAAATATTTTGAAAGTTTGGCCATATTTTTGCCTGTATGCAACACAGCAAAATTCAACAAATGCTAAAAATTTAATTAAAGAGAGTTATTAGACATAAAAATTTTTGTGAGGTGAGGTCATCCATGACCTCACATGGAAGTGTTCTCAGTGTTAAGGGAGTAGGGATGTAAAGGTTAATTTTCCATTTTATGTTCCATTCTAATTCAGAGTTTACCAGTCTACATCATCAGACAATCTCATGAATGTGGAGCAAAACAGAAAGCCATTGAAAAGGACTGCCTTTACAACTCCCACATTCATCTGAGCATAACAGAAAATGATGGCTCTCATCCCAGGTCCGAAACTTGGGATTTTTTGGTTATGATGGTTTGGGGGCTGATATGAAGCACACAAACCTTAAAGCGAGCATCCCATCCTGCCTCCCCACATCCATGTGAGATGCAGAAGTTTGCTAGACAATGGAGATTGTACCACTGTCTTGGTAAGAGAGCAGTGTAGGGGAAAGGGGCATGGGGGTCCTGGTGGACAGTAGGATGACCATGAGCCAGCAATGTGCTCTTGTGATCAAGAAGGCCAATGGCATGCTGGGGTGTATCAGAAGGTCAGTAGGTCAACTGAGGTTCTCCTCCTCCTCTGCTCTGCTGAATCATAGAATCATAGAATAGTTTAGGGTGGAAAGGACCTTAAAGATCATCTAGTTCCAACCCCCCTGCCATATTGTGTCCAGTTCAGGGCCCCTCATTTCAAGAAGGAAAGGGAAATGCTTGAGAAAGTCCAGTGCAAAGCCAAAGGTGATAATGGTATAGGAACATCTCCCTTAGAAGGAACAGTTGAGGGAACTGGGTCTCTTTAGCTTGGAGAAGAGGAGACTGAAGGGTGACCTTCTTAATATTTGTGAATATGTAAAGAGTGAGTGTCAGAAGGATGGAGCCAGGCTCTACTGAGTGATCTCCAATGACAGGACTCAGGGCAGTGGGTGCAAGCTGGAACACGGGAGGTTACACAGGAGTCTAAGAAGGAACTTTTTCACAGTAGGAGTGACAGGATGCTGGGACAGGCATAAGGCTTCTTTGATAGGCAATTGATTTCTGTATCATTTTTATCAGCACATTTTTATCAGCAATTAGATTGGTGACACCCATTATTTCCCTGGCTATAACAACATGGTGTGTAATTTTGCTTGTCACATCATACCCACCCACAGTAACTGGAAGTGACAACTTGTCTGCCTTCAAATAGGTTGTTTTATTTTCCAATAAAGTGAAAAATAAGAGGAACAAATCAGGTAGCACACCAAAAATTAATGGATCTTTTTCCAATTACACACATTAAATATATAAATTAGTAAGTGGGCAGTACCCATTTATTAACTTCACTAATCAGGCTAATTAAAAAACTGTTGCATTTAGAAAAGAACAATGCTAACAATACATGGTGAAAAAATGGTGTAAATTCTTTACAGAATGCTTACTATAAACATTTTTAATCCTCTCAGTTTTATGGCAAGTGATGTATGACAAAGAAAAAATAGACAAATGCAAAAAAAATATACAGTACACACAATAAATGGTGAGGAAATACAAATACTAGCCTAGATATAAATTGCTAAGACATGAATTTATGTAAAACTTAAGTAGGCATAAAAATAAGGTGAAAGACACTCTATTTTTCTGTATTATGCATATAATGCCATATATTTTTAATACTACTTCAATTTAAAGTACATGAATTCCATTACAAAAGTATACAGAAGATCACTCAATCAGTTAAAGCAAAGAAATTTCTGGCAAGAAATGTAGAACAACCCTGATTATTTGGTAAAATGAAATGCATTATTGTACCTAGTGACAGCAGTTAAAGTGCATTCATTTGGCAATGAAGAAAATTAAGGTAAGCTGACTTCAGTATATTTGGCAATTAATAAAATTTTACAGCCTTCTTAGAATCATAGTTAGGGTTGGAA
>VZTY01014056.1:8517-19904 GCA_013400935.1 Turnix velox | reverse complement strand
GGGATGGACAAATGGCCAACAAGGTACAGTTTCCCAGACTTAAGAGGAATGAAACTAGAATTTAGAATAATCAGAAACAAGGCTGATATTTAAAACAAATAAATCTTTACACTGTGAGGATAATTAAGCACTGAAATGCCCCCATTTTTTCTTCAGCAACTCTTCCAAAGTATAAATATTCTCCTCATAGCACCTTCCAACTTCTTGCACGGAATTCCCCTCACC
Source organism: Turnix velox (assembly GCA_013400935.1). Lineage (NCBI taxonomy): Eukaryota > Metazoa > Chordata > Aves > Charadriiformes > Turnicidae > Turnix > Turnix velox. Next base: position 19,679 of record VZTY01014056.1, on the reverse strand, counting down.
TCTAACTGTGCAACACATCCAACTCCCCCACCTCACAACCTCTGCACAGCTCTCTAATTCAGATTTTACACTACACCCTTAGCTCTCTTACTCCAGGATTTTCCCCTTGTTTTTCTGTATTATGGCTTCTCGAATACTGCTTCATTCTAAAAAGATTTCTGTAATCATGTAGATTCAGTAAAAGCTGGGAGGAGGGATGGACAAATGGCCAACAAGTAACAGTTTCCCATACTTAGGAGTGTAGCAAGAATTTGGAGTAATCAGCAACAAGGCTGATATTTGAAACAAGTAAGGTTCCAGCTGGATGCAAGGATAATATCTTTACATTGTGAGGATAATTAAGCACTAAAATGGGTTATCCTTTTCCACCCTTGGAGTTTTCAAGACTCCTTGGGAGAATCATCTGAATTCAGTGTGACCATGTCTTCACAGCAGGAGGCTGGGCTCTGAGGTTCTACCAACCTGAATGATTCTGCCTTTTTCTGCCCATATCCACCACCAAACCTTGCCATATTAATCTTCTCCTCTTATATTCTTGAACCCCTGAATTAGGCTTAAAGGTCTTCTGGTTACTTCCATTCTGAAGCTTACATCTCTAATGTATTCTGATATGCTTCCTGTCTTCTTTTTCCTTACCCAAGCACCCTGTTTCTCACCAGGACACCCAAGAGCCCCATTTTTTCATCAGCAACTCTTCCAAAGTATAAATATTCTCCTCATAGCACCTTCCAACTTCTTGCACGGAATTCCCCTCACCTCTAACTGTGCAACACATCCAACTCCCCCACCTCACAACCTCTGCACAGCTCTCTAATTCAGATTTTACACTACACCCTCAGCTCTCTTACTCCAGGATTTTCCCCTTGTTTTTCTGTATTATGGCTTCTCGAATACTGCTTCATTCTAAAAAGATTTCTGTAATCATGTAGATTCAGTAAAAGCTGGGAGGAGGGATGGACAAATGGCCAACAAGTAACAGTTTCCCATACTAAGGAGTGTACCAAGAATTTGGAGTAATCAGCAACAAGGCTGATATTTAAAACAAGGAAGGTTTCAACAGAATGCAAGGATAATATCTATACACTGTGAGGATAATTAAGCACTGAAGTGGGTTACTCTTTTCCACCCTTGGAGTTTTCAAGAGCCCCTGGGAAAATTATCAGAGTTCTGTGTGACCATGTCTTCACAGCAGGAGGCTCTGAGGTTCTACCAACCTGAAACGATTCTGCCTTTTTTTGCCCATATCCACCACCAAACCTTGCCATATTAATCTCCTCCTCTTATATTCTTAAACCGCTGAATTATGCCAAAAGGTCTTCTGGTTACTTCCATTCTCTAATACTTACATCTCTAATGTATTATGATATGCTTCTCGTCTTCTTTTTCCTCACCCAAGTACCCTGTTTCTCACCAGGGTACCCAAGAGCCCCATTTTTTCTTCAGCAACTCTTCCAAAGTATAAATATTCTCCTCATAGCACCTTCCAACTTCTTGCACGGAATTCCCCTCACCTCTAACTGTGCAACACATCCAACTCCCCCACCTCACAACCTCTGCACAGCTCTCTAATTCAGATTTTACACTACACCCTTAGCTCTCTTACTCCAGGATTTTCCCCTTCTTTTCCTGTATTGTGGCTTCCCAAATACTGCTTCATTCCTTAGGTTATCCTACCCACTGAACAGCAGCTGTTGCCCAACAACTAGTCACTTTATCTAGTCAAGTCTGTTCTTCTTATCTGCCTTTCCCCACAAAAAAGAAGTCGAGCTTCTGCTCTGGCTTGGTTTTTTTAAAAGAATCAGACATATGGCAGAGACATATAAATCTTCTTTAGGCTACTTCAAGAGCAGGAGGACAAAGACATGTCTGGAAAAGCACATACCCTGTGGGTAGATCTCTATGTGATGGCTAAATTGAGCAATAATGGCAAAGTCTTAATGAAATAGTCTTGAGATCAAGTTATGTAATACCTATTACAAGTCTACATTAAGAATACCCCAAAAAGAAAACTCAATTAAAGCATAAAAAACAGAAGAAAGAATTGCAGGACATAAAATAAAGTGAGGCTCAAGCTCAGGGGATGCTCCTTTTCTATTCTGTTATGGGTTTGGGCAGTATTCAGATACAAAACTGAGGGTAAGCATGTAGTAGTTTGCTTCCACCTGGTGGAAAGAAGACAAATAGAAGCCATAATTCAAAGAGAACTTACGAAGCATCAGTCTGCAGGGAGTTGAGAAACCTTCCTTGCTCCAGATTTAGCCTGTAGACTTCAGAACTGCAAAGAAAAAAAATCCAAAATTAGTTTCTTTTCTTACAAGCAGTGAAAAATACTGCTGTAAATTAGGAATTTACTGCTGTAAATTCTTGCTTACAGCCTAATTTAAACAAATAAGCTATTTTCAGACTTCTCATTCTAAAATCTAAGACACATCTATCCTTCAGTGCTAAAAATATAGTGGAAAAATGTGTATATTCACTGAAAATACTTATTACATTGCCATATCCCACTAAATTATTCTTTTTCCAGGGAAAAAGATGCATTCTTTTTGTAAAATCTATTTATTTCCTATGATTTCCATTATACATTTTGAATTGATACTTATTTGAGATAATAAAAACCTAATTTTATTTTCAGTGTGTTTTCTCACAAACTGAAACAGTAACTCAACTTCAACTGCTATAAAATGCCAACCAAGGCAGAAAAAGATAATTTTCCTTCCTCAGATGCTATTCACCTTTTAAAACAATTCAATCTTTGTAACAAATTTGCAAATACATAATGTACCTGGTTTTTGAATCAAAGAAAAAAGTCTCAGTACAGGAAACTGAATTACCATTAATTTTCCCATGTATTTTCCAGTCCTCATAAACAATCTACATTATTAACTTCTAAAGAATTGCCACTTCTTCAAGTTTTTCTGATATTTAAATGATAATTTTACTTTTGGAAAGCACTAGTAACAAAAAAATAACAATATAAAGCACTTCATACCTCGCTCCTACAAAATACAGGTCACATGATGGATAGTGATATGAAAAATCTCTACCAAATTTTGGTATTCTTGTCTTGTAATAGTGTCCATGTTGTGAATGAAACTCCACAAACCTGCCACACTCCAAGAAGACAATCTGAAAAGAAAATAGAAAATGATGACACAAACTGAAGCAGAAGACCTTACAAAACAAACTCCAATGTTTGGGTTTTTTTTCTTCCAAGCTCATGTATGCTTATTACAACTCATTTAAACCATTTTGATTCAAATGCTGGCATCAACTAGTGCTTCGTCACTCTCACTGGCCACAGCAAAATGCTTTAATTTTAAACAAAACTTTNCAAAATGCTTTAATTTTAAACAAAATACAAGTTTAAACAAACTTGTTTAAAATATTCAGCACATTGAATCATGGAATAGTTTGGGTTGGAAGAGACCTTAAAGATCATCAAATTCCAAACCCCCTGCCATAGGCAGGGACACCTCCCACTACACCAGGCTGCTCAGTGCCTTGTCCATCTTTATCACCACTTCAAAAGAATTATCTGCATCTTCATGCAGTACACAAACTACATCAACTAGGAGAACACAAAATTAAACCCTATTTAATTTTAAAATATCAGTATAACATTCTTTTACTTCATTACCAGTAATTCACCAAAAAAAACTGGTACCAGGAATAAAGATGCAATTTGCACTTCTGAGGAGAAAAGTGAATTTTCTTTCTCACCCAATCTACTGCTGAATGTAGAACATTTCTGATAGCTGCCAAAAGCAAATATTCTAATGAGTGCCTTACCTCTAATAATTTTCTAAGAAAAATTTCTACAATATTGAACTTGGAAGACAAGAAAGATGGAAAGGAATGTTTCAGAAGAGCATGTAGTGATAGGAATAGAAGTAATGAGAGAAGGTAGATTTAAATTGTTGGCAGAAATTTTTCAACATGAGGATAATGAGGCACTGGAACAGGTTGCTCAGAGAATTTACAGATGCCCCATCCCTGGAAGTGTTCAAGGCCAGACTAGATGGGGCAGCCTGCCCTAGTGGGATATGTCCCTGCCCAAGGCAGGGGGTTAGAACAAGATGGTCTTTAAGGTCCAACTATGCAATGATTCTATGATATTTCTGCTCTCTTTCATTAGTAGTGGCAACAAGTCTCTGTAAATCATGTTTATCTTTCATTCATATTAAATTAATTTGGGTAACTACCTTATACCAGGTTGGTCAAGGCACTGAGCAGCCTGATGTAGTGGGAGGTGTCCCTGCCTATGGCAGGGGGGTTGGAACTCGATGATCTTTAAGGTCCCTTCCAACCCAAACTATTCTATGATTCCATGATTCTACCAGAAGACTAACTTCAAAATAGCAAAAGCATAGCTACTGGTGTGTGGCAACAATACTAAGCAGAAATACATGTGTTACTGCAAAAGGCTGAGGAAAAAAGATATCACTGAGACTTTTAAGTCAGAAAACTTAGGAGAGCACAGAAGTGCAACTGAGAATGAACACCAAGAGAGAGCTCTCATTATGAAAATGTAATTAAACCTCAAAAGACAACAAGCTGGAACACAGTAATTTCCATCTCAATGTGAGAAAAAACTTCTTTGAGGGTGACAATACTGGAAGAGGTTGCTCAGAGAGGTGGAGTCTCCATCTCTGGAGGTGTGCTCCTGTACATCCTAGAATCATAGAATAGTTGGGGTTGGAAGGGACCTTAAAGATCATGGAGTTCCAACCCCCCTGCCATAGGCAGGGACATCTTCCACTCTTCTCAGGAAAACAAATACTAAAATAAACACTTAACTAAAAAAAAAACCCCAAAAAAGAATCCAAGGCTTGTCCTAATGAAATCAGCAAAATTATATGCTTAAATTTCATATTTAACACCTTCATGAAACACAGTAAAATGAAGTTTATTTTACCAGCTGAAGAAAACAGCCACATATTAAACAGATTTAGACTCAGTAACTGTATTGTGCATGAAAAAAGGCAGATGCTCAGCCCAGTTGATGGAAGAATCTCTCCACTTTTTTGTAAACTCTCCACTACTTTTGTAAGACAAAAAATAAAGATATTACTTCTCATTTTTTTGCCTCACTGATTCACTTAGAATCATTCTGGCTAAAAAAAATGCTAAAAATTTAGGCTATTAAAAAAAAGTGCATCCCTGTGACAAGGGACTGGGACTAAAAGTTACTCTAGAATAAATAACTAACTCCATCTCTCACATTAATTTGTTTGTGGGAGAGATGATTATTTTTCTCCACTGCAGACAAAAGACTTTAAAAACGCCAAGGGAAATTATAATACAAAGAGACAAAGAAAATGAAGATAACATTTTGAAGGTACAAAAACATTAATCTTGTTTAATTCTTTCAAAAAACCTTTTTATGTTCCAAAAGTTGTTTCGATTGACTGCCTCTACTATATATGAAAATGCATGTTAATGTATATATTAAATCTATTTTTTTTTTTCATTTATACATTGAAAATGTTAAACATACCTTGGAGTAATCATCTGATAAAATCTCAAACGTAACCACTAGAGGAGAGAACAAGAGAATTTTAAGTCAACTAAACAAACAAACTTCTTTGCAAACATTGGCATGAATCCCAAAAAACATTTATTCTCATGCAAACCTTTTAGTCATCTAAGTATTCCCCACAGGTGTCAAATGTTCAGCAGCTACTGTGATAAAATCTTTAATTAGGTAACTTTATTTGCAAAACACTAAAGAGTTTTCTAAAACTTCAGGAACATATGTAGCATCTTATAATCTTTTTATCATCTTGTATGCTTGACATGTTCCTAAACACAGTGTTCAGTACTCACTGGCTCAGGGAATGAGTCTGATCAACTAGCAAAGTGTGTGGTCCACAGATCTTTAGCAAAGATGATAAAAAGGTGACATGAGTTCAGACATGTGATTCTTCTAAGGGGTCAGCTCCTCCACAGAAAAAAGCTCAAAAAAAAATTAAAACCCCCACAAATGTCAAAGCTTCTATCCCTTTTCAACACTGCAATACACTGAACTTTGCCCAATTTTAAATGAGATGGGTTGGGAGCATTGGGGAGCAGCTGCTTCAGCAAAATTGGTTCCATTTAAATGAGGTTGCTCATTTGAAGTTACCTGAAGTGACTCTATGCTACATTTCAAATTAAATATACTTCTAAGCAAGATGCCAGGACAAAAAAACTCTTAAGTTCTAATTACAAGCATGCATTCACTCTTAAAATTACTCTTATTCTTCTGAAGTGGATCTTGCTCTTGCCATATTTTCCACTATCAAGCTTCTCTGAACCCCTACACCTACCACCTCCCCTCTTACAATGTTGCATCACTGTCCCTTCACCCATATTTATTCTGTGCCTTGACATTGGGAGAGAATTTCTACATGACTCCTTGGAGTCTTGAAGTATATGGTAAAAAATTATCACCACACACTAGTCCCCTCTTCCTGACCTAATCCATTAGTTCTCAATTTTTATGTTTCACATCACTCTCACCAGTGAGACCAGTTTCATTCCTCCAGAATGATTTATGACTTGTGCCAGTCTGTGCTCACCTCCTCGTTGCTGTGGTCACCCCTGTATCCCAGTAGGTCTACTAACATCCCACTCTTCTAACAAAGAACAAACCACCATTCCCCAAGTCTGTGCACTCTAAAACTCAGTCACAGCAGCTCTAACTGCCAGCAGAATCCTCCTTTCCCATTGTCTAGATAGCTTCTTGCTTTCCTCATCATAGCTCTCCCTCCAAATGTGTAGCAAATAAGGTGTAATTAGGGTCTTGGCCATTCTACAATCTATTCCTGAGTGCTCTGCCTCCAAGAATACCAAGAGAAATGAACTAATTCACTCTCAGAGAAATCTTTTTAGTCTGTAACTTGCCTGCTAGCTTGGGTTTCAGTGGAAAACCAGTGAAGACTCATTCTGGTAATAATGATGCAGCCATTGCGTGTTCTTTTACTGTACACAGAAGGGGAAAGAGAGGAGAACTGACCCACATCACAGTCTCCAGACAGAGCCCACCCTTCAGCCACATTCACTCTGTGAACCCCACACTAACTGGATCAACATACATCTCACATCCACCCTTCACACTGCTTCAAGAAAGGAAAGAAAGGGGAAAATTCAGAGATAAAGACAAAGTGAAGTTTTACTCTAGATCCTCACATTCATCCAAAGTCTATTTATTCTGTGCCTTGACATTGGGAGAGAGTTTCTACTTGAGTCCAACCCGAATTATACTGGAATTATCTTGTAGTTTATACTAACCTTCAGAATCTAAGCATCTTTCAAATTTCTGGGATAACTGATAGGTATCATAACAGCGGATCCTTGGTTTGTAGGTTCCTGAAAAGACAATTTCATCTTCAATGAAGAAATTAAACAAAAGCATAATCATAAAGCTTTTTTTTTATTTAAAAAAACAGGTCTTACACATAGTTGAAATTCAGGGATGCCTACATGAGTATTCTGAGCTTACCAGAGTCTCTGTGACTGCAAAAATATGCTTCTTACTAACATAAATCTTTTTGGGTTTGGTGCTTCAGATCATCTCCTTGTACAGATGTCCTTCTAACTATCAGATATGTCATACAGAATTTCATGATGTCTCCTGGTAAATCTGATCCTGTTTTTACAGTTACAGAATTTAACATTATCCTCAGCCTTTAAAACTGTATTTCAACAGCATTTGGTTGTTATTTAGAGCAAATTTACACACATACAATAAAAATAATCAATAACTTGAGTGTATTAAAAACCAGCTCTGTTTATAATTGCACTATAAACCCTTGAGGCAGGGATGCTGGATGAGATGATCTTCCAACACAAACCCTTCTATGATTTTAAAGAACAATTGTATCCTAAAAAAATGCTTCACAACACCACTTCCAAGGCATCTATCATATTCCAACAGCAAGCTTCCAAAACTCTGTTCATTTAAAAATGAAGCTTCCAAAACTCTATTCATTTAAAAGTGAACTCTTATCAGTTCTACCTGAAAAACTAAGCCATTGTTCAATCAAAATTATCTAGCACTTTGGGCCTCTGCTCAAGAGAGACACTTTGTTAACTCACCAACTGCCATAATATACTGTCCATCTCTTGATACCTTAATCTTTGTGCTAACCGTGGGCATTTCAAAGTCTTGAATAAGTTCAATTCTTCTACGAATATCTAGGAAGAAAAAGAAAATATTTTGGTAAGGGTGGCACAACTTTATCAAAAGAAAACACTGTAACAGTTTCTTACAGAGTTAACTGAATATAGGGAATATCCTTTAAGATCTTTCAAGGTATAAAGATCTTTTAAGTGTAATTAACACATTGTAACACAGACTGATACAGTCTGTTAACCCTGAGAAGAGGGTGAACTCAGTGCACAATGTATGTCTGTTGCAAGTTAACTCTGTAACAAATTATCTACAGTGTAAATTATATACAAGGTAAATTATATACAATTTAAATTTTATATATAATGTAACATTTACCACCTTTTACACAGTTAACATGAGTCACATATTCCATCCTCCTGTTAATTCTATGCAGTTTTTGTTGGCTGAGCCTCTTATAAAACAATTTCTGTGATATGCAGCTAGCCATTTTTATTTTGCTTAAAAAGCAAACATTAGCATAATACTATAGGGAAGTTTATATTTGACTTCATCACAAGCTACACAGAAAATTCATCCATCATGTCTCTGTACAATCTACAGCCCCAAATACTTAATACCTGAAAATTCAAACTATACTAGTAATATTCTGTTGCACATAAAGCTATGCAGGGAGATGAAATAACTACTTAGAGTTTTAAAAAGATAAGCTATGAATAACTTCCATCTGTGAGGGTGGTGAGACCTTGGAACAGGTTGCCCAGAGAGGTTGTGGATGCCCTCTATCTGGAGATGTTGAGCAACCTGATATAGTGGGAGGTGTCCCTGCCTGTGGCAGAGGGGTTGGAACTAGATGATCTTGAAGGTCCCTTCCAACCCAAACCATTCTATGATTCTATGAATATGCAGCTGGGCCATGTGGAGGCAAAACTTACCCACATCTTTCTTCTGTAAAGCTCTTTTCTTCCTGTCCGAGAGCCACTGTAAGAAAACAGAAAAATCAGTCATCAGCTCATTATCCACAAAGAGAACCTGCTTGAAATTTACTCACTTTAGACCTAGGACATAAAATCATAGAATAGTTCAGGTTGGAAGGGACCATAAAGATCAAGTTCCAACTCCCCTGCCATAGGCAGGGACACCTCCCACTACATCAGGCTGCTCAGTGCCTTGTCCAGCCTGGCCTTAAACACCTCCAGGGATTCAGGGGGCATCCACAGCCCCTCTGGGCTACCTCTTCCAGTGTTTCACTACCTTCACCCTAAAGAATTTCTTTCTTATATCCAGCCTGAAACTCCCCTCTTCCAATTTACATCTATCATATCTAGTCCTCCCATCACAGATCTTATTAAAAAGTCCTACCCCTGCCTTTCTGTAGCCCCCTTCAGGTATTGAGAAGCTACTGTGAGGTCCCCCCTGAGTCTTCTCTTCTCCAAGCTGAAGTTGCACAAAAATTAGTAGGGGGGATATTTTCTTTGGGATACCAGAATTGTTAATTCCTTCCAGGTACAATGCCACACAGGCACTAACACATTTACAAGTGACCAATAAATCCTTGCACATGGAAGCACTCCAATAAACTGCACTGACAACCTTCCAATTTACATCCATTATTTCTAGTCCTCCCATCACTTATCTTACTAAAAAGCCCTACCCCTGCCTTTCTGTAGCCCCCTTCAGGTATTGATATGACATCCAGGCATTTAACTCTTTGTTCTTTCTTGATTATTTTAACATTTCATAGAATCATAGAACAGTTGGGGTTGGAAGGGACCTTAAAGATCATGGAGTTCCAACCCCCCCTGCCATAGGCAGGGACACCTCCCACTCCATCAGGCTGCTCAGTGCCTCACTATGAGCAAAGCTTGCTTCCTCGTGGATTTATACCTTTCCCTACAAGGACCTGCTTCTACTGAGCTGTGTAGTACAGTTGATGTGCCAGAGGGAAAGGGGTGCCACACAGAAGGATCTGAAGAGATTTGAGAGGTGTGTGAACCTCATGAAGGCCAAGTGAAGGACCTGCATGTGGAATAGGACTATCTCAATCCCAGTACAGGCTGGGCAGAGAATGGATTGAGAACAGCCCTAAGGAGAAGGTCTTGGGGATGCTGGTGGTTGAGAAGCTCAGCATGAGCCAGGAATAGAATCATAGAATAGTTTGGGTTGGAAGGTACCTTCAAGATCATGGAGTTCCAACCCCCCCGCCCTAGACAGGGACACCTCCCACTACATCAGGCTGCTCATCAGGCGAGACGAACCATTTTAATAAAACTTAGAAAAAATCACGGATTTAAGGGGGTCTGTCGAATAACAAACCGACAGGCAGAGAGAGCCACGTCGTTACTAGCTGTTTTTAGTTACAGATCCCCGCTCTCAGCACCAGAAGAGGCAACCGGCACAGCGCCCCAGCCCTACACCACGTTTTTAAAGGCTCCTGCCAAGCTGCCCCAGGACACAGCGACACGGCCATGAGAGAGACCAGGCCTGGGCGGCGGCGGCGGCGAGTCCCTTCGCCCTTCTCCCTTACCTCCGGGAGGCTCCTGCCGGCGCTGAGGCTGTAGATCTTCACCTCGTTGAGGCTGGAGACCTGCATGGCTACGGCCCTGCCTACCTCTTCCGGGGCACAGCGGAAGCGGAAGTCGGGTCAGGCTTCCGGCACGGGAAGGGGTGTGGAAGCGGTGGGATGGCAGCTGAGGACCGAGCCAGGCTGTGTTGGGCTCCACGCTGGAGCATCTTCAGTGATGGCAGGGCTCATCCTTTTCCGCTTCGGGAGAAGAATGATGGAATGGTTTGGGTTGGAAGGGACCTCAGAGATCATCTAGTTCCAACCCCCCCGCTAGACCAGGTTGCTGAAGGACCCATTCAGTCGGGCCTTGAAGACTTACAGGGATGAGGCATCCACATCTAATCTGGGAAGCTCCTTGCTGTATCTCACAGGAAATAATTTCTTTCTAATTGCTAATATGAATCTCTCATGTTGAAATCTCTCCCACGTGGCCTTTTACTGTAGCTCTTGATGGAAGAGTCATAGAATCATAGTAGTTTG
>VZTY01014052.1:16853-48924 GCA_013400935.1 Turnix velox | reverse complement strand
TAAGTTAAATTGTTTTGGAGAAACACTGTGTGTATGATGAATGCTGTTTGTTTGCATTGACTGTAAACTTAAAGAAAAAAATAAGAAAAGGAGACACCTTTCTTTCTGAAGGTCTAGCACATAATTTGGTATCAGCACCAATTTCTAGTTACTCTTTTATGAATTTACTGTAATTCTAGCAATAACATGGTATTATAAAATTGTTTGTTCTTTTTTTTTTTCTCTTTAAATGATTTTGTCTTCTTAATGGGTTTATGAATATGTCTGTATTTTAGTAGCCTGAATAGATGGAAAATGAAATTCAGTATTGATTTCCAGCCATGGAACCTCAGTCAGTCAAACAACTAATTCATCACTTTTCAGCATTAACAGAGAAGCTGTTGTCAATAGGAGCCAACTCAGAGGAATAATCGTGGTGGGAATGCAGCTCTGCATGGCCTTGGTTGGACACTGAGTAGAACTCAACAGAAGAACAGCATCTACATCACACAAGGATTGGTGAAATTTAATTAAGGTAAGATTTGGTAAAAAGTTGTGAATATTTGTTAAAAAGGAACATGAGAGTGTGAAGAGGTTTTATGCAAGTAGTTTCTGAAAATAAAAAGGGTGATTTGTCTGAGGAGGGTGGGATTTGAGATCAGCTCAAGGTGTCAAAATTCATTATAAGCTCAAAGATGATGCCTTTTAGCTCAAGATATGATTTATAAATCTTGAAATTTATGGGCAGTATGAAAAGTAGTTTTCTCTCTTTAAAAAAGGAGCATACCCCAGTGACCTCTGCTGGTGTCCACTCTCATCTTCCATCCAAATCAAGAGTTCTCTCAGGCTGGACTTGGTGTAAAACTGATGAATGATCAGAATCAGTCCCTGAAGTCAGAGCATCAGTCCCTAAAAATGATATTGGTGGCACCAAAGCAGTTGTTGGTTAATGAGACTCCTTCAGAAAGAGAATCCAACTTCATTCTAGATAATAAGAAGGATGTATTTCACATACTAAGAGTAAGCAAAAGAGGATTGATGGTTCATATGCAAGTGTGCCCTCGTGGGAGTTGGTAGTAGTCATTTGTAGCTTGCTGACTCACACCCATAGCCTTTTGTCATGCCAAGTTTGCAAATATAATCAAAGACAAACTTGAGATGTCCAAATTCTCAAGAATTCTTGGCAGCTGAGGAAGAAGCAGCCAAAAGAAAAATACAAAAAATTGCTGTCTGTTATCTATGCAAGGCTTTCAGTTTGCCTTGTTAGTGACGACAGATTTTTTTCATCCACAAAAGCTTAATTTGTAGGAAAGGAGAATTTCTGTCTTCTTTCCATCATAAAGTTTTGAACTTTAACTTATTTTCTTTAGAGGGTTGATGCCTTAGATACCTGAATAAGCAGGTAATGGTTAAAAATGGCATTTTATGTGGTCTTTGCATTCATGCCAAAAAAGATTAATGTTCTTATGAATAAGTATTATTTGGTTATTCTTTGAAAAATGATTTCTAAAGGGAGTAAAGTTGAAAACTATAACTCACTTATCCTGCTGTTACTCACCTAGTGGAAGTCCTGTAGAAAATAAATTTCTAGATAATACAGAAAATTCAGTAAGGTGGCCAAAATCTAATAGTACTTTCTCTCAGAAAACACAATATCCTGCCCAAATAATTTAGACCTCTGTATAAAGGGGTTAATTTAGTTTTATTCTTATGCAGAAGTTATACAGAGAAGTGGCTGCCTTTGGTATGAAAACAATAAATAAGCAGGAACAAATCCACTTGAAATTACACAGAAGACAATGGAAAATATAAATTAACCAATTTTAAAAAGAGGAGCAGTATATTGGGTGAATAAAAAAAACCTGGTGAGACAATATTTGGAGAAAATTCTTTTTCCTGAACTGAGTTTAGGATATCAGAACAACTTGAGAGACTCAAATCCATTGTGGATGCTGGGACAATGTGTATTTGAAAGACTGAGCTTCTCTGAAATTCTGGAAAAAATTTCTGCAGTCTTGTGGGAAGGTTTTCTAGAGCATGAAATGTGAAGCAAGATTTTATCTCAGCCCAGACTTTATTAATATGAAGTAGTTTTTTTTTCCATCAGATGAAAAATATGTGATGGGGACATCTGGTAAATAGTCATTAAGAAATGTTTTCATCCTTTAGATAAAATTATTGAGTTTTGAGATTCATACTTTTCTATATTTTTCTGTCTCTTTTCTACAGTGCCACAAGAGGAATTAGTCCAGGCCAATCTCTTTCCAATCCAGGTTTGTGATAATCTTTATATGAATTCGATTGAATTAATGATTTTTCTTTTTTTTTGTGATCAACATATTATTATAATGTCTGTTGACAAAGACATGGACCAAACGAACTACTTATTTTTAATTTCCAGAGCATATAGTTCAAATGTGTAATGAAGACTTTGTTCTGGATATTTGATTTTTAAGGCTTGATATTTATCTGCTGAGAGAGAACAACCCATCTGCGTGCTTTGTGCCTGATGGCTGTGATTTAACACTTTGACTAGCATTTAATACATGAGTCTTAATAAATACTTTCAACAGAATTGATTTTTATGGCTGATGGGCCAGGGATAATTCGAGGTTCAGTGGAAAATGAATATAGTTACATGATCAAGTTTGATCCTGGTCAATTCACGAGCTGAAAACAAGGTGAAATTTTCATCAGATGTTTTGTCCCCATAGATTAGTTGCCATATGCCACAAGTGATGCTTCTTCACTCTCTCTAAATATAAAACATGTATTGCTGGGAAAATAATGAGCACATTAGTTATGTACTGACATAAAGCCCAGTGCTCTGTAGTGATAAAAGAGGAGTTTCTCATTACTGATTGCAGCTATTCACATGTCTTCATGTAAGCACCAACAGAATTTGCCAAGAGTGCTTCAATTAGTCTTTTCATAGAATCAGAGGGTTGGAAGGGACCTTCCAAGGGCATCTAGTCCAACCCCCTGCAGTGAGAGCAGGGACATCCTGCACTAGATCAGGTTGTTCAGAGTCTCAGCAAGCCTGGCCTTGGATGTCTCCAGGGATGGGAGCTCCACCACCTCTCTGGGCAACCTCTTTCAGTGTCTCACCACCCTCACTGTAAAGAATTTCTTTCTTATGTCTATCCTGAATCTTCCTTCTTCCAATTTACATCCATATCTTATTAAAAAGTCCTACCCAGCCTTTCTGTAGCCCTCTTCTGGTATTGAGAGGCTGCTCTGAGGTCCCCCCCTTTTTCAGCCCTCCAGGCTGAAAAAACCCAACTAAGAACTTCTTCATGTCTCATCTAACCCTTCCCTGCCTTGATTTAAAACTATTACCCCTTGTTCTGTTGCCCCATGTCCTGACACTTTTATATTGGTAGATACAGAAGGGGAGAGACTCTCCAAAAAGAAAACATTCACCAGCATCTTTGCTTATCTTAACATGAATCTTTGGCTTTCCTTTGAAGCTGATTTTTCTGTGGTCCTCAGATCACCACTGCCACATGGGAGTAAGAATTCTGATGACATTTGCTGTGCTTGTATTTAGGATTCCAGTGTCTTTCTCCCCAGACACCTCACATCCCTCTCTGTTGCATTATTCCCAACAGAGATTAATATTTTTACTGTCTTCTAACCAACAAGATGAGAAGAAGGGGCTTCACTCAAGCTCTGTGGTGAACAATGAGTTATGACTCAGAGCCTGAAGTTTGGTGTCCTCAAAAGATTGAGTCATCCTTTTATTTAATTTTCTTTTTTTCTTCTACACTCTATAATCATCTCTTTTTGCAGACACATGAGCAAAAACCCAACCCTAAAGACATGAAAGTGTAGACAAACCAGTAAGAGCTGCATTTGAAGCACCCAAACTAGGCTTGTGACTGTTTTTCAAGGGGAAGGACATCAATGTAGTCACATTGACAGAGACGCTTAGCAGTTTTTATAACTTTTTTAAAACCACCTGCCCCATTTGGGTGGCATACTTAGAGATGAAAAGGATATTAATTATTGTGGCAATTCAAAGGAGGGCTGTCAGGCTGCTCCTGGGACTTGGCTTTGCCTGTCAGAGCAAATCCAGGCTGAGAACTTGCATCACTTAGGACATAATTAACTTCTTATTGCAGTCATAGTATATCCAGGTGTTTTTATTATGCAAAACATACCAAAGGCATCTTGTTGCAGCAAAATCAAAGACTGTGTTAGAAGATTTCTTAGTGAAGTGGTGTTTTGCAACCCATTGAGTGTCAAAAGGCTTGGTGTAGCTCTGCAAGGTTTTAAAAAGTTTTGGAGTCGTTGTAAATCTTGAAAGAATTTAGAGAGAAAGCAGGTGCTGCATTTATTTGGAGAGTTTAATCTCAAGTTTTTACCCAGAAATAGGCAACTACAACTTTTTGGAGTTGTAGAGGGGTTCAGTCCTGTTTGTTGCTCCTGTGACTTCAGTGTTCACTTTGCATTGAAGAAAGCCTTGTATCATACAACTGTTTGTTTTCAGTGAATTTCATCAATTTGCTGAGCCAGTTGCTCCTTTTTTCAAACTGTGATGGAGAATCCACAACAGGTAATTCTGCAGCCTGACCTACTTCCAATTTTTAGCTACAGAAGCAGGAGGAAGGATTAAAATGTCAGCAGGAATGGTAACACTTGTTTGGGTGGATTTAAGAATAAAAATACACACACTGCCTTCTGCATCCTCTTCAGGATCTCCTGTATCTTCAATTCCTCCTGTCTCCTAAGTATTTAAGAAATAAGCTGGGCTTCTATGTGAATAACCATGGCAAAAATGAACGTGTGTTGACAAAATTAAGCTGGAAACAGGAAAAAACCCCTTTGTTCTCTCTCCATTTTAAGCAATCAACCAGTTACACTGCTAAAATAGTCCTTCTCTAACCTTTCTTGAGGTAAAAGCTTAACATATATGGGATGTTAACAACTGTTTTCTCCTCGAAAAGGTGAAAATTAAGAAAGAATGGATGATGATAGGGTAGATATACAAGAGAAATGTAAATTTTCTTTTTGTTGTTTCTGTGACAATATGAGAAATGAGGATTTTCTTTCTCCCCCAGTTCTCAAATGTAAGGTGTGTGGAGAATATTTGGGAAGCCTGTGGTGTGCTGAGCTGGCTTTCTGAAGTGATGAATAGGTAACAGTTAGGAACAAATGAGCCCAGGCATGAAGCCAACACGTGTCTGTAATGGCAGTTCTGGAGAGCACACAATGTGTTCTGGGTGAGGGGAAGGAGGAAACTTTTCCAGTGGAAAAATGATTCAACACCTGTAGACCACAGTGTGTTTTGTGTCCATCTGCTGGAAATGGCAGCAAATAAAATGACAAACAAATGAACCATTCATCTCATCAATTTGTTCATTCAGACATTTCTGTGTTCCCTTTTGTCAGGAGGGGAAGAAAAAAGGCCAGCTGAGGTAATGGTGTAATTAAGTCTAATGGTTTTTCCACACAATGAGAAAGAAAAAAGATGGTTGGCTTCTCATCTCTTCCTTTGGAACTGCTCTGCATGTCTTATTAGACCCTTTCTCATTTAAATGCAAATATGATAGAGCACAAGATGCTGAGACTTTTTATTCTTGGATAATAAATATCCTTTTTTGGTTTTTTCTAGCTTGTGCACTGGGCAAGAGAACACAAGAGCTGTAAGGTGGAGAATAAACCTGCAGAACATTCCAGTACATGTCACTTGACCTATGTGAGTGTTTGTGTTTGATTTTACTTTGGTTTATGCACAGAGGGCATTCATAATTCTTTCAAAAGGAAAAGAATATTGTTTATTTGATCTCATGTTACGCTATTAAAAATAAAACCTGAAGATTTAGTAGCCCAGTGGCATCAGTGGCTTCAACTTGAAATAATGGTCTGATAAATGCCTTTATTTGTGATGTTTTAATAGAAAAAAAATAATAGAAAGTTAATTTATAAATCCATGTTAATACATCATTAAAGAGATATATTATTAACATCAGTTAGGATCCCTTGCATGTTTTAGCATTCAGATTCCAATCATTATGTTTCTGGTTTTTTTAAAATAATATCTTTACAATAACACTGGGGGTTTGTGTTTAAGTTAGTCCTTCCTTTTCTCTGTAAAGATTTAAAAAAAAAAAAGATGAGAAACCAACCTTGTTAAAAAGTGAAAAATGGAGAAAAACAACAGGTAGGGAAGAAACATAAGGATTATAGTGGTACAATGTTGTCTTGTAATATAAAACTGATACCACCTCTTACTCTTAAAAGCAAACCATCTGGTGAGATATCAAGAGTGCATAATGGCCAAGAGTCTCAATTATGACTGGCATAACCATCAGGTGCAGATTTGCTGCCAGAACAGACTAAAATCAATAGATACAACATCTGGAACTTCATATAAAGTGTGATATTTAAGGTAATTCTACTTGTGGAATTGCCTCTAAGAAATACTATCCTTTTTTTTATCAATGTGAAATTACATCAAAGAATAATGTAATTACAGAGGTGCAGCCAATGATGGTGCTTTAAGGAGAATAAAATTAGCTGGAAGAATGTTTTGTATTTACATGCATTTCATGTTTAGCAAGGTGAAGGAAAGGCAGTATGTCATTTGAAATTATATTTATCAGCTTATATTTATATTTTTTTATCCAATGGTAGATGTAACTTTATCACATGCAGCTTTTTTTCCTACTTATTTCAGAAATCACTTGATCTCCTGACATATATAATACCAAATATTGTTTAGATGGGTTGAGCACATAGGAAAAAGTTCTCCATGAAAAAGAAAATTTTTAATTTTAATTAATTGTTTAATTTGGAGATATTTTTCGTTGAAGCTCATTACAATATGTTTTTTCCTATTTTCCTTTGTCTCCCATGTAAATATACACAGTCATAAAAGACAGAAAACAATATATACATAATTATCCCATTTGAAGAAGAGTATCACACATTAATTGGAAGAAATGCCATTTTGATGTATCTTCATTTCCCAGGGTGTTTAGATTTTCTTTAGTGCAGTTCTCTGCTAAACAGATGATATTTAATAAAGCAGCAAATCACTTTTCATCTGAAGGAGCCTAAACAAACCTATTATGAGGTGTAGTGTATTTTATACTCAGCTAACTTTGGTAGTTTTTCTTTCAAAACAGGACTGTCAGATCCCCGAAGTCATGGCCATCTCACCGGGAGCAGGACAAACACCATTTGAAAAAGGAAACCCTCCATTTGTGGTGGCTTAATAGAAAAAAAATTCGTAGGAAGTTAATTTATAAATCCATGTTAATACATCATTAACATGAGTTAGGATCCCTTTATTTTAGCCTTCAGATTCCAATCATGTTTCTGGGGTTTTTTATAATGTCTTTTCAATAACACTTGCCATTCACTTTAGGAAGAGGTGACCCCTTAGAAGATGAGTTGAAGTCTGTCACAATGTGAGCTACAGTGCAATGGTCACTATTTTATTTTATTTTATTTTATTTTATTTTATTTTATTTTATTTTATTTTATTTTATTTTATTTTTTTCCTCTTCATTTTCAAGCCGAATCAACAAAAAACTTAGAGCAGAGCCTGATGAAGGTTACACTGACCAAGGATACATCTCTCCAGTGGAGTGTACACCAGTAAAATCAGAAATACAAATACTCCAGGTGCTTAAAATTTATGAAGAGAACACACAGAATTTGTAATGATGCAATTGTGAGTTTGTCCTCTGAACCTGAAACAGGAGTTTATGATTTTAATGTCTACTCTATAAAAGCACATGCAGGACTGAAAATGTTCTGTGGGTATTAACTTGCTTTGAGACAAAGAGCCCAAAAAGAAAATAATTTTCTCCAGGAGAATCAAATTTTACTGTCTTACACAGAAAAGAATACTCTGATATATATACATATACTATATTTTCCAGATATCATCTTGAAAAGGAAACACAGATAATTAAATAATCACAAAGTGTAGTGCAATTAGAAGAAGGAGATGAAAGATGTGATTTAAGTAATAAAAGTTTTAATGGCAAAAAGAGCAATTCTCCACTCAAATGCATATTAATCATCTCAGTGTGTGTTCTTTCTTAACTGCTGATAAACTTATTATTTCTTCCTTTCCTCTGTTCAATCTGATTAAGCTTCTGGTCCCAAAATACCTCCATAGCAATCAGTGGAAAGAATATGTCCTTCTATAGTGTGAAAAAACATCATTCTGTACCCAGTGTAGGTATCTATAGCATCTTTTTCTGGTGGAAAAGGTTTGAATAATGCCTGGAAACAGCAGAAAAAGCTGAGAAAATGATGGTCATGGTGATTGCATTTCAATACAGACTTGAAACCTTCTCCTTTTCCCCCAGCATCCAGTATTTATATGTTTATCTGTGAAAATGGGCTAAGCAAAAGGATTTCTGTTATTGCTGCTATTTCAGCAGTCTCCAGAAGTCTCAGGGCAAGTGATTTTGTCAGAAAGAATGTCTTTGATAAGGGACAAGACTTCTGAGTGAAGGTGAAGTTGAGCGCTGAAGTGCTGTGTGCAGAAAAGCTGATCTGAAACCACCACATTGGAAGAGAAACCACAAAACTCTGCTTTTTCCAAGATCTTTCAACTTTGGGTACTGTATTTAGGTGTTCAGACAAACCAATGAGGTTCCATTTCACCCAGTGTTGCCACATATGAGTGAGGAGAATTTCAGTCAGCTGTAAAAGCTCTCTAAAATGACATTTTGTTCCTTCTGCGTGGTTAAATTTTACTTCTCACCTTCTTCTACTGGCTCTTCTGGGGTCTGTTTTTGGATAGAGTGTGTTTGTAAGGGAATATACCATAGAAATGGGAAGAAAATTAATTATTAGCCCCCCAGAACAAGTGAATTGTCTTGGATTTGGGGGCTGATGTTGTAGAGAACAGTTTTAGCTGTGGGGGAAAAGGCAGAGACATCTGCAGTCTAATACAAGTAACTGAATTAAGCACAATGGGAACACAGAGAAACTGGGAGAAATTATGCTGCTGTGTGGCTCAGTGGAACTAAATGTTGCATAACATGATTTTGTTTGTTTGGGTTATTTTTTTATTTTACTTTATTTTATTTCTGCAGTTCATCACCATTCGAATTAATTAAAGAATCTTCCAGAATGAGGCTGGAAAAACATTGCTTTAGCAAGCTGGAATGGGCAACTCAGCCACATCCTTCTGTAAAATAAGACTGTAAACTTGTACCAATTATAGTGGCTGTGCTACAAATGAATTTTTCAAGTCTCTTTTTTTTTAATTCTCCCCATCATTAGGGCGTTGGATGAAGGCACACAGTTATAGTAGCACATGGCTCAGGTTCATTTCGGTTTGTTATCAAAGGCTGTGAAGAAAGAGACGATGAAATTTCACACTGCTTTGCTTTTTTTTTAGTACACAGAGCAAAAAAGCTGTCTTATTTTACTCTGCATCACCAGAAGAAAAGGCATTAAATTCACCACACAGCATGGGCTTGTGTGTAGCTGCTGCAAGTGTCCCTTTCATTGAAGGTTCAGCTAAAGATCTGACTCCAAGCTTCAAGGTGAGCTGATTTCTAATAGCTATAAATTTCATATAGACATAAATAATGTGGATAAAGATGCAGTTTAGAAAATACCTCAACTTAGTAACAGAAGAGAACAAATTATGGCAGCCATTTGGCACCTGTTTATGGTGCAATCCTCTCTACTGAGATTCTACAATTACCTGAGGTAGACATCTGAGAGTCCAGTCCACAAATTGTAGCTTCCTTTCTTTTTTTATCACTTTTTATTGCTTTTTCCCCCACATAAACCCCATCTAGAATGGGGCAAAGAACCTAAGAACTGAAAGGGTGTAAGACATCCCTATCTCAGTACATGAAAAGACACTAAAAAGAAGAGGAATATGCCACTTGAATTGAACTTGACTTGTACTAAGCATGATGATTTTTGCCCAGAGAAGAAATAAAAGATAACTTTCACATGGGAAAATTTCTTTTCCAATTCATATCTTTCAATGCACTGAGATAGGGATGTCTTATACCAGCTGCATCAGTTCTTAGATTCATACTGGCATCTTTACCTGGTTCTGGGAAAAAGTAGGAGAAAAAGTAATAAAAAAAAGAAAAGAAGCTACAATTTCTGGACTGGACTGGACTCTCAGATCTCTGCCTATCCCTCATTTAATTGTAATATCTCAGTAGAGAGGCTTGCACCATAAATAATCAAGAGGAAAAGAGATATTCATGAGCATTTCAGCATGATTCATTCAAGTGTTCTTAAGTGACTACCCACAAATATTGTGTAAAGAAACAGAAAAGGCAAAGCCCCTTGGTCTGAAAGATGCTCAAAGGAGCGAGTGTGAGCATGAAAGATTTGCACAGCACTGGAATTAAGGGAATTTATGACTTACTTTTTAAAAGCTGCAGTTTATTTAGTTATTTAGTGGGGTTTTTTGTTTTTTTTTTAGTTTAACAGCACAATCTAGTATTTATTTCTGTAGTTAGGAAACTAGTGCTGCATCTGCTGGCACAACATTAGTTAAATTGTATTTTAAACCCTGAAATAACCCTACATACCACTTTAATTATCTGCATTTCTACATAGTAGTAAATAAATTCTCAGTGAGTGTGTAGAAGATATAACAGGGCAGGTGAGGGAAAAAAAAAAGGATTTATTTGCAGTTAGAAATGTCAGAAAATGATCAATAAGTTGAAGAGAATTTCCCAGAATATCTTTGGAGTCCATTAATCAGTAAGTTAACCTTTGTGACAGATGCAGTCATATGAAATAAAACCCCCCCAAAGTTGCATTGCTTGATATTTTATGTCCTTTACACTAGGAAATGCACTAAAGGTTACTGAATTACAAATACCTCAGTGTCCACAAAGTGGAGTGTCAGGAACTCTGGGCTCATCATGGAGCAAACTTTATTCTTTTCTAATCTTATTCAGTTCCCACCTCACTCTAAAACCTCCTTTTCTCTAGCCAAGATTAAGTTCATAGCTGTGAATGAATGGCTTGAGGCAGTTTAAACTGCAGAAAAATGGGTTGTTTGAATTTTCTGGGTCTAACAACCTCTTCAAGTGAGAATATTTGGAGGACACATGGACATCCATGGAGGGGTTATGATAGAGCATAACACTTCTTATCCTTGGCCACCTGAGTGATTGAGGGGATCTCTTTTTAAAAAGAAGCTCATATTGGCCACCCAGAGATGTGATAGAGTCTCCATCTCTGGAGACAATCAAAACCCATTCCCTGAGTCAGCTTGAATACCCAATTCAGGACAAGAGGACCCTCTTCCTCCTGGGACTCAAACCCCACATCTTCTCCGCATTGAAGGTACCTAATGTGGAAAAGACTGAGCAAGAATCACCATTTCATGGTAAGAACAGGAACTAGCAAGGTATTTGCTGTGTGCAGTGCCTCTTTTCTACCAGTCTAGATTCTAAAGAGCAATTTTCTTCTCCCAGAAGAATGAAAAGAGGTGTTTGAATGCTTCCTTTAGTTTGATAGTCTTCAAAGCCATGACTTCCTCCACCTCCTTGAGAAGCTCTTAGCCACAAGAGGGCTGGGACACTCCAGTCTCACCTTTCCTTGAGAATTACTGATGCAATTGGAACCTCAGCAAATGAGTACAAGGGAGAACATGCTCTTCTCCTGTCTCTGGAGGTGTCTAAGGCCAGGCTGGACAAGGCACTGAGCAACCAGATCTAGTGGGAGGTGTCCCTGCCTATGGCAGAGGGGTTGGAACTAGCTGATCTTTAAGGTCCCTTCCAACTCAAGCTGCTCTATATGTTTTAGTGCAACCTGGGCAGTTGGACTAGATGATCTCCTGAGGTCCCCTCCAGCACTTTTCCATCTGTTATTTTGCTCATCAGTTTCTCTTAATGCATCCAGTGCACAGACCAGATGATCTGATGGTCCTCACTTGCATCACTTTAGCATTTTAGCTTCTTCACCATGTCCCCTCAGCCATAAAGGTCAAGGGACTCAGTGGGACCTAGTGGTCTCTGCTGAATCTGGTGGAGCATCTACAAAAATGAGCTTTAGACTTCATGTTTGTGACACTGTGAGTGTGTTTCACTGCACCTGCAACAACGTTTCATGTTGTCTTCTCACCCTTTAGATGCAATAGTCCTCCTGGTAGGGCTTTGTTGTGTACAGCTGTCACTACAGTTGAATCCTGTTGTCCCTGGATGACCTCAATGCTTTGCTCTGTTGTTGAAGGTAAGCTCATGATGTGTGTGGGTGTAAGCAGTGATATTCACTGTCATTCAAGGCAAGAGGAACCATTATTTTTGAAATTCATTTTTGTCAGAGTGGAAGCACCTAAGACCATCTTCTTCCTCAAAACCATTTAATTGTGGGCATGCTGCAGTAGGTTCAGCAGTCTCACTGAATTTTTTTATAGCTTAAGTGCTTGAAAACTTCATGACTTTTTTATCTTGGGACTTTCCCCTGGCAATCTGGTGATACAGCCTGTGCAAAATAGTTTTTTAAAATATTAGCATGCTTCAAGAAGAGTGGTATAGTGTAAAACTACTTATAATCTCTCTGCAAAGATAGTACTTATGGTATTTTTCCTAATTTAACCCACACTTTGTTGCCATTGGTATGTTTGTGAAGTAGGAAGAATATTGTATTTGATAGGGAAAAAAATTGTGGGCTTTTTCTTCTTCTACTATCTATAGAATTAGCCTTTGATCCCAAACCTCTCAGAGTCAGTGACATCTTTCCTCTTCCTTTGCTGTGCTTTGAAGTGCACCCAGCACAAGAAACTTTCAAATGATGCTCAGAAAATTAAAATGCTCAATTCTCAAAAGCATAGATGTAGTAGAAAACCAATTTTTATCACTCTATAAAGAAATTAAGACACTTTTTTCTCATTAGTTCTGCAGAGTCTGTTAATTCTGCATTGTCATAATAATTGTTTTCTACTTCTTATTGTTAGTATCTCTTTTTTTTTTTTCTTACTTCTGCAGGGATATCATGATATTGTTGCCATAGTGAGTGTTTTCTGATAGCAAGGGGCTGACAATCAGGTGAAGTTAAAAAACTAATATCATTAAATCAAAAATATCATTAAATCAAAACAATTATTAGTGGGGAAACAGGATAGTATGTGCTAGAGTTTATACTGTGAAGTGAAAAGAATTCTATCCCTTTGTTTTAAATTCAAATTTTCTTTGTTAATATATAAAATATTTTTAAAACCCCATTTTTTTCATATTTCTTTTACAATATTGCAAGATTCTTTCCCTAACCACATCCTTGCTGTCACCCTGATCTAGCTAAAGCATATAAGTTATAGACTAATTAGCAGACAGCACTAGCCCACTTATGGCAATTGACATTTATTAGCTGAGGGAAGACATAGAAGGCTTTCATCCCTCTGGGGGAATCAGCCAGCCATGGTCCAGCTCTTATCTTACCATATTAAAAGAAAAAAAAACCTAAGTGAAAAGGAAGAATTAGTTGTGGTGCTGACTTTTGAATTCCTTAACTGAACTGTTCAGACTAACTGGGAGACTGAGGAGGACTTTTGTTTTCCTTCATAATAAAATGATGAAGAGAGTGAAACTATGCCTTAAAAACTCATTTTGTGAAGGGGAAGACAGGGAGACATTCCAGGATCCAGGCTCCTATTCTGGAAAGGGAAAATCTCATCAGTTTCACTCAAGATGGCAACTTAAAGTACCTTTCCATTAAATAACATGCCTAGTATTTAGGAAGGTTTATAGCTGACTATTTCAGTGAGGAAACCTAATTCTAGCCTCCTTTCTTATCTTGTATCGTTCTTTGGGTCCATAAAAGAGATTGGCATATATGGTCTTGCAATACTGTTAGTCTTTTAGGCAGAAGGAACACAAAGAATGTGAAGAAAGACAGAAAAGGGAGCTATTTTCTTCCCTCCTTCCATCAAAATAATATCCTTGCAGACTTCAGCCTGTGAAGTTCACACTTGCCTGATGTTTCTGCTACTAATTCTCTGTAAAAGTTACCCAGAGTCCATGTGTAAGTGGTGCTCCATTCTCTTCTTGAGTTACTGCTTAGATGTTAATTTTTTAATGAAGTGGAAATTATTAACCTCTGATGTTGACAGATCTGAGTCTTCAGCCTGGCTATGTGTACAGTAAATATTTTATTTCACTGTGTTTGATCAGTTCACATTAGTGCCTTGAAACAATCAATATCACACTGTGTTCAGAATTATCTTTTAAGGGACACAAAGTAGTCAGGTGGAAAGAAGTC
Organism: Turnix velox; assembly: GCA_013400935.1. Lineage (NCBI taxonomy): Eukaryota > Metazoa > Chordata > Aves > Charadriiformes > Turnicidae > Turnix > Turnix velox. The sequence continues at coordinate 34,728 of VZTY01014052.1, read as the reverse complement.
TCCGGGGACCAGCATGAAACTAATAAGATTTACTAATAGCTTTTGCTTTCCTAATTTGAAGGGAAACCAAGGAGTAGTCTCTGAATAGCTGGACACTTAATTGGATATTGATCTAAACAAATATTCTCTTTCTAAGCACCTGTTAAAATCAGTTACAGCTATTTGTTCGGACACGTTATATTTATCCTTATTTCTCCAGAAGTGCTGCTGCTCTTCTAAGTTATGTGAAGACACATTAGCAGCACACTTTTAATAGACCTATTAAATTCACTTTGCTGTGATTTATTCAGTTTTGGAGTACAGGCTGAGCTGCAGAAAGTGCAGAGCTGAAAATAATGCAAAGATCACCGTTTATACTACTATTTGTTTTATAAATTTGCATGGAGCTGTACCCATTTTTAAGCACACCTCATATCTGACTTCATACAATTTCACTTTGACTAAAAGGTCCTGTTTTCAGTGGCATTTAGAATTTATACCCATAACTCCTAGTTCAAGATGTCCCTGCAGGGGGTTTGATGACCTTTGAAGGTCCCTTCCAGTTCAACCTATTCTATGATAACTCTACCTTATCTCATGGATGTCCAGCTTCTTACTTGGAAGACCTGGAGCACTGGCAACTCTCCAGTCTCACTATCATTGCCACACTTTTTTACAATTAAGCTTTTTTCCCCAATATCATCCTATGTCTTTTCACTATCTCCATGAAAAACAACCTTATCTTTGCTCATGGGGAAGCTCTGAATATTTTTTTACTATTTATGTCACCCCCCTTTCCTCTTCTCCAGTACAACTAGTGAGTCCTTCTCCCCAAACCATGAAGTCTTGGATTAGTGTCTTACCCCATTTATATATTTTTATTCATTTACTGGGGGTTTTTTGTGCTTGAATCTTCTCATTGCTCCCATGTTTATCAGTTGCTGCCTCAGATTTGTTGGAATTAACTTCATTTCTCTGTGTGTGGTGTCTCCCCCCTGGGATGACATGTTTCAAGTGCTGCATCAATCCATGCACAATCTCCATGCAGGTTTATATCAAACTCATAAAATACTACAATGTGATAAATACCCAGCCACAGAGGATGGTGATAAACTCATTATCTCATTGCAGTAGGATCTAAATATGGTTTTTTCTTTTTCCTAAAATGATTTTTCTTTGAACTAGTTAGTCTCCCCTGGCTTACAGCTGTCCAAATGCCATGATGTGAACCAGTTGCCTGTTGTCCTGGCTTTCTTCTGGAGCACCCTGGGGACATTGGTGCTTAGGGAATTCTGCCTGTGTTTTGTTTTCCCCAGGTACTTGCTGGCCAGGAGGGAAAGGGCTGAAACTAGAGAACAGATGTTTCAGCTTGATGTTGCCAGAAGGTTCCTCCCCTGATGCTAGTTGTGCAAACTTTAAGAGTTTCTTTTGCTTTACAGCACAAGAGAGAGCAATTTGAGGCCAGATCAGTGGCTGTATTGAGGTAGATCATAATGCTAAACATTAAAAAAATTGAAGATCAGGGAATTATTTCCCAATTTGAAGAGAGGGAAGGAATTAGCCAAGCCACTCAGCTCATCAAAGAGGAGGAAATACTAAGTGGTCTTCTGCCTGTTCTTTCTGGACCAAGAAGAATGCTGGCATAGAGAAAGATGTTGAAAAGGATGTATCACAGCAAAAAAAAGACTCCAGCAAAGTAATCAGCTTGGAAATTATGTGTTAATGAGTGACCCGTGTGTTAAAATCAGTCAGAATTGAGCCTGATTAAAATTTTACTAATTAAAATCAGTCAAAAATGAGTGAGATATAGCTTTGAATGAGGCAAAATTGAGCCTTCACAGAAGACAGGCATAGAATTCATTCATTATTATAGATGATCCAGAAGAGGGGCACAGAATGAAACTCATAATATGAGCACTGTCAGGATATTACATTAACAGCCCAACTTAAATGCTTGTGGGAAAGAATCATCTTTCCTTTCATTAAGGGAAAATGAGACTACTGAGGAACTTGTAGGGAAGGAATTCATGAGGAAATCCTCAGAACAAAAGTATTTTAGAGTTCTGGGTCCATCTACTGGATATTTTACAGGGTGAGCCACATGGTATTAAAAAGCTGCAGACAACTTCATACACCCATAGAAATTGCTAAGCCCAGTTCACAATGATAACAATTTTTTGATTGATAAAGTTTTAAGAATTTTCTTCTCCTTGGTGTGGTTTTGGCTGTTTCCTGACTTGGGAAGTGACTTCTTTTTCTTCCTTCCTTGGGAAATATTCTTTTCTGAGGTAGAAAAGGGTGCTTTCTTGAGCCAGTTTTCAAGTTATGATTCTTTTAAGACCAGTTGAATGAATTAACAACAACAACAAAAAAATCTAAGCAAGCAATTATTTCTCCTCATTGACTTAGTGATTATGCAGGAATGAGTCAAAGGAATATGAAGCATTGCACAGGATGCATATCATTCCATACGTAAATCGGCTTGATTTGAGCAGACAGAATAGCACCCATCATTAAAGTCTGTTTAGGCAAGTGTGTGATTCATCATTTATTTTTGAGAAAGATAGATGTAGGTACCAAGTCCCCTAGGAAATCTCCATGGCACACTAGATTTGTGAGAGTTCCACTGCTGTGTTCTGCTTCATGAAATATCAAGCCCTACCTGATTTATCTGAAGTCACTTTGATGAGAAGAGCCAGTAAAACTCAGGCAGGAGGAAAGTTTAAGAAATTATTTGGTCAGTTATCCGTGCAATTCTTTCAAATACCACCTCTTTGCTATTCTAACTTCTTATTTTATTGAATGTCTCTGCCATTTATCAAGACACTGTAGAAGAATATTCTCAGTTCATGCTTCCAGGGCCAAGCTTGCTGAGTCTCTGAGCAACCCAATCTAGTGCAGGAGGTCCTTTCTCACTGCAGGGGGTTGGACTAAATGACCTTTGAAAGGTCCCTTCCAACTCAAAGCATTGTATAATTCTATAATTTCCCCATTATTTTAATATCTCTCTGACCAAGACATCACCACTGACTATATTTGGTTTCTTTATTGAAACTATTAGAACAAATCAACATGCAAAGCCTTCAAACTCTGCCTCCTCCTCAGTTAAAAGGCAAATAAAAATTAGAAAGATCTTTTAACTTTGAAGAGGAATTAATTTTAAAAAGTAGCTTGCGGGTACTACACAGGGAGGAAAACTGAACAGGAGGACTCATCTCTTTGCAGAGTTAGATCAGGGCGCCCATGGGATTTCCTTGCTTATATTTAAATAATGAAAAATGTTTCTTTAGTGAGAGTCTGTTGTGTTTTCCAAACACACACCAATGCACGTCTACATGCCTTGATGATCTTCATCTTCATGAATGGATGACCACAGTTACTGCACAGAAATGCCCAAACAAACAGAAAATACAACACAAATCCCTCCTCTTCCACCCTCCACCTCTTATATATTGTCACCACAGGAAGCCAAATGCTTTAAATGCCTGAACTTCTCATGAAATATCACCCAGGAAAAATACTGAGCCATGAATCACAAGTTCAGGCTGTGCTGTTCCGAAGAGAGGAAGTTCTCACTCAATTTAATGTCTTTGTTTTGCTCTTGGACAACTTTTGAAGCCATACCTGGGTATCAGCACAGCTGACATGTTTATGTCTTGTACTGCTTAGCAGATTATAGGATGCCATTTCATCAGGAGAGCATGCAAGAAGGCTGTTGAACAGGTCATCTTGCTTTTGGTAGGTTAGCCACCACAGACATTTAAGAACAGAAACATACATCTATTAAAAGTTCTGTGCAAAACAAGACTATATATTAAAAGATATAGATGACTTATGTTTCCACATATTACTTTGAAGTTTAATAATGGCTGCAGAAAATATCCACAGGAAATGGTGAGACACTGGAAGAGGTTGCCCAGAGAGGTTGTGGATGCTCCCTCAATCCCTGGAGGTGTTTAAGGCCAGGCTGGATGAGGCATTGAGCAACCTGGTCTAGTGGAACATGTCCCTACCCATGGCAGTGGGTTTGGAACTAAATGATCTTGAAGGTGTCTTTCAACCCAAACCATTCTACGATTCTATGAATTTAAGGTCCCTTCAAACCCAAGTCATTCTATGATCTAGAGGGTCCCTCCCAACCCAAACCATTCTATGATTCCATGATCTTGAAGGTCCCTTCCAACCCAAACCATTCTATGATGACAAATTAATTGTGTTCAGTAGTTAAAGTAGCTGCCACATGAACTTTAGAGAAAGAACTTGGAAAGTATCAGGTGCAGATTAATGTTGAATTGTTGCACATTAGATTTCTGCTGCTTTAGGTGGTACTAATATTGTCTGCTGCTAATGGTTTAGTGTGATACTACCCTTTAACTGTGCCAAGAGACATCAAGTTGTGAATGTCCTCGTTAAAATATTTGGATGCCTAAAGGTAGATTTAGGAGACTAGAATTTTCACCAAGTCCTACTGCCAAAATACCTTTCAGAGCAATGAAATCTCAGTGTGGTTGTATGAATTTTTGGCTGTATACATGCTTTTTAGTCAACATTCTATTGCAACATCATGGTTGTCTGAGTCCTTCTGTTGAGTTAAGTTTGGATAAACACAGAAGTGGTGATATTTTAGTTTTAATGGAATATCTGCACTAGGTGGTTCTCCATTTCATGTTTATCTCAAATATGAAAGCAATTGCTAAATCTTTAATGGTGTACATGAGCTTGTTTCACTGGAAGTCTCTACTGTATGTCATTGCTTAATGCTGCTGTAGTCTGTTTGCAATAAAGATGAATTAAATCTAGGCTTCAGGCTAGATATAAGAAAGAAATTCGTTATGGTGAGGGTAGTGAAACACTGGAAGAGGTTGCCCAGAGAGGTTGTGGATGCCCCCTCAATTCCTGGAGGTGTTTAAGGCCAGGTTGGATGAGGCATTGAGCAGTCTGATCTAGTAGGAGATGTCCCTGTTTATGGCAGGGGGGGTGGGACTTGATGATCTTTAAGGTCCCTTCCAACCTGAACTATTCTATGATTATAAATTAGGGAGAATTTGCAGAAGTGAATATAATTTCCACCAGGATCTTCATGTTACCATGAAGACAGGTTGGATTAAATTCTCAGGTGGGCTCCCTCAGCAGCCTCAGTAGTGCCAAAAGTTGTACAAAGAATCTCAGTGACCCAAGTTTGAAGTTTTAAGGTGACACAACTGAACTCTCAAGTCTCTCACTTATCAGAAAGCTTTTTTAAGAAGCAAACTAACCAACACTAATAAACACTAGTTAAACATATTTATACTGCTGGCCACATTTTATATCTCAGTGAATTATTATTTGATAACAAAATGAGGTAGAAATAGCCAGACTTTATTTACAATTTTTCTGACATGTTTTCAATTTATTTGTAATGATGTTAACTTATGATTATTTAAATTCTTCCAAAGCTGTTTTAACCTTCAGAAGCTTTTTGAAATATGCTTACATTTTGCAGAGTGTGTTTGTTTCATATCCTGAGTTATTATACCAGTATTATCCCAGTTATTATACCAGTATTAGACAGTGCCTGGGCAAGAGTCTTGATTGTCTCATTTACCAGAAAAAAATGCAAACTAAATCTGAACATCATTGTTAGCTGCCTATGGGAAGTCTTGCCATATTAAATGTTCTCTTTGGTTTAATTCCTTCCAGTGTGGCATTAAAATTCATGAAGAGCTATGTAAACAGAAAGTTTTCCTTTCATCATTCATTAAAACTAACAAAATGCACCCAAACAGCTGAAAATCTAATATCACATTGAATGTTTTATAATGAGCATGTAGAGGCACAGATCCTTTCCATGAGTGATTTTGTTTAGGATCTATACACAAGTGGGTTTGTTGTTATTAAATGCAGAGGTCAGTTCAATATTAAAAGTCTGTAAAACAAAATGCACAGCAAAGGCAAATGAGAGGATAAATTCTTTAATAAACTGAGTTGGAAAGTTTAATTAATGAACATCATTTCTTTACACGAGATAAGCCTTGCGTGCCCTGTCTTCTACTATTTAAAAAAGTTTTACTGGCAGGTCCCAATGCTAATTTCTTATGCCCATGCTGGAAGACACAGAATGCAGTTGTTTATTTGTGATCCAAACTGGTTTTATCCAGTGCAGTTGCCAAACATTTCATTTGGATTTCATAGGAATTCCTAGAAATAATTCCTCCCAGTTGGCATTTGTTTTATTAGCATGCAAAATAAAAGCAAGGAATTAAAAATACCATCAGTGGGACTGACAATTGGGGGTCTCAACAACTTTTTATTTCCAGGGATTTAGGAGAAGTTGTAGATTTCTCCTGTAGTTACTACTTCTGTCTCTAAAGGCTATCTAAAAGTATCTAAAGATACTTCTTGGCTCACTCATGTTAATTTTACAGAGTCATCAAAGGCACTGAGCAACCTAGTCTAGGGAGAAATGTCTCCCTGCCTATGGCAGAAGGGTTGGAACTAGATGATTTTTAAGGTCCCTTCCAACACAAACAATTCTATGACACTATGAATCTCAATAAAAGTCGTCTGGGTGCTCTCACTCAAGAAAAAAAGTGAGATCTAAGGGAGAATTCAGGGGCAAAGATCCAAGTCTGTTTGGCTTTTGAGGAAAGCATGAACTTTGAATTTTAAGTATTCACCTCTTTGTGTTTCCAGGTGAATTGAAGAAATTTCCTGCTTGGACAGATCTTCATGGTACAGGTAAGAGTTGTGCTGAAATCTGGGATGCTTCTAGATGAAAAACAACTGCTATGGGGTACAGGATGGCAGGACTAGGAGTAATGGATGCAAAATTGGAAGAGGGGAGATTTAAGCTGGAGAAAAGAAAGAAGTTCTTTACTGTGAGGGTGATGAGACACTGGAAGAGGTTTCCCAGAGAGGTTGTAGATGCCCCCTCAATCCCTGGAGGTGTTTAAGGCCAGGCTGGATGAGGCACTGAGCAACCTGGTGTAGTGGGAGGGGTCCCTGCCTGTGGTAGAAGGGTTGGAACTAGATAATCTCAAAGGTCGCTTCCAACCCAAACCATTCTATCATCCTATAGCCAAGAGACAGTGACAAGTTATCTTTAATAGTCAGCAGCAGCAGTTTGGGTGGGAAGAAATGTTCTGATCAACTCAGTAGGAGTTTTGTCTGACATTTAGGGGAACAGGAAAGCAGTGGTGAATGCTTTTTGAAACCCCAGTTCCTAGTGAGTTGAGATTTTCCTTTTCAGAATGAGTAAATGCTCGTGCTTGTCTCTGCTTCTAAAATACTCTCTTCCCTGAAATAGGAGCTCAAGTCACTGTGAATATTTCCTGTGAATCAGGACCAGAATTTTCCTTGATAAATAGAAAGGATGAGGTGCAACTGGTATTTAAGGAAACATTTCATAGCTCTGTTTGACAGAAACACATTATACTAAATTATTTTAATTTTCCATGCCTAGAATAATACTACTGTGCTGATTTGGTGGTAATTTATAGGCAACCCATGCTCTTTTTTGTTGCAGCAAGTTGAACCTTGTGTTAAAAATCCCTCTCTGCTTTATGCCTGCCTCCAAATGTGAAAGCTCCTTCTTTTGAGTGGCTTTAATTTGAGTGTATTGGGAGGAAGTGAAGCATTTCAGATCCCTTGCTCTCCTCACTGAGTCAGAGCCTTCCACAGCCCAGAGCAGTTACAAGCTTGCAGCAGATTAGAGGCACACCATTATTGTTAACAGGACAGGTACATTAAATCCTCTGTGTGCAACGATTGTACTAATAAAATGCATGACTTTGGAGTTTTAAATCCTCAGTCTAGAAATTCAATTAATTTTCCCGGCAATCCAATTTTAAAATGCAAGAACTTTGGCTCATCTCTCTGTCACCTTGCAAAGCTCCGGTGTGTCGCGCTCTGGTGGAAGGAATTTTGTATACAAAGATGTCTTGAAATTCAGGGCTTAAGATGCATGTTTGTAATTTCTAAAGCAGGGATTTCCCTGTGTTTAAAGACAGAATATAGAAAAAAAATAAGTCCCAAACCCAAGCATTGCCTGCAAGCTCCCCAGCTCCCACCACAGCATCTCCACAGTCTCTCGGTGCTCCATCCTCCCTTCACTTTATGTGCAGTCTCTTTTAATGAAATTTTACTCATCTAAATTCATGTTTTCATCAGTGATGTCTTATTTTACACCGAAGAATTTCTTTTAATTTTCACTTAATAACTCTCTGATGCTTTCATTTCAATCCCATCTACATCTGCACAAAGCACAGCATGTCGTTCCCTCAAAAGACTCAGAAACTTGCTGAAGCAGGACCTGAAACAGAGCAATTGAAGCCCATTGTGTTTTATATAATTTTATTAGAGTCAATTCTACTCTGTAATCATTTTGTTAGGGATGGAATTTCTTCATATATTATGTAGAAAAATGCTTATTGCAGCTAAGGACTTGTAGCAGCTGGAAGCTGTGAGGAAAAAAAAGTATTTTTGATTCAGAGAAGAAAGGCAAATTTGTTTTAACATATGAGAAGTGAAACATTTTAGACATTTAAATAAAACACTGTTCTCTTAAAGAACTTCTAAGCTTTTTCTATCTCATGTCTAAAAGCCCTGAAGCAATATTTCTCCTTTCAACATGGAAGAGCTGATAAAAAGCTCCTGAGTGCTTTATTAGCTGCCTGCTATTCTTGGAGGGGTAATCAATAAAAAATATTTCTCATAAAATAAATTTAATATTTCACCAGTAAAAAGTGATTTTTTTTTCTCATGACTAATCTTAATAACTCTCAAACTCTGAAGGCACTTGTGATGCCTGTGAGTTATGAAGGGTTTTGAATTCATGAAAGAAATATGACAGTTCCCTTCAATGTAGAGTCAGTAAAAGGCTTGAATTCTGTTGTGACTTCACTCATGGTGAGTTTTTTCTGGGCAAAAAAAAGAGATACCTGGTTTCATTTTGATTTTGCCTAAAGATAAGGCAAAGGGAGCATTAAAATAGCTGAGGGAAAATTGCAGAGTCCTCCTTGTGGTGAACACTGTGTCATAGCTGTGTGATGACATTTAGAAATCAAGATTGTTTAAGGACACCACTGGACTTGTATTACCTTCTGCTCAAAAGAATAATGTGTCACCACTCTTACATTTATTCAGGAGATTTCTTGTCTGAGTCCTTTTCAGAGTGGCCAGGATTACATGCCTGCACTGTCTCACAAGAGAGGATGTCTGTGCAAGATCCTAGACAGTGATGTATGATTTATGATGCTCATAGAGTAACACCATGTTCCAGAAAGATTATTTGGTGTAAAACAGAATGATATTTAGCATGGAGGTTATTTTGATCTCACAGTGCAGGATGTAATAAAGATCAGTTCATAGACATAATACTCAGTTCAAGAAGGACAGGGAACTGCTTGAGAGAGTCCAGCACAGAGACACAGACATGATGAAGGGATTGGAGCATCTCCCTTCTGAGGAAAGGCTTGGAGAAGGGGAGACTGAGGGATGACTTCATTCATCTTTATAAATATGGAAAGGGTGAGTGTCAGGAGGATGGAGCCAGGCTCTTCTCAGTAACCTCCAATGATAGGAAGAGGGGCAATGTGTGCAAGGTGGAACACAGGAGGTTCCACCGAAATAGGAGAAGAAACTTCGTCAGGGTGAGTGTGACAGAAGAGTGTCCCAGGCTGCCAAGAGAGGGTGAGGGGTCTCCTCTGGAGACATTCAATCCCCACCTGGATGCCTTCCTGTGTGACCTGACCTGGGTGTTCTTCCTCCAGCAGGGGAATTGAACTCAATGATCTCTTGAGGTCCCTTCCAATCCCTGACAGTCTGAGATTCTGTGATTATCTTTTTTTTTTTCCAGTTTGAATGCAGTTTTCTGATGGTTCATACAAAAACCATTTGGTTGTGCCCTGAAACTTCAAAGAGAAGCCAGAGGACAAGGAGTGTGATAAAGGTGAAGGTATGTGTCACTACTAAATCTGTAGCACTGCTGAACTGGAGAGAGCCTTAAAACCAAGAGTTTGGGGTGGATAAAATAAAGCTTAAATTGTTAGTGAGATATTTAGAGAGAATGGGCACAGATGCTAGAGAAAATGTGGGAATTAGTGCTGGATCCTCTTGACAGATCTGATGATGGCTTTGGGACTCTCATTAAAGTTGTTCAATGTTGTTTTGAACTCAGGAATTATTTCCATGGATTAATTCTGCCACCTCTTGTTTAGCTGGACACCTTTATTCTGCAAGCAGGTTTCTTTGTGATAATCATAGAATCATAGAATGGTTTGGGTTGGAAGGGACCTTAAAGACCTATTTGTAACCCTGGGGCCATGGGGCAGGGACACCTCCCACTACCCTAGGTTGCTCAGTACCTCATCCAGCCTGGCCTTAAACACCTCCAAGCTTGGAGGGGGGCATCCACAACCTCTCTGGGCAAGCTCTTCCTGTGTCTCACCACCCTCACAGTAAAGAATTTCTTTCTTTTCTCCAGCCTAAATCTCCTCTCCTCCAATTTGCATCCATCACTCCTAGTCCTGCCATCCTGGACCCTATAAAAGAGTTCTTTCTGTAGCCCCCTTCAGATACTGAGAAGCTATTATGAGGTCTCCTCTGACCCTTCTTTTCTCCATGTTGAGCAACCCCAACTCCTTCAGCCTGCCCTCATAAGGGAGGTGTTCCATCCCTCTGATCATCCTCTTTCTGATAATAATAATTTGTGCTTTACTACATGTCTCTAGGAAGGCACAGATTTGACTCTGGTCTTCATAGTCATGTCTGGGCCAGGCACAGTTCCAATGTAGGAACTTCTCTGCTATCTTAGCAGCTTGACCCTTTTCTGCTGCTGTTTCTTTAATTAATTCTTTTCTTCTTAAATTTCTTTATGAAGGGAAGAGTTGTAGCCAATATAGCTCATGATGAACTGTAGAAGTCAAGAGGCTCTCATATGGTGCTAGAAGGGAGAGAAATATGGAATAAAAAAAGTCAGAAATCCAAAAAAAAAGACTGAAATTTTATGGTGCATTACACTGAAGCACTGAAAGGACTTCTCACTCTCAACACAAGGCAATGCCATTGGACACCAGGAGAGAAATGAAGCATGGGCTGGGAACATCTACCATTCTCATCACAGCTGCTGCTGCATCATGGAGAGCACTGTTAGCACAATGGGGAAAGTAATCTACTGCCCATCTGTCTTATGTGGGCTGCTCTGTCTGCTCACACTTGGTTATTTTAGATGAAATGGACTTCTGCTACCATAGGAATTCCAGTTCTGGAATGTGGAAGACTCAGATTCAAGTCCTTCCTCTTATTTCAGTATTTCATCCCTATTTCAGTTCCGCAGATTTGAGTTTGCCCTCACCAAGCCAAGTAGTTTGGACCATCCAACTCCTGCCATGAGAGAAACTTCATCTCTGCAGCTTTTATTAGCTATAACCCTGCTTCAGCACCAAGCCTTGCTAGCAGCCTGACATGACTATGTTTTTGAGCTCCACTGCAACAGAAAATCTTTTTATTATATGTATTTTGCCAAAATACCTTCCCAGTGCATCTTGTTGCCTTCCCAGTGCACCTTTTTGCNTCAGTGCACCTTCTTGCCTTCCCAGTGCACCTTTTTGCCTTCTCAGTGCACCTTCATGCCTTCCCATTGCACCTTTATGCCTTCCCAGTGCACCTTTATGCCTTCCCAGTGCACCTTTATGCCTTCCCAGTGCATCTTTTTGCCTTCCCAGTGCACCTTCTTGCCTCTCCAGTGCATCTTTTACCCTAAAATAACTTTAGAAGCTCTGGTTGTTCAGTATTTACCCTTCAATCATAGCATTTCAGCTTTGATGCCTGTATTTCACAAGTTCAGGAGTTTTCAGCACTTTTAATTGACTATTTCTTTTCTGCCTCTTCCAGAAACCTTAAGATAGAATGGGAGAGGAGAGAGGGAAAGCACATTAGTTTTTTCTCTTGACTTTATAAGAGTGTACATGAAATTGTTTTCTGATTTCACTTACCTGGAGGTGCCCATTTCAATGTCCATTTTCCTATTCTGTACCTTTTTATTTCCACTGAAATATTTTGATATTTTCCTTTACCTTTTGGGGGTGGAGGAAAGAAAAGCCTCAAGCCTAGGTGCTCAAAGATGGAATTGCCATTTTATTTTCAGTATTTACAGGGGCTGGTGAGAGGAGACCTCCCCCACATCCTGCAGAAGCAAATGGTACTGAAAGGTCATTTTTAACTAATGGTGGGAGTTAGAGGAATTATATGAAATCTTAAGGCTGTGTGTATGAATCCATGTACCTTCCTGGTTAAAATTTAACTGAATTGAGGCCCAGACAAGGAAAAAAACCCATGCTGCTCTACAGCCAACAGATCTTTTCACCTTTATTCCCTCTGCATCAGCCACTGCCATTTCTTTTTCTAATAGAAATTGTATTTTTGATATTTCCCTCAGTTAGGTGAGACTATGCTTCCTCAAATACACTTTCCATCTAAATACTGCTACTGCATCCCTGTTCTGCATTTATAAAAGCTTTAATTTATAATGACAGTTTCAAGTCTGTTTCTTCTCATGTTAATATTACTTGCTTTAGCAGAGTGGATGAAAATAAATAAATATGAAAATTAGAAAGGTATAATTGATGCCAGTTGTTTAACTTTGCAGTTAAAGCTCTGTTTAAGGCACTCTCTTGCTATTACAAAAATCAAGCAGCTGACTGATGAAAAAAAGAGCAAATTAGAATGAAAATTAATTGAATTTTTGGGCTTGGAAAAAAAAAATACAACTTTCCAAGCTCAGAGCACGGTGTCTTTAGGGAACATCAGGTTAAAACAAGGCTCTTGCAGTTGACTGTTAATCATTTGGAACTTGTTCCTTGAGTGGTCAAGAATCATTTTCTCTGGATTAAGTGATTAGAGAGATCAGAGAGTTCATTATTGCTTTGAATAAATGCTAGCAAGTTCTATTATCCCACATGCAAAGAGAACAGGTCTCCAGTTATCTCCTACCATTCCAGGACTTACCCAAAAAGTGCCCTCTGCACTTCAATTAGTTCTATATCAAAGTCCTCTTTCTCAAGGAGGCAAAAAAAATAACCAAAAGAGTGCACTTTGCACTCAGCTATGCCATTGTGATGGCTTTGTGAAATTAGGGGGGTTATTCAGCTCCATCCAGGGATAGAATTGGGGCCACGAGGACAAGCAACTTCTTGACACTGGAGTTTGTTTTATTCTGCTTTTGATATTCCCTGAACAGAGAATTCAGGCATTTCACTTCTTCATTTTTCTAACCCACCCCCTTCTTGTTTCCTGCTTTTGATTCAGCTCCTTGTTTTCCACTGACAGCCACTAAAGGGCATGGCTGATGTTCTTCTTAGATGCTGAGGATGAAATGGCCCCTCTTGGGTGGTTCCACCTCCAGAGGGGCCTCTTGTAGGACATGAGATGTGTGAGCTCATGGCCTGTGACCCATCTCGGCTTTGGGATTCACTCCAGGGATGCTTTTTTTTGCTTTTTTTTTCACCCTCCAGCCAGCAGTTTGTAGCTACAGAAATGTGTGTTTTCCCCTTGCAGGTTTGTTTAGAACTGCCAAGTTGCTGACTTTATTATCCTTTCAACTGGGCAGAACATTTCAGAATTGTTTTCTCTAGGGTAATTTGTTTTGGATCACAGCAAGATTTTTTTATTTATGGAGGTTTTTTCATTTTTTTTACATTTTTTTCATCCAGTTTTTGTGAATTAACAGAATGTCAGGGATTGGAAGGGACCTCAAAAGAAATTCTAATCCATCCCCCTGCCAGATGCTATTGCATCTGTATTTATTGATGGAAGGTAGGAAACAGCATGATGAAAAACTGATTTTATCGTATCTTCTGGTTTGGAAGATGTTCCTTGCAGAAGTTCTTAGAACTTACTGACATTTTTGACAGAGAAAATTGTATACTTAAAGTTGAACTTTTCCAGCCATCCCCCAGATTTCAATTTTCTGTTGAACTCGGGGGTTTAATTTATTGTTTTATCATCTTGTATCAATGATCTGATTGAATTTAGTTAAAAAATTAATCAAATTGTCTTGTTTCCATTTGCTGGTGCTTCAGTTCTCATGAGGGAAGTCTCAGGAACCTGGGCAAAAGGTCTCTAAGGTTGTCAGCTCCTCCTTACACTTAGGTGTTCAGACATAAATTGGGATGTTTTTTTGTTAAATGAGGTATGTCACAAAGATTCAGGCAAAGGGACCTTCCCCTGACTCAGAATATGAGGGACCATGACACTTTTTGTATTAAAAAGGATGTTTTCTTACCAAACTGTCCATTATATAAAGAAGATTTAGTGGCCTGGATTATGAAGATAGTCTCATAAATGCCCTGTCAATTGTGGCAACGCAAAGAGTCACCCAAATGAGAAATAAAAAACACCAAGACATAATTCAGTGTGGATTACGTGCTGCAAAACAATAGAAATGTAATGACTTGCATTTGGCAGAGTAAATGAAGTCTAAAAAATAAAAAAAATCTGGCACAAGAGTGTGATTCGTCTCTTTAAAATATTACCCTTTTATATCCAGTATCTGCAGCAGCACTAAAGCCACACAGTCCAGGGTTCCTTTTCCTCTCTCTGTTAGATTGTGCTGTTTCCCAAATTATTTTCTTCCATTATTCCAGCTACAGGATAAACACTGTTCATTTCTTTCCTTTTTGACCACCCTCAGTATCTCTTGAGGAGTTAGAAGTATTTCTTAATTAAGCTAATATAAGTTTACTTGTAAGTGCATTTTTTCCTCTTTTTAGGCACTTGACAGTTGTGAGAAATGAAATAAATCCCTTGTTTTGTTTGAAGGAATAAGGAACCAGAGGGCACATGGATCTTATGACATAGAAATTAACTATGTTATCAATGCAGTTAACTTTTTCAAAATAAATTTAGCCCAATTTACACACAATCCACTGGCTTCACAAAAAAAAAAGTACTTTTTTACTAAGTTGATGCCTGGGAAATGTGTGAGAATTCTGCTTTTTTTTTCCAAAGTGAATTTCCCTGATTAATTTATGCCAAATTTATACTAATTGCCTGTAGTATTTGTAGAACACGTATGGCATTCTGTTTCAACTACACATGCTTTTTTTTCTTTCCCCCTTTACAAAACCTATTTGCATTACTCCGAGACAATAATTTCCTCCTCCTCCCAATATTTCTGCTGCAAAATTCATGCTGTTTCTCTTCTCCCCTTCTATACAGTGTAAATTCAGCCCAAATTGAACTGTCAGTCACCTGTGAGCAGGTTGTGCAGGAGATGTTAAATGTGGAAAAGGCAAATCTGAGACATAAGATGTGGAAAAAAAGAGATTGTTGTGGTGGAGGCAATTAGAACTTCCAACTGGAATCTGTTTTGCCCATGGAAACATCACTCAAGGTGGTTCAGTAGGGAAAATTTCTCTGTGGTTTAGTTGAGAGAGATTCTCAGCCAGTTTTCTAGTGCAGTGTTAGAAAGGAGTGTAGTTTCTAGTTAAACACAAGAAGCAATGTGTAAATATATCCCAACATTATGTATTTTGTGCAAGCTTGATTGCAAGTTTTAATTGCACTATAGTAGTTACACAGATCTGCTTAGCACAATTTTCTTTTTTTTAATTAAATCCAAATTCTTGGTATTAGGCAAGAATTCTGGTTGTCACGTTTCCAGTTCATTAGATTCATAATTAAAATGTGCAACTGAACTGGAGAATGAAAGCACATATAAATTGGAGGAGCATTTTATTCCATTGCTTCTGTAAAAGGTTTTGGAGGGGTTTCTACAAGTGAATTGGGCATGTGATAACAACAAAAGCTCATTCCTAGCAGAAGGATTTCATTCCATTAGTAATATATTTCTGAATGGAAAGCTAATGTGTTATATATTTTAAAACTCCACCAGCAAGGACATTAGTGAAAGGATTTTTAAACCACCCTTCCAATCCAGAATGAACAAAAGAATGAGGAACCAATGTTATATCCAAACTGGCTAAATCTAAATTTGATCTTATCTTTCTACTGGTATTAATTAAGGAAATAAAACAGGACAAGAATCCAGCTCTAATTTGGTCTCTATTTATTTATCTTTAGCTAATAAAGACATTTTGCCTTCATAATTCTACTCTAAAAGTAAAAATAAATAAATAACAACAACAAACAGGTATTTGGGAAGGATAATTGTTGGGATCTATTCCACATAATTTTTATCTCTAAAGGAGATGTGTGTGATGAAAATTCAATATATTGAGTCTGTAGATTGTAATTTTTTTCATTTCTTGGCAATTGATTTAGATGAGTTTATATTTACATTTGAGCTGTGGGTAGAGATCTGGATATTTGGTGCAGGATTCTAAACTTATTTACTTACTATTTCCTTGAAAATAAGATTATATTAATTATATGTATAAATATGAGTAGGCTCTAAGTAGATGATAAAAATAGAACCAGATCAATGGTCTGCCACCTAAAAATCCAGTCTCTCCATGATTTTAATTAATATGATGTTTATGTACTTCCAGCCATCAAAAACCATCTCCCCCTGACAGGAGAAGTGTAGGGATTTCTACACATGATGTTTTCATTGATGCCTATCAAATATTCTCACTAACATCTCTATAATTGAATTTTTACACGTTATCTATATGAATTATCAATATAGGACCAATGAATAAGCTAATACATATGGTGATTAAATTGTTTCCAGATAAGTTTCTGTACAAATTAACTGGTTTTCAGATTATTTTAGGAATGAATGCTTTCTGTTGCCCTTAAGATTTGAGCATAAATTCCCTCATTTCCAAAGCAAATGATAATTCAACAGTTAATCCTTTTTTTTTCCTTTATAAATAGAACTTGTAAAACTTCAAAGTTACAAAGTCATAAATTGTATCTTTTAATCTTTTACTAGAGAAAACAGTGAAAAATGTTAAAATACAACTTCTGTTTGTAGTTCCTATGGTGTAACATTTGATTTCACTCCACTGGGGGGTGAAAAAACCCCAAGCTTAAAATACATGCTAAATATGTTTAGCAGGAATGTCTTCTAAGTCTTTTGTCTCCGAGTTTTCAGCTAAAAGTTTTCATTTCCTCATAGACTTGGAGTTAAATTTGTGATGTATAATTATTATTTTTCTTGAGACAGGTGATGACAGGGAGAAAATGAATTGATGATACAGAAGGAAGACAAGTAAGTGCTGTGCCAAGGGTGAAAGCTGTCACCAGCTTGCCTGGGTCAGATAGAGTGCCTTTACACATTTCATCTTCATTTATCTTCTGGGAAATCACAATTAGTATGATCAAGGGGTCATATTTCTTCTTTCATAAGTCTTTCTGCTTCAAAAAATATGGCAATTAATTGCTAGTTATCTGTTTTCTACTCATTAGAGGTTTCCTTTAATTCATTTTTTTTTGCTTTTTCCTTTTTTACCCATGACATTTCAGTTTGTATCATGGCATATGTTTGAATGTGTAACTGTTTTACAACTGTTTGTACAATCTTAATTCATTGGCATTTGTTTAGTTGTTTTTCAGTTTCAACTTGGAGTGAACTCTTGGAGAAACTCTGTTGTGAAGAGTAACACCCCCTCTTCTAGTTTCAGTCTGCTTCAGTTGAAAATAGGAATTATTTATGTCACTGTTTGTACCTTCTGCCACCAGTATTTGCAGTACTAGTGGAAAGCCAACCAAATCCTGGGTTGCATCAAGAGAAGTGTGACCAGCAGGTCCAGAGAGGTGATTTTGCCACACTACTCAGCTCTGGTGAGACCCCACCTGGATTTACTGTGTCCTGTTCTGGAGACCTCAACAGAAGAAGGACATTGAGCTGTTGGAGCAGGTCCAGAGGAGGCCATGAGGATGATCTAGGGGCTGGAGCAACAACCTTATGAGAACAGGCTGAAGGAGTTGGGGTTGTTCAGCCTGGAGAAGA
>VZTY01014051.1:42814-69027 GCA_013400935.1 Turnix velox | reverse complement strand
AGTGTCTCACCACCCTCACAGCAAAGAACTTCTTTCTTCTCTCCAGCCTGAATCTCTCCTCTTCCAATTTGCATCCATTACTCGTAATTCTGCCATCCTGGACCCTATTCAAAAGTCCCACCCCATCCTTTCTGCAGCCCCCTTCAGGTACTGAGAACTCACTCTGAGGTTCCCCCTGAACCTTCTCTTCTCCACACTGAACAACCCCAACTCCTTCAGCCTTTCCTCAGAAAGGGAGGTGCTCTAACCCTCTCATCATCCTCGTGATTGTTTTCGTCACTGAAAAATCCCTACTTTATGGGCAACCCTGAGAGACCATTTCAACACAGAAGGGAAGCAAACTTTCCTTCAAGTTCCTCTTCAAATGAGGAAAATTTTCATATGAGACAACATCTGGTTCCCACATGTGTCCTACTTTCACCAAGGTGAAGCCTCCAGCATGGTGTCTCTTCACATCACACAAGATTAATTCTAACTGGTTTGGATTGGAAGAACAGCCCAGGAAGGTGAAGAACCAGGTGGGAGAAGAAGGGAAGCCAATGGAGTATACTGTTGGCAGAACTGGTGGATTCCATTAAGAGGTCAATGTCAGGATATGAGGGGAAAAAAAAGAGAGAAAAAAGGAAAAAATGAGGAAAAAAATGCTAGAAAAGATGATGGCAAAAAAAAAATAGCACTTCCATGAGGTTACTGGTGAGATGACACTTGAAATAGCACGAGTTTTTCTGGACACTTTATAATCTGGAGGGAGTTTACAGAAGCGGAAAAGAGATGGTGGTCATAGAGGTGTTGAACTTGGCTCAAGGAGAGGTTGGACAGACCAACAGACTATGAGAGCTTGAAGATAATAAACACTCAGTGAGAAACCCTGACCTTGTTGAAGCTGATGTCAAGGCTTTTGTTGACTTCAACAGAGCCAGCATTTCACACTGTGGAGAAAAGGAATGGCTTGAAGCTAGAGCAGGGCAGGGTTAGATGAGAAATGAGGAAGAAGTTCTTCCCCATGAGGGTGGTGAGACACTGGATAAGGTTGTCCAGAGAGGAGGTGGAGGACCCAAACCTGGAGACATCCAAGGCCAGGCTTGCTGAGGCTGTGAGCAAACTCATCTAGTGCAGGATGTCCCTGTCACTGCAGGGAGATGGACTGGATGGCCTTAGAAGGTCCCTTCCAACCCCATGCATTCTGTGATTTAGTGGTGGAGAAGGCTACATGCAGGAACCATCGGATGAAAAAAGAGGAGGCAGAAATGGAGGAGTTCAATATCCAGGGAAAACAAGTTTAAGTAAAATGAGAGTTACATATTCAGCTGTGATGGGAAGAGACCTCCCAACCCCAGCAAGGGACAGCTTCCCCCTAGTTCAGGCATAGATGGTTTTATATAGAAGAGGTAAATAAGACATTACCATCTGGNGAGCAACCTGGTGTAGTGGGAGGTGTCCCTGCCCATGGAAGAGGGTTGGAATTAGATGATCTTTAAGGTCCCTTCCAACCCAAACCATTATATGATAGGCTTTCAAAAGTCCTTTGCTCTTCCCAAACTGGCATGATATTAAAAGAAACCTCAGAAGGGGTAATTAACCCTAGCATGAAAGAAGAATTATTTTCTTCAGGTTGCACAGAAAGTTTTGAGTGAGTTAGTGAAAGATTTTTGTCCTCCTCCTTTTCTCATCGAGAAACCTAAGAATTTCCAGTTTGGCTTGACCTCCTACCCAGGTGGTCCTCTCCATCCATCTTCCCAGGGAACCTACCTTCACCTCCTACTGTTCTCTGCATCAGAAGGGGGTTTTACTCAAGATTAATATCAGAATAAATAATTCAGATGGAAGATAAGAAACCATTTGTATGAAGGAAAATAGGTAGAACCCCCAAAACTTGCTTTGTTGTTAAAATATGAAAACTTTTAAAACGAAACTCTGAATTGTGGCCCATTTTGAATCTTTTGCTTTCATTTTTATACCTTTTTCTTTCTTTTTTTAATGAAAACAGGAAGCTGCAAGTGTTTGGTGACACAAACCATGCTACCTTTGTGCCTTGTCAAGCACCAGAGAAGTTCCATCACAGGAACTCTTGCCAATGTTTTCCTTTTCCCTTCAGGCTCATTAAGGTTACGAGGAGTTTCCTCCTCATTAGCAGTTAAGAAGTGATTTCTTATCAGCTGCCTGGCTCAGCTCTAATGTTTGCATGACCCAAAATGATGGATATTACATTTTATTGAAATTCTCAAAAGCAAAGGAAGGAGTGGGGCCAAGGGACTGGCTTTATCACAGGGCAAGTCTTCCTGCCTTGGTCACACGATAGCTCTTCCAAAAGAACAACTTAAACAATTACTCGGCTCCTTATCCTTTCCATCCTCATTTTTCTCCCCAAAATTCCCCTCCCAGTGCCCTTTTTGCCTCTGAAACCAGCTCAAAACAGATGGGGGATCCTGGCTGACCACCAGCTCAACCCCTCCTTCTCACCAAGAACAACTTGAATAATGACTGAGCTCCTTATCCTTTCCATCCTCATTTTTCTCCCCAAAATTCCCCTCCCAGTGCCCTTTTTGCCTCTGAAACCAGCTCAAAACAGATGGGGGATCCTGGATGACCACCAGCTCAACCCCTCCTTCTCACCAAGAACAACTTGAATAATGACTGAGCTCCTTATCCTTTCCATCCTCATCGTTCTCCCCAAAATTCTCCTCCCGGTGGCCTTTCTGCCTCTGAAACTGCCTCAAATGAGATGGAGGATCCTGGCCGACCACCACCATCTCAACCCCTCCACTCACCTTCTCACCAAGAACAATTTGAACAATCACTGAGCTTTATCCTTTCATAGAATCATACATAGATTGTGTTGAGTTGGAAGGGACCTTTCAAAGGCCATCTAGACCCACACCACAGTGAGCATAGATATGTTGCACTAGATCAGGTTGCTCAGACCCTCATGAAGCCTGGCCTTGACCATGTCATGTCATAGTTTCTCTCAACTTTTCAGAGTAATACAACTTGGTTCTGATTTGCTCTCTAAGCCCCTGAACTACTGGTCAGTGTCTCCTTGGTCAGGCAGGACACAGTGCCCACAGATGCCTGAGCTGCTTCAGGCCCTGAGGACACAGCACAACACTGTTCTTTGTCACTGGCACATCCCTGCCCTTCCTGATCGCAACAATGGGAGTCTTGGTTACTTGGTTTCCATTCCCATCTTTCTCCCCAACATGTTTCCCTACCCAATGTTCCTTTTGCCTCTGAAACTAGCTCAAATGAGACAGTGGATCCTGGCTGACCACCAGCAGCTCAACCCTTCTGCTCATCTTCTCACCAAGAAAAACTGAACAATCACTGAGCTTCTTATCCTTTCCATCCTCATCCTTCTCCCCAAAAGATTTCCCCTACCAGTGTCCCTTTTACCTCTGAAAGCAGCTCAAATGAGATGGAGGATCCTGGCAGACCACCAGCAGCTCAACCCCTCTGCTCACCTTCTCACTGAGAACAACCTAAACAATGACTGAGCTCCTTATCCTTTCCATTCCCATCTTTCTTCCAGTGAAGTTTCCCCTCCCAGTTCCCTTTTTACCACTGAAACTGCCTCAGATGAGATTGGAGGATCCTGGCTGACCACCAGCAGCTCAACCCTGCTGCTCACCTTCTCACCAGGGTCTACCAGGGCCACAGATCTTCACAGTCCTCCACAAGGTCATCCTCCAGAGCTGTTTTTTTTTCAAGGAGGTGTTGGGGGAAGGAGATGACCTGAAGTGCTTTCTGGTTTCTTTCCCATTCCTCCAGCAAATGATCTCCAGACTCCATCTGTCATGATGAGATCAGAAAGTCCTCCTGAAGCAGCTCAGACAATGCCAGAGCACGTATGGAAAGAAAACCTGGAGCAGGAGAGGAGAGGAAAGGAAAGTCTAAGTGGAAACAGCCGAACTGGGAAAGGAGAAGAAGGCACCCTCCCCCTCTTGATTGTTGGAGATACATGAGTTGGCAAAGACTATGGACATCTCTGCCCAAAAAGAGAGGATGTGGGCAACCACCTTCAGCTGGGGAGAAAAAAATGAATGTTTGGAGAGCATTTTCCAGAGCAGAGGGACAAAAAGAGAACTGCTCTTTGGGTTCATGGCCAATTAGGGCATGTCTGATTCCCTGTCCTGGTTTGGGCCCAAAATTACTAAAGGACCCCTCCAGTGACAGATGGCCACCCCTCCTCTCTCTGAAGAGAGGAGAGGAAGGAATGAGGAGATTTATGAGTTCAGAAGAATTCCAAACTACTTTAATAGATAATGAAACAATAGACAAAATCAAAAGGAAAAGACAAAAAGGTATACAATATTTACAAGACCGAATCCAGCTCCCGGGATGATGATCACGTCCCCAAGAGAGCAGGCCGAGGAGAGAAGGCCTGAGGAGAGAAGGGTCTGAAGAGAGCAGGGCCGAGGAGGGAAAGGCCGAGGAGGGAAGGGAGGGGCTGACCCTCCGATCCCTCAGCTTTTATACTGAGCATGGGGCAGATGGGATGGAATACTCCCATTGGTCAATTCTGGGTCACCTGCCCTGTTCGCTTCTCCCTGCTGGTGGGACTTCTCTATGTTTTTCTGTTTCCAGCCCCTCCCCGGTGGGGTGGCTGACAAACATTCTGACCTAGACAGAAGAGGCCTAGCTGAAAAGTAAAGCCACAAACCAGAAAATTTACCCCATTCTACCTCAAACCAGGACATTCCCCCATAAGGAGTGATGGCAGTTTTTAATAGGACAAGTAGAAGAGAAACCATCTGAAAGGCTCCAATTCAATGATGAAGGTGCCACCTCCAGCTAGAGGGTGACCCAATGAGGAGAAATCCTTTAGGAGGCTCTTGGGGTGTGGAAATAGCATTACCTATATGATGACCAGAGGTGGACAAAGGTTCCCTTGAGGTCCAGGGAAGGTTCTCTTACCTTTTCCCTCTGGGTTGTCACCATCCATCACCTGGGTTTGTGGTTCCTCCCAAACTGACCACTCTCCTGGCTCAGCCAGGGCAGCCTGAAGCCAAGGAGGCCCAACACCTGAAACAGAATCAGACCAATTCTTTATTAAGTTTTTCTGTTATTTGGGATAATATTAGCTCATTTTACATCCACAGCATAAAATCATCTAATGAGGATATCCCCTTGGCCATCTCTACAGTCACACATGAATGGGGACAGCCACATTTCCAAGTGTTCCTGGGATAAGGGTGACCTACTTTGATGGCTATGGCGCAGTTCATTACAAATTCTTAATGATCTCATTCTTCCACTAAACGAAGGTTGCCACCTGTCCCCAAGACTTGAGATCAAGCTGGGATTAATGGATCTGCTGACCCACTTCTTCCCCTTTAGTAGGACACAGTGTCATCGTCGCCCCCTCCCCCCCTCACCCCCGCCAAATCAATAAGGGTTTGGGGGCTTTTTGGCTCCAGACCATCCAGGGTTGAACCTCAGTGGTGCCACATGAGCAGGGGTTGCAGAGAACTGCTGAAAAGAGATAATTTGGGCATGAGATTCCTACCAGGGAAAAAAAAAAGTCGAACTCTGAATAATTTACTATAGGGTGGGGGGAGAAAAAAGGAGAAGGGAATTACAAACTCTGAATAAACTACTATGCGGGGGGAGAAAAAAAGGAGAAGGGAATTACAAAGGTTGCATTTAAGGCAAATTAAATACTTCCAATTTAAGGGAGAGACTGTAAGAGACCCTATTAAGGAAGCTGGAGGCTGTCTGTGGTTTGGCTCCAGGCAGTGGAGTATTTTGGCAATAAAAAAAGCCAAGCTTTAGCACCCAGTAGCCACTTTGGCTTGTGGATGCTCATTCCTCAGGCTGTCCAGGAGCAGCCAGCATCCACCTCTCCCTAAAACTGGACTCCTTAGGGACAGAAACCAGCAGCTAAAAAGGGATGGAGATGGCAAGCTGGAAGCAGAGAGGATGAAATAAATAAGGAAAGAAAAGAGGGATGAATACCCATGGACAGGCTGAGGGAGCTCACTGCAGCCAAGTGACCTCAAGTGCACCAAGTGCTTTCTTCTCCAGCTCAGGGAAAGGCAGGAATACAGCTGGATTTTTCATAAATAGGAACACCCCAGGCTTGATGTTTTTTAAAGCTGTCTAGACAGAGGAGCGAGACCTTATTTCAAGGCACATAATCACTTCTCCATTTATTCTTCTTTTTTTTATTTTATTTTTCTCTGCAGCAAGAGGACTTTTTTTCAAGATGAGATGGAAGCTTTGGTGGAACAACGTGCGTTCCTTCCCTGCTCCAGGCTCTCCTCATCTAAGCTAGAGGTGCCTTTCTGTCTGGTCACGTCCCTCCATGTATTCCTTTCTCTCCTCCCTCCCCTTTACGCCCTCCAAAATAAAAAAAAAAAAGGCTTCTTTTTTCATTCCGAAAACAGAGATAAAATTATAGAAGGGCTGCTGGTGCTGAGGTTAAAATGCCAGCTCCCTTCAGAAGGCAAAGGGTATTTTGGGCTTCCTGACACAACACTGATGCCTTCACTTGAAAATAGCATGAGAGGAGGAAAAGAAATAAAAATAAAAAGCTTTGGCCTGACTGCACACCCCGAGGATGATGGAAGGAGGGGTTGAAAGCTGCTAAATGGGAGACATGGTGGTATTTCTCAAGCCTTTTCCATGTTCCAACTGCAAACCTGTGCCCATGGAGCAGAGAAGGGAAATAAAATAGACATAGGATCATAGAATACGGGGTCCAGGGTGGTGGGACAAGGAGGAAATGATGCAAATTAGAAGAGGAGAGATTCAGACCGGAGAGAAGAAAGAAGTTCTTTGCTGTGAGGGTGGTGAGACACTGGAACAGGTTGCCCAGAGAGGTTGTGGATGCCCCCTCATCCCTGGAGGCCAGGCTGGATGAGGCATTGAGCAACCTGGTATAGTGGGAGGTGTTCCCCCCATGGCAGGGGGGTTGGAACTAGATGATCTTGACCAACACAAACCATTCTAGGAGTTGGGAGGGACTTCCAAGGCCACCACGTAGCCCTACCCCCTGCAGTGACAGGGACGTCCTACACTAGATTAGGTTGCTCAGAGCCTCAGCGAGCCTGGCCTTGAATGTCAGCAGGAAAGGGCCTCCACGACCTTTCTGGGAAACCTCTTCTAGTGTCTCACACACAGCCCCTCCTCCCCAGGACATTTATAGGACACAGTAGCTGACTTTGGAGATAACTTCATTTCAAGAGCATCCAATATTTCTCCACTCCTTCAATTCAAGCAGCTAAAAATCACCCAGAGTAGCTGTCTCTCCTTAAACAAACTCTCTGCTTGCTCTTCAGCAAGAGACCACTTGAGCTGCTTGATATTAATTCCTCGCTCCCAAATTTACATCCCAAGTGCTTTAATGAATTGTTTTCCTTCTCCATCTATTCAAAGTAATGGCTTTGCAATCCATAAAAGTTTAATTATAAGAATTTGTCCTTTTATTGTTTGCAATTATGGCCACAAAGGCAATAAAAATGGCAGGGTGTCCCAGAGGAATGCAAAATCCCTCATCAGAAGTAATCAGCTCGGGGCTGTCACCTCGAGCAAGGGTGATTTTATTAAGGTGACAACTCCAGAACTCAAGCCACTGTCTCATGGGTGCCAGATGTGGCCTCCTCAGCCCCACCTGGGGCCACATCAACTTTTGGGTCATGTTGGTGGGATTCTCTTGCCCTAACTCTTGGGCAGGCCTGGTTGTTCCTCCCCTTTGGAATCTCTTTCACAACAAGATAGAAAGTAAATCATAGAATCATAGTATGGTCTGGTTTGGAAGGGACCTTAAAGATCATGTGGGTTGGAACTAGATGATCTTTAAGGCCTCTTCCTATCCAAAATATTCTATGATTCTATCATCTAGTTCCAACCCTCCTGCCATGGGCAGGGTCACTTCCCACCAGACCAGGTTGCTCAATGTCTCATCCATCCTGGCCTTAAAATCCCTTAAAATCCCTTCACCCACCACCTCTATGTTCTCTTACATTGACCTCCCAAACCCATTATCCACTATAACCCTCACATCATTCTTAGCTATCATTTCTCCCACATCCTTGGGATGAGTTTTTCACTTCCATTTTCAGCTTACAACTCTGAGAATGTTTAATTTTTCAAACCAAATACTTCAAGTACCATGAAAGTTCATTCCTAAGCCACCCCAGTGCTCCACCTCTGACTTGTTGACCTCAGCAGAGGAAGTCCCTTCACTCTAAAGTCTGGAGGATAAAAGGAGAAGGGTTAAACTCTATCAATGTTTGCTGCTGTTGTCCCCAATACTATTTCCAGGACTCACCATACCCACGTTCACATGAAGTTAATTCTTCCCATTTGAGGAAAAACAAGAGACATGTCTCCTCACCCCTGCATCTTGAGAGGCTTCAACCATACCCAAGACTCCCTGACATATTTCCTTTGGCATGGATTGATATCTTAAAACAACAAGGTTTGGAGGAGTTTTCCACTGGCCTGTCTCAAGACATCTTCAAAAAGCATGAGAACTGCACCCAGAGCAGCAATTAGGCTGTAATTAAGCAGAGACTTTCCCAGCCAATGTCCCCAAGGGGCTTTATTCCTGATGTGGGAGAAGGGTCTTCAGGTTGGCTCTTCCCATCCTGCTAAATTTAACCCTTTTCCACAGCACTGAAGAAACCCCTCAGTTGGGCTTTGTTCTTTGAAGCCCATTAATTGGATGGGGAAGAAGTTGTTCCATTTTTAGCTTCATTTCCTGAAGAATACTTAAGTGCTTTTGTCTGCCCTCCCTTCACGATTGCTGAAAGGATTGGCCAACTTCATGAAAAACAGAAGGAGGAAACTCTCACTGTGAAGAACACGCAGTGTGGAGTAGTGGGGGAAGCAAGATGTCTCCAAATCAGTGGATGGCTCTCACCAGGGTTGAGAAACCCAACATACATCCAGAGCCATCACATTTCAAAGGCAGAAAGTTCCTGCTGCTTCTGCTTGGAGAACTGAGCCACCACTTCACAAATCAGCACCCTCTTCCATCACTTCTGTCCCTGCCAGCAGACAGACAGGCACATGGAAAACAAGACAGTCCTGGAGGCATCAGCTTCCTCAAGTTATCTCAGGGGAATGTCAACATCAGAGACCCTCTTTATCCACCAGGACATAGGTACTCTCAAGCTCCCCAACCCCAACTGAAAACCCCTTCTATGACATCTCCTGCTGTTTTTAATCAGCAACATGCCAGCATTTTCAAAGAGCTTGAGGTCTCTTCTATCTCAACACCTTCACCTCAGAAGGCTTTGGAGGCAATCTTTTGGATGCCTCAGCACAAGATCAGATCTGAATGTGTCCATTAAGTGCTTGTTTTAAGTAGAGGAGAGCAGACAAACAACCAAACCAGAAGGAGATGAGGAAGAAGAGAGTGGCAGGGAGATGCCTCATGAGGACAGGCTGAAGGAGTTGGGGTTGTTCAGCCTGAAGAAGAGAAGGTTCAATTCTGAGAATGTCTAAGTCAAGCTGGAAAGAATAACGCCCTGAAAAGAAGGATTTGAGGGTATCAGTGGATAAGAAACTCAACATGAGATGTCAGGGTGTGCTTGCATACCAGAAGCCAACCCAGTCCTGGGCTGCATCAAGAGAACTGTGGCCAGCAGGTCAAGGGAGGTGATTTGGCCCCTGTACTCAGCTCTACGGAGACCCCAACTGGAGTTACTGTGTCCATTTCAGGAGCCCTCAACATAAGAAAGACATTGAGCTGTTGGAGCAGGTTCAGAGGAGGGCCATGAACATGATGAGAGGGCTGGAGCAGCTCCCTTCTGAGGACAGGCTGAAGGAGTTGGGGTTGTTGAGCCTGAAGAAGCGAAGGCTCAGGAGGTAGCCCCAGAACGGCTGGGGTAGGACTTTTGAATAGTGTAAAGGATAGCAGGATTAGGAGTGATGGATGCAAATTGGAAGAGGGGAGATTTAGGCTGGAGAGAAGAAAGAAGTTCTTGACTGGGAAGGTGGTGAGACACTGAAAGAGATTGCCCAGAGAGGCTGTGGCTGCCCCCTCAATCCCTGGAGGTGTTTAAGGCCAGGCTTGATGAGGCACTGAGCAACCTGGTGTAGTGGGAGGTGTCCGTGCCCATGGCAGGGGGGTTGGAACTAGATGATCTTGAAGGTCCCTTCCAACCCAAGCCATTCTATGATTAAACCTCTGCACCATCAAGGGCGAAAGTGAGAGGAAGAGTATAAAACAAACCCAGGGGTCTGGGGTATTTGCATTTCTCATCAACATGCTTGGGAAAGCACCAATTAGAAAATGAGCATTAATTGGTCTACAGGAATCTCATCCATTTCAAAGGAGAAAGTTTGAGGGGAAGAGGGGAACCAGCCCTCGGTAGGTGTTGCTAATTTTTTCTTTGACCGCCCCCAGTGAACAAAATTCAGGAGATCTCACCCCACATTGATTGGCAGAGACCAAGTAAGAACATCAAAAGGTCATTACTTCATCTCAAAAAACTATTAATTGGTGGTAAGTAATTAAAGAAAACCCTAAAAAGCTCTGGTTGACAGGAAAAAAAATCCAAGTAACAAGATCCAAGAAGGCTCAAATGAGCTCAGCATGGACTGGAGCTGTCAAAGATATGAAACAACCAACCTTCAGAGCAATTTAAGTCACTTCAATTGGAAGACAACTACAAACATTTACATGAAAAAAGCTGCAGGGTCTGTTCACAGAATCACAGAATAGTTTGGGTTGAAAGGGACCTTCAAGATCATCTAGTTCCAACTCCCCTGCCATGAGCACGGACACCTTCCACTACACCAGGTTGCTCAATGCCTCATCCAGCCTGGCCTTAAACACTTTCAGAGATTGAGGGGGCATCCACAACATCTCTGCACAACCTCTTCCAGTGTCTCACCACCCTCACAGCAAAGAACTTCTTTCTTCTCTCCAGCTTGAATCTCCTCTCTTCCAATCTACATCCATTACTCCTAGTACTGCCATCCTGGACCCTATTAAAAAGTCCTTCCCCGCCTTTCTGTAGCCCCCTTTGGGTATTGAGAAGCTACTCTGAGGTCCCCCCGAGGTTTCTCTTCTCCAGGCTGAACAACCCCAACTCCTTCAGCCTGTCCCCAGAAGGGAGGTGCTCTGGCCTTCTCCTGGCCCTCCTCTGGACCCACACCAGAGGGGCTTTTCCATCCCAAAGCTGGCAGAGGTGTTTGCCCCTGGCCTGGGCTACCAGAAATGGATAAAATTAGACCAATTAAGTGGCACCTTCCAAACAAAAGAAGTGACCTTTGAAATTCAGCCTTGGGGCTTGCAAGGATGCTCATCTGATCTTATCTTACAGTGATGCTCTGGCTTTGAGACTTGTCCCCAACCTTGCTCTGGCATCCAGGCTTGTCCCCAGTGATTTTCTGGCTTCAAGGATTGTTTCCAACGATGCTTTGGTCTTTCAAGCTTGTTCCCAGTGATGCTGTGGCCTTTAGGCTTGTCCTCAGAAATGCTCTGGCTTTCAGACTTGTCCCCAAAGATGCTCTGTCTTTGAGCGTTGTCCCCAATGCTGCTCTGGCCTCAAGGCTTGTCTCCAGTGATGTTCTGGCTTTGAGGATTGTCTCCAGTGATGTTCTGGCTTTGAGGATTGTCCCCAATGATGCTCTTGCCTCGGGCTTGTCCCCAACAATGCTCAGTCTTTGAGGCTTGTTCCCAACAATGCTCCAGCCTTGAAGCTTGCCCCAATGATGCTCTGACCTTGAGGCTTGTCCCCAGCAATGCTATGGGTTTGAGGCTTGTCCCCAACGATACTCTGATCTTCCAGGCTTGTCCCCAACAATGCTGTGGCTTTGAGGATTGTCCCCAGCCATGCTGGGGCTTTGAAGATTGTCTCCAACAATGCTTTGGCTTTCAGCCTTGTCCCCAACAATGCTCTGATCTTGAGGCTTCTCCCCAGCAATGCTCTGGCTTTGAGGCTTGTCTCCAAAGATGCTCCGGCCTTGAGGCTTGTCCCCAGTGATGCTATGGCTTTGAGGCTTGTTCCCAGCAATGCTCCAGCTTTGAGGATTGTCCCCAATAATGCTTTGGCTTTCAGCCTTGTCCCCAACAATGCTCCAACCTTGAGGATTCTCCCCAGCAATGCTCTGGCTTTAAGGATTATCCTCAATGATGCAGTGGCCTCCAAGCTTGTCCCCAAAGATGCTCTGGCTTTGAGGATTGTCCACAATGATGCCCCAGCCTTGAAGCTTGTCCCCAATGATGTGCCTTTGAGGATTGTCTCCAATGATGCTGTGGCCTCCAGGCTTGTCCCCAAAGATGGTCTCTAGCTTTCAGACTTGTCCCCACCACGTCACCTGGTCTGGGCGAGGCGAAACACTGCAGCAATGGTATCTGAGAGGCCAGGAGCAGGGATGGGTTTGACCCTTCTCCTTACACAGGGGCCAAAAACAGAACCAGGCTGAAGAAGGACACCCATCTATTTGGGATTTGGGGATTACGGGGATGATTCAGAAAATCGCTCCTTCCAGAAATGCCTTGACTCCAGAGCTTCTGCAGTCTTTCCAGAAGTGTCTACACAGAGAGAAGTGATGGCACTGGAGAGAAAAAAAAGAAAAAAAAAACAAAAAAAACCCCCAAGCTGAAATTATCCTGGTGAGCCAAGCCATAAGCAAGAACAAGGAGAGACTTTGGGGAGAGTTCAGCTAGATATTAACTGCTGAACTTGGTTTGACCTCCTGACTGCTTGGGCTGGTGGCTCCCAAAGCAGTGGAGGATGAAGAAGAGCATCCCTCCACCCATTCTTTTATCTCTCCTGGATCCTTCTTTCAAGCTCTTCCCAGTTTTTTAAAGCTTTCCCTAGTGAAGGTGGCCTCTGTCTATCTTTTGCTTGGCCAAGCAGCTCCACATTAGATGTTTTCAAGGTGAAACCTCCTCCTCCCTCATTTTTTCTAGGGCTGTAACATTAATAAATCCATAACCTTAAATCTCACCGTGGAACAAAGAGGAACTGGGGTGGCTTGACAGCTCTCCTGTTTTCTTCTCTCTGGATTTAGACCTTTGTAAACCCAGAATGGTGGTGGAGGCTCCATCAAACCTGAAGACACTCAAGACCAGGCTTGCTGAGGCTCTGAGCAACCTCATCTAGTGCAGGATGTCCCTGCTTACTGCAGGACTGGATAGACCTTTGAAGGTCCCTTCCATCTCAACACATTCTATGATTGCACATCAGCTTGTGTGCAGATGGAGGAGATAATATGTCCACAAGGGGTCTGTCTGGGGACCATCCAACTCCACATGCTCCATTACATCTCTCAACACTTAACATGTCCAATAAACACATGGTGGTCACACTGTGAGGTCTGGAGAGGTTTATGCAATAAGAATTCTGCTGAGGTTTAGTTAATACAGAGCAACACTAGATCCTCAGCAGCTGCTTTGGTGGGATCACATCATTCCTTCATGGTCATCTCCACATATCCTTGGCTGCAGTAGGATAGAGTTCCTGAGTGACTTGCATCACCCTAATCCCACAAAGACTCTCTTCTTTCTACCTTTTGAAGGCTCCTCTGCCAAAACTACCTGAGGTTTTCACTTAATTTGGGCAAGGAAACATGAAGAGCTGCTTGGATTCCCTCATGCCGTGCCAGGAGAGGGGAGCAAAGAGTGATTGATCCAAGTTTCTCCTGTCAAGAGCACCAAAGGAGGTGCCTGAAAGCATCTATCTGCTGGAAGAAGGTTAATTGCAGAAGCTCAGCTCACACATGGGTGGGTCCCACCAGTCAGCACAAGATAAGAAGCCTTGGGGAGTATAAAATCTTAGGGATGATAAAGAAGAATTTCCCCTTACATAGCTCTCTACATGTGTTCCTCAGATTGACTCCAGAGACTCCTGTCATCAGATGTCAAACCAGAAGCCGCAGAAATGGTGGAGAATTAATTTATTGTCTTCTTTTAAAAATTTATTCTTTTCAGTTTGTAATCATATGACACTTTCCCCCCTCCTTGCTTGGATTAGCTGGATGAGTTCAGATCCTAAACAAGATATGGTTAGGATGGTGGGACCTGGGATTCAGAACTGATGGGCATCACCCATGCTCCATCACAGCAGGATGTGAGAGCTCCACCCTGCCTTGAATCACAGAATGGTTTGGGTTGGAAGAGACCTTAAAGATCATCCTGTTCCAACCTCCCTGCCTCAGGCAGGGACACCTCCCACTAGATCAAAAACAAGGGCTGACTTTAGCCCTGGATTAGTGTCCAGCACCAATTGCTCCAGTTTTTGCCCCAATCATCTCTTCTAGAAACAGGAAACCATGGCCACAGGTGGATGCTGATAGAAACCAGGTCATTTTGACACCCTTTGTTTGGTCACTGCTTTCATAATTTCATGATCACCAAGGTTGGAAGGGACCTTTCATATCCTCACATCCAACCATCAGCCCAATTCTGACAAACCCCATATCTGAAAAGGGATTTGAAGCCTTGACCCTCAGAATAGGAGTCTGATGCTCTCCCAACTGAGCTTCATAACACTATTTATCCTTAGTGCCTTGGCCACATATTTGGAAAAAATCCCACTTTGCCATCCTTCTACTGCTTGTTTGTCCCCAAAAACCAAATCACTGCAGACCCCTTGTCTCTAACTATAACCATCAAGAAGAAGAAGAAGACTGAAGCATCAAGAAGAAGAACACCTAAGAATAAGAGGAAGGGGGAGGGCGAAGGAGAGAGGGAAGAAAATGACGACTTAAGAATCAAGTAGAAGACTGAAGAATCAAGAAGACCGAAGAATCAATACCGATCCTTGTAGTAATATAAAGCACTCAGGATTATGTTCAGCCCATTTTCACAGCAGGGTGCAGCAAATTTGGGAGCAGCAAAAGCTCTGTGGCTTCAGGAACAAGGGGAGGGCTGAGGGGTCCATCACCAAGCAAGAAGTCCTCAGGATAGCAACCATCGAGGGAGAGAGAGAGATCCTCAGCAAGCTTTCTAATTTATACTGAATGGGACATTCATGGAATGAAATAAACCTCTTCTTTCAAAGAGTAGAATCACACAACAGCCCAGGTTGGAAGAGAGCTTTCAGATCATTAAGTCCAACCATCAACACAGATCTGAGAAGATCTAGCCCTGCACCTGGTGAGCCCAAAAACACTGAAACCTTGAAACCCACAGAGCCTGGCTAGCTATAAAGTAAATATTTTCAGAAACTCAGACAGTAAAGTCTTCTAAAAATGCAGTTTTTCCCAATATTAGGAAAGATCTTTTCCATGAGGGTGGTGAGATCCCGGAAGAGGTTGTCCAAAGAGGTGGTGGGGCACCATGAATGCCTGGAGACATCCAAGCCCAGGTTTGCTGAGGCTTGCTGAGGCTCTGAGCAACCTCATCTAGTGCAGGATGTCCCTGTCACTGCAGGGAGATGGACTAGATGACCCTGGAAGGTCCCTTTTAACTCTGTGATTTTATGATTTGATGCTCAGATGTTCCCAGCTGAACTGGTGTGAACTGGGAAACCATCTCCAAGGGTTCAGAAGGGCTATGCCACCACATGGTGCAGTGTTTCATCCTGTCCTCAATTTGTCTGTGGGATACGAAAGGAATTTTTTCCTATTTCTCTGCCAGGCAGGGGTAAAAAACAAAAACAAAAGCCATATAAAAATGACTCTGTTATTGTTTATACTGGATGGGATTAAAACTTTCTCAATATTTGTTATATTTAGATGTCTTTCAGCCCCAGATTCAGGGAAAGATTACGCCTGGTCCTTGCTCTGTTTATCCTTTGCTCCATTCCCTTGCTTTTACTGTCCTTCCAGTTTATTCTTCTTCCAATTTAGGTCACATTTCCCCCAGGACTGGGGCGTAACTTCCAAATTTCCCAGAGAAACCACCCAGGAGTTTGGTGCCTCCAACCAGCCCTAAAGCAAAGCACACCCTCACAGGAGAACCTTCATTCATAGAATCATAGAATGGTTTGGGTTGGAAGGAACCTTAAAGACCATGTAGTTCCAACCCCCCTGCCATGGGCAGGGACACCTCCCATTAGATCAGGTTGTTCACGGAACAAACCCCTTTTCTCTGAATCCCAAAACACCCCTTAAAATAAATAATTCCCCCCCCAGATAAAGGTGTTCATCCATTGAGTGAGATGCTCTGAGAAAAATGCCCCAACCTGCCCTTGTTCCTCCCCAAAACAAGGAGGCCTGCAAACCACAGGGGTGGGATGGCACAACCCTGGCTTCTCCAAGGATCAAAGAACTTTTGTTCCCCTAAAAATCTGGAGAAGAAAGGCTGATGATCATCCCTGCAGTGAAGGATTCACGAGCAAAGGTCTGGCTGAGATATGTTCTCATCAAAACCTTCCTAAAGATCAGCACGTGAGCAACCATGATAGGGATTGGAACTAGATGATCCTTAAGGTCCCTTCCAACCCAAACTATTCTATGAGGCAGACAGGAGAGAAGTTTACATCCAGGCTTATTTCCCAGTAAATCCTTCCCTTTCATAGAGCTAAAAGCTTTTTTTTGATTATTTTTTTTTTGTTTGTACTCTGTGTCCTTCTCAGTTTCCCAGAGCAGAAACCTGTTTTGGAGCACTCTTCTGTCACAGGATGGAGCTCCTGACACCTGATCTCTCCTGGCTAATAGGAAAAAGCTGCTTGCTCAGAGCTGCTCTGAATTATTCCACAATAATCTCTTCTGATGTGGAAGAGTCTTTGACATCTCTCCCTCCCCCTAAAACAAGGCACCATTAAAGGGAGCCTGGTAGAGACATGTAGATATTTCCTCCTGATGGCAAGTGATGATCACAGTAACACACCATTTCCAAATCTCTTCAACTACAAGGCACCCACCGGGGTGGAAACCTATTTATTTACTTCCCAAAATCTGCTCCAGAAGCTTTTCTTTGCTTTAGCTCCCAAAACCCTGCTCCTGGCAGAGCTCTTGCTTGTGTTTAACTTGAGGAGCACAGCCCATCCCCCCTCCATGATGAGCTTGTGCAGAGCCCTGTGGAGGAGAAGGATGCAAAAGGCACTTGGACTCCATTTAAGCCTGACCTTCCCCTTCTGGCCACGGGAAAGTGAGGAACAGATGTTTGGTTCACTGGGAATTTGGGGTTTTTTGTCCTCCCAAAATATCTCAGATGTTTCATTCACGTGTAAGGGGGTTGGGTCTCACTGTGAACAGCACTGTGGAGCTGCAGGAAGGTGAAGGAGGCATCTCACAGCCTTCCACCTCCACTTAAAGAGGATTCAAGAGAATTTTTGGGGTTGCAAGTGACAGGTAACACTTCAAATGCACTCACTGTCATCTCCTTGGAAGTCTTGGACATCTTCCACTTCCTGAATAGTCTCAATAGCTTAGCCTTTGCAGAAAGGGATGCGTGTCTCCAAATCATAGGTTTGGAAGGGACCTTCAAAGACCATCTAGTGGCACCCCATGCAGTGAGCAGAGACATCCTGCACTAGATGAGGTTGCTCAGAGCCTCAGCAAGCCTGGACTTGAATGTCTCCAGGGATGGAGCCTCCATCAGTCTGGGAAACCTCTTCCAGCATCTCGCCACTCTCACAGGGAAGAACTTTTTTCTAAGGTCTAACCAGAACCCAAACAATACCACTTAGTACAACAACCAGATGAGGTTCTTCTACCTTCATAGTCCCAAATCCTAGCCCAAGAATTTGGGTTGAGGGTTGCTTTTCTTTCCTCCCTCCAACCCTTCTTGTGCTTGAAGTCATTAAATTATTTCAGTCATGGCCAGGCAAGGTTACTGCCAGGGGTTGGTTGGCACATTTGAAGGAGAAGGCTCTGCTCCAGCAACCACAACCTTCCTTAATGCTGCTGATTGATGTTCCTCCAGAAGCTCACCTCTAAGATGGCATTAAGAAGAAACATTAAGGAGGACAAGCTGGCTTTGCTCCTTTCTTTGACCCAGAAGGCAGAGCTGGCTGCAGGGACTAACAGTGATGGAGCCAAGCCAGAGCATTCAATGGGAAGACAAATGATGTGCAGGAAGTTTCTTAGGTGACCAAATATTTACTGACCAATAAAGCTCTCTCCAAGAAAAAAAAAAAAAAATCCCACTTCAAGCTGCTTTGAGATTCTTTTCTTAATTTTTCTCTACATGGTCAAAGAGTTTCCCCTGGGAAGAACTCACAGAGCTGCAGCTGCCTTTTCCTCCCACCAAAGGGCCAGGAGAATCCTCTGGATCTTCTAGAAAGGAGGCACAAAGAGGTGCAGGACCCCACAGTTCCACTCCCAGCCCCAAAGAGTGGAGAAGTTTTGTAGTTCTGGTTAGGTTTCCCTCAAGAAATTGGTCCTGATGCCACCCCTTGAGCTCAGATTCTCACAGCTTAGTGTTTAGCTTTTCATTCTTTTCTATTTCAGTTCCCAAAAATCCTACATTTGCCCACATTTTGGCTGTAGGGTCCCATTCCTGCTCTCACACCAAGGAGCAAAGAATGGTTTGGTTTGGAAGGGAGCTTAAAGATCATCTAGTTCCAACTCCAAAGATGGACTCAGTTTTTCTTTGCTCCCTGCTCTGCATAATGCTTTATTCTTGCTTCGATTTAAGGAAATCCAGGTCCATCACACATATTTAGGAGCTTCAAAGATCCTGCTTGTACTCCTGAGGAACAAAAAGGAGATAGAAATATGAAGGAATTGTGATGAAAGCAGCAAAAAACCAGCTCAAAGTATCTGATCATACACATTTTTGGCTGGCAGCCCATTGGAGGATTCCTGGCATAGCTGCTCTGGCCCCAAGAGGGGAAATAAGATGGTTTTTTGGGTCTTGGGCATTTTGGCTGGCGGTGACAGACCCCTCTGCTTGCAGAGTCCAGTGGGGGATGTCAAGCCTGGTCATGGGTGTGTTGGAAGGAAGATGCTGTGATCCTTTGCAATCACAGAATCACAAGGTTAGAAGGGATCTTTCAAGGCCATTTAGTCCGTCTCTCTCCAGTGACAGGTTGCACTAGGTGAGGTTGCTCAGAGCCTCGACAAACTTGGCCTTGGATGTCTCCAGGCTTGATGGGGCCTCCACCACCTCTATGGGCAACCTCTTCCAGTGTCTCACCACCCTCATGCGGAAGAACATCCTCCTAATGTCTAAACTACACCTGAATTTCCTGAAGGAAATCCTCCCAGGGACACCTGACCAGACAGAGCATCACTTGCAGCCACTGCCAACCTAAGATCTTCCAGAGGAATGAAACCAAGGGATGAGGCAATGACCAACTTCCCACCAGGAGTACCCAGGAAAGCAAAGAAACATGCCCGTATTTCTCTCAGCTTCGGCCATTCAGTCTCAAACACTCTCAGGAAGTTTCCAAGCCCCGTGGCTCCATTCTTCCTGGGGATTCTTGGATGTGAGTTCTGGGGCGTCATCCCCCCCAACTCAATCCCTGGCAGCTCAACACATGGATAACACAATGGATGTCAACTCAACCCAGCCTCCCTGGGTTTGGGTTGGGTTGAAAGGGACCTTAAAGATCATCTAGTTCCAAACCCAGCCTCCCTGGGTTTGGGTTGGGTTGAAAGGGACCTTAAAGATCATCTAGTTCCAAACCCCCTCCCACTACACCAGGTTGCTCAATGCCTCATCCAGCCTGGCCTTACAAACCTCCAGGAATTGAGGGGGCATCCACAACCTCTCTGGGCAACCTCTTCCAGTGTCTCACCACCCTCACAGCAAAGAACTTCCTTCTTCTCTCCAGTCTAAATCTCCCCTCCTCCAATTTCCATCCATTCCTCCTAGCCCTGCCATCCTGCACCCTATTGAAAAGTCCTACACCAGCCTTTCTGTAGCCCCCTGAAGGGATTGAGAAGCTACTCTCAAGTCCCCCCTGAGCCTTCTCTTCTCCAGGCTCAACAACCCCAACTCTTTCAGCCTGTCCTCACAAGGGAGGTGCTCCAGCCCTCTCATCATCTTCATCACCCTCATCTGGGCCTGGCTTCAACAGCTCAATGTCCTTCTTATGTTGAGGGCTCCAGAACTGGACACAATAACTCCAGGTGGGGTCTCACCAGAGCTGAGTAGAGGGGCAAAATCACCTCCCTTACCCTGCTGGTCACACTTCTCTTGATGCAGCCCAGGACTGGGTTGGCTTTTGGACTGTAAGTGCTAACTGCAGACTCATGTTGAGCTTCTCATCCACTGACACTCCCAAACCTCTCTCTTCAGGGCTGCACTCAAGCTACTCTCCACCACATTGCACCTGGTCATGAGGTTGGCATGGGCCCACCTCTCAAGCCTGTCAAGGTCTCTCTGGAGGGCATCCCTTTCTTCTGGTGTATCAACTGCACCACACAGCTTGGTGTCATCTGTGAACTTGCTGAGGGTGCACTCAGTCTCACTGTCCATAGCTCCAACAAAGATATTAAAGGAAACCCTCCTGCCAGCATCACTGGCTGCTCTCAGGAACTGATGCCATTTAACAACCCCTTCCCTTCCCTCAAATGAAGCAGAACCTGCTGCCCAGAGCGTGACTTCCTCTCATCTTCTCCTCTTGTCTCAAACTACTGCTGCCTCAAAGGGACCAAGAACAAACAACCCAACCTTCTGCCACTCAGACTGCTTTTAATCAAAGGATTTGCTGCTTTCCACGGTGTGGGGCACCTCATTAGCAATCTCAACACTTTTAGGAAGGTGGAAGAAAAAGGGGCATCATCCATTTTTCACCATCGCTGGTACCTATATTTTTCCACCATGGTTCCTTCCCTTGGGACAAGCTTAATTTAGGAAGGGAACAAAACATTAAAAAATAATTTTTTAAAATAATTTTTTCTTTTAATAAAAAAACATTGCTGGGCTGGAAAGGGCTTAGAGATCTGCAGGAGGAGATTAAGAGCCTAATGAAATTTGGCTTTGTCTGTGTGTCTTTTTCTCTTCTCTTTTTTTTTTTTTCGGGGGAGGGGAAGGAGGTGTCTTTTGTAAAAAGACAGGGTTATTAAAATTCAGGGAGAAAAATCCCACAAAAGGCATTCCTCTGGATGGAAAGACATGCTTATTAATGCAGAGTGGTTGTCTTTTTTCATAGAGAGCATGCCAATTTGGGGAGACTTTGGGGGTTATTGTTTGGGGAGAAAAAAAGAGAACCCCTCGCTGCTCTTTGTCTTTCCCAGAAGAAATCAAAGCAGCAGAAGCAGGTGCCACAACTCAGGGCCCACAGAAGAGGGCAAAAAAAGAGGGGGGAGGGAAACATCACGGGGAAAAAACTCATCTACACAAAGGATTTCTTACAATTTTGGGGTTCTTAAGTTGCAGTCATGTCCATACTTCTCATTTCCTCCACATCTCCTGGGGAATCATTGCATGAAACACAGAATGGAATGGTTTGGGTTGGAAGGGACCTTCAAGATCATCTAGTTCCAAATCCCCTGCCATGGGCAGGGATACCTCCCACTACACCAGGTTGCTCAATGCCTCATCCAGCCTGGCCTTAAATGCCTCCAGGGATTGAGGGGGCATCCACAACCTCTCCAGACAACCTCTTCCAGTGTCTCACCACCCTCACAGCAAAGAACTTCTTTCTTCTCTCCAGCCTAAATCTCCCCTCTTCCAATTTGTATCTGTTACTCCAAGTCCTGCCATCTTGGACACTATTAAAAAGTCCTACCCCAGCCTTTCTGTAGCCCACTTTGGATATTGAGAACCTACTCTCAGATCCCCCCTGAGCCTTCTCTTCTCCAGGCTGAACAACCAAACCAGTGAAACTCATCACCACAATATAACAAGGTTTCATCCACAGTTGAAGAAAGGATGAACATTTATGGCAGGAGCTAAGTCATTCCAGCCAGGGACTTCTCCACACTTCAAGGCACACATCAAGCTCCATCTGTCCTCCTTTGTGGCTGGCAGCTGGTGTTTGTGGGATGCTTGACCATGTGGACTACAGCCACTTGAAGACCCCACTAGATGCACTTCAGGGTTGCTTTCAGTCCATCCTTGGCTCTGATTGCCTATGGCAGGAAGGTTGGAACTAGATGATCTTTGAGGTCCCTTTCAACTCAATCTCTTCTATGATTATCTGGTCCTGGAGCCCAGCAGATGGTGCTCTTGGTGTTAGTTCATATCAAGTTAATCTTTTCCTTCTGAGAAGCTACAGCACAGGTGGGACATGGAGAAATACCACCAAGAGGAAAAGAGTTTTGCATTACCCCAAAGTACCAACCAGAACACGTGGTTTCAGATCGAGTCCAACCGTTAACCCAACTCTGACAAGAAATAGCCTTAAACTGTTTCTCCATGCTCTGTGTCTGACCATTTCCTAAATCCCTCCGGAGATGGGGCCTCCACCTCTTCCTTGGGGATCCCCTTCCAATGCTTTATAACACTTTGTGTGTCAAAATTTTTCCTAATATCCATCTTAACCCTCTCCTGATGCAACTTGAAGGCATTTCCTCATCCAAAACCCAGAAAAAAATTCTTGAAGCATCCAGAGATGATGGTGGGTTGTGGTTCTTGGCTGAACCTACAAGTCCAAACACAATCAATGTATGACCTTTTGGCTACACCATGGTGTTGAGAGATAGAATCATAGAATAGTTTGTCTTGGAAGGGACCTTAAAGATCATCTAGTTCCGACTCCCCCACCATAGGCAGGGACACCTCCCACTAGATCAGGCTGCTCAATGCCTCGTCCAGCCTGGCCTTAAACACCTCCAGAGAGGGGGAATCCACAAACTCTCTGGACAACCTGTTCCCAGATGGGAGAAGTGAAATCACAGGGGAACACAGATGTGCCCTGACACTCAGGACAACATTCCATGTGCCAACATACCCACTGGAAAACCTCTAGTGACCATTTCTTGAATGCCTCCTCCACATTCTCACAAGAGACATGAGTCCTTCCCTGTGAGGATGGTGAGACGCTGACCCAAGGTTGCCCAGAGAGGAGGTGGAGGCTTCATCATTGGAGACATCCAAGGCTGGGCTTGCTGAGGCTCTGAGTAACCTCATCTAGTGCAGGATGTCCCTGTACCTGCTGGGGGTTGGACTAGATGGCCTTGGAAGCTCCCTACCACCTCTATGATTCTATGATTCCATGATTGTGCATACACTTTTTCATTTACAGCCAAAAAGAGAGGGGGGGGAGAAAAAAAAGCTTCATTTCAATTGTTCATTCAGTCCTCTGATTCCTCTCCATTTCTCTTGCCTTTGTCTGTGTGGGAACGTTCATTTGTGGGAAAAAACAACTCTATTTTGATGTCTTCTGCAGTGGGTCCCCTTCTTAGAACCCTTCTGGACCACCATGGGCTGAGAAAGTGGGATGGGAAGATGCAGAGAGACTGCCTGGTGCAAATCCAATGTCATCCCCTTTGAAGTCCTGGGGGCTTCCACAGCAGCCAGAAGTAATTTAGTGAGATGAGGGATTTTGAGAGCTGGGTTGGCTCCTCCTCAGAGCTTCCCACTGACTTTGAATGAAGAGGAGCTGAGCCAACTGTTGCAATTCCAAACACCAAATGTCCAACATCGAGGAGGCTCATGGGGCTTGGAGGCAGCTCTCAGCTGCAGGACTCGTGCCATAGACCTCACGTTTTGTTAATACCAAAAAATTACTTGGCCAAAATACACCAGAAGTTTGGGTGTTTTGGTTGAAGAAGGTACATCAAACTTCCTATAGCACCATCTCATCAAGCTAGGGATGGCTGTAGGCTCTAACTTCCTTAGTAGGTCGAGTTTATAGAAACAAAGAGTTGGAAGGGACCCTCAAAGGTCATCTAGTGCCATCCCCTGCAGTAACAGGGACATCCTGCACTAGATGAGGTTGGTCAGAGCCTCAGCAAGCCTGGCCTTGCATGTCTCCAGGCTTGATGGGGCCTCTACCACTTCCCTGGACAACCTCTTCCAATGTCTCACCACCCTCATGGGGAAAAAATCCCTCCTCATGTCTCATCTAACCCTGCCCTCCTCCAGTTTTTCCACAGTAAACCCTGATCCATCCAAAAATCATTTGACTTGTGGGAGAATTTTGCTTTTGAAGAAGCTGGAGAGCAAAACCGTAGAAACATTTAAGCTGAAATAAAACCAGAAGCTTCATTTCAGCTGTTTCATGTCACTTATCATAGGATAGTTTGGGTCGGAAGGGAACTTAAAGATCATCAAGGTCCAACCCTCCTGCCATAGGCAGGGATACCTCCCACTAGATCATTCCAGTTTCCATCTTTTATATCACTTCAACCTGGTGTTTTGACTGAAGTTAAACTATTTTCTCCATTAAGGTCACTCCCATGTTTCCATCTCTCCATTGCACAAAGACCTCTACTCATTTTAAAAAAACAAAAACAAAAACCACCCAAAACCTTGCCTTTTCTTCCCAACCTGGAACAAAAGCAAACTAAAAATTGTCAGAAAATCTCAAGGCCAGGCTGGATGAGACTTTGAGTAACCTGGCCTAGTGGGAGGTGTCCCTGCCCATGAGTGGGGGGCTGGTACTAAATGATCTTGAAGGTCCCTTCCAACCCAAACCATTCTATGAGTTGAAAGCGACCTTCCAAGGCCATGTAGCCCAACCCCATGCAGTGACAGGGACATCCTGCACTAGATGAGCAAGCCTGGCCTTGGATGTCTCCAGGCTTGATGGCGCTTCCACCACCTCTCTTGGCAACCTCTTCCACCACCTTCATGGGGAAGAACTTCCTCCTCATGTCTCACCTAACCCTACCCTGCTGTAGTTTCAAACCATTGCCTCTCTGGATGGCTTTCATTACTGTCAAGAAGAAGTATAGTGGCCTGAGCCAGCTCATTAAAGCTTTGAGCTCCCATACAAAGGCTCCAAGTTTACCACACAACCCCCCCACCCTCCATCCTTGCATCAGCTGCCAACGTCATCATGTGGATGAGATTTTTCAGGGTCCTCTCAAAGACTAAATATATGGTTCCCAAGATGCCTGAGGGCTCTAGTTCTGCTGGGCTCCTTTTGAAGAAGGGTTTTGAAGAGTCCTACCCCTTTTTTTTTGTTTAAATCCTGCTTTAGATAACCAGCCTGGGCCTCTTGCTGGTGGGAAGCATTGTTAATGTGTCACCTCCCACCAAGAGGAGTGAAGAAGGGGAAGGCGGGGGGGTGAAAAATAAAGTCACATGATGATATTAAAACAAGAAGTGCCTACAGACTTCTTGGAGAGTTACTTCTTCATTCACATACTCCTGGATCTGCTTCTGAAAATGGCTCTTGAGCTATTTATGGCCCTGCAAGCAATCACTTTTGGGGTTCTGCTCAGCCTCACATGGATGGTTGGCCCATGGATCTCATGTTGTACTTCAAGGGGTGGGGATGAGGTTGAAAAAAGCCAGCAGAAAAGTGAACAGACCCTTCTGGATGGGCACATCTGGTCCCCATGTGTAAGCCCAGCCTGGTGGAAAAGCTCCTGGTAGAGAAAAGCTGGTTTCAGACAAGCTTCTTTCATAGATCTTCTACACATACATCTGTTATTTTATAAATTATATATAAGAGAATGTGTTGAGTTGGAAAGGACCTTCAAAGGCCATCTAGTCCCACCTCCTGCAGTGAGCAGGGGCATACAGCACTAGAACATGTTGCTCAGAGCCTCAGCAAGCCCAGCCTTGGATCTCTCCATGCACTGATGCCCACTACATCTCTGGGCACCCCCTCTTCCAGTGTCTCACCACCCTCACAGGGAAGAAATTCCATCTGAAATTCTTCATAAAATTCCCTTTTTGGTCATTGCAAAGAGTCTCAGCAGGCAGAGATGGGAAGACATAGAGCTTGGAGTTGTGGTTTAGGGATGGTTCTTGCCAGAGTTGAGCTGATGGTGTCCGCCCCCTATTCCCTGATATCCCAGAGGGGTGACTTTGCTGGAGGTGACAGCTCTATGTCCCTGTTGTTTGTTGCCTGGGAGTGGTTGGGGTGGAGGAAAAGAGGAGAAATATTATTCCAAGCTTGAGAAGGCTTGGGGAGATGTTGATGGCCAGGATTTGTATTTGCTGTGGGTCACTGGACTGAGAATGGTAGAATTTGGTCTGAAGGCACCTTCCAAGGCCATCTAGTGTCACCTCCTGAAGTGACAGGGACATCCTGCACTAGAGGAGGTTGCTCAGAAACTAAGCAAGCATGGCCTTGGATGTCTCCAGGCTTGATGGGGCCTCTCTGGGCAACCTCTTCCAGCATCCAAGTGCAAGGTCCTGCACCTGGGTCAAAGCAATCCCAAGCACAGATACAGGCTGGGTGGAGAGTGGCTTGAGTGCAGCTTCGTAGAGAAAGACTTGGGTGTGTCAGCTGATGACAAACTCACCATGAGCCAGCAGTGTGCACTCGCAGCCAAGAAGGCCAACCAAATCC
>VZTY01014051.1:13121-42689 GCA_013400935.1 Turnix velox | reverse complement strand
CCTATGGCAGGGGGGTTGGAACTCGATGATCTTTGAGGTCCCTTCCAACCCAAACTATTCTATGATTCTATCTCACCACCCTCATGGGGAAGAACTTCTTCCTCAAGTCTCATCTAAACCTGCCCTGTTTCAAACACCCCTTTCCTAAAGGAAGGAAACCTCCTCTTTCTCCAACTTCATGGTGTCTTTTCCTTTGCACCCCAGGACCTCCATCATCAGGCTGAGCAGCCTGATCTAGTGGGAGACGTCCCTACCTATGGCAGGGGGGTTGGAACTCGATGATCTTTGAGGTCCCTTCCAACCCAAACTATTCTATGATTCTATGATCATCTTGATTGTGACAGAACACAAGATGCTGTGGAGATGCTGTGGTTAATCAGTGGGACCTCTTTAACATGTTATTAACTTGGATGGCAAGCAGAACAAACAAGAACAAACATAACTTCTCTCCTCCCTCCAAACATTAATCTTCTGAGGAAACCATGGACAGCAAGATGGACAAAACACTGATTATCCTGATCTAGTGGAGGGTGTCCCTCTTATGGAAGTGGGTTGGAACTTGATGATCGTTAAGGTCCCTTCCAACCCAA
This sequence comes from Turnix velox, assembly GCA_013400935.1. Taxonomy (NCBI): domain Eukaryota; kingdom Metazoa; phylum Chordata; class Aves; order Charadriiformes; family Turnicidae; genus Turnix; species Turnix velox. Next base: position 42,099 of record VZTY01014051.1, on the reverse strand, counting down.
ACTATTCTGTGATTCTAAGATATTAAGCAGGTAGCAAAGCCATGAAAACTCAAGCTTTGATGATGGCCTGAAGCTTTGTTGAATGAGGGCCTACATCCCCCTGTCAAGGAGATAAATGGGCACTTGAAGGACTATTTCCCTTCAATGAGACAACTGATTTGCTCACTGCAAGGCCAATGACACCAATCTATTTCTAGAAACTGGAATTTTTGTGGCATGTGGGGGGGATCTAGCGGGAAATGGATGTCTCCCGTCCCTCACGCCTTGCTGAACCTTCATCCTCAGGAGACCTTCTGCATGGCCCCATCCAGTGACCCCTGCAGAAGAGAGAATTAATCCTCTCTGCTAGGCTAAAGGCACACAGCTCAACCAAACAAACTAGCCCTCAAGCCACCAATTAAGTCTGGAAGAACACATCAAGCAGTGAGCCAAGTGATCTCCAGCGACTGGAGCAGCCTCCAAGACCTGGGGGCAGCTGACTCAGGAGCTACTAAGGCTCATTTCATCAAAAACATGTCATCTCATACCCCACCTCCCTGTGATTCATATCTTGGAGGAAAATCTCAGCCCTCCCTATGGATGATCAGCTCTTGTAGGTGCCATGAATCCTTCTTTCCAGCCTTAGAGGAGACCTTATGTTTCCCTGCTGCTACAAGCAATGCCAGCTAAAGCTTGGGAGATGTTTTCTTTTGGGATGGAGATGCCAGAGCCTGGCTGCTGCCCTTTTCAAGGGCAGGGATCTCACCCACCACTCTTTTTCCAACCATCTCATTTTGAATTTGGAAAGATGGGCCAGCTTTTTGCAAGCCCTGGGAAAAAACTGGCCTATATTGAGGTTCTCCCAGGAGAAAAGAGGATGGGCAGACCGTAGAAGAGGGGCTGGCAGTTGGAAATTTTTTAAAAATAATGAAAAATACATTAAAAAAAAAAGCAAACTCCTGATTACTTCCTTCCACAGCCAGTGGTTGCAGGATTTTCTCCTCCATCTATCACATGAGCAGCATCCTGGGGCAGGAGCAGGTCACAGAATCACACAGAATCACAGAAGACCCGGGTTGGAAGGGACCCCAAGGATCATGTAACTCCAACCCCCCTGCCTAGCAGGGCCACCTAACAAACACATCTACTAGATGAGGTTGCCCAGGGCCTCGTCCAGCCTGCTCTTGAACACCTCCAAGGACGGGGCATCCGCAACCTCCCTCGGCAATTGCCATGTGGCCACTGACTTGCTCTGATGCAACCTTCTCCACTTGAAGAAGATTTTCACCTTTCCAAGAAAAATTTTCCCCTTTAAATCCCTGATTTAAACCAGAAATCTTTCACTTCCCTTCTCATCTATCTGAATGACCTGAAAGTGTTCTTTCAATAAGGCAAAGAGAAGGATTTAGGGGAATCAGTGGATGAGAAACTCAACATGAGCCACCAGTGTGGACTTGCAGCCCAGAAGCCAACCCAGTCCTGGGCTGCATGAAGAGAAGTGCAGCCAGCAGGTCAAGGAAGGGGATTTTGCCCCTCTACTCAGCGCTGGTGAGACCCCAACTGGAGTTATTGTGTCCATTTCAGGAGTCCTCAACATAAGGAGGACATTGAGCTGTTGGAGCAGGTCCAAATGAGGCTATGAAGATGATGAGAGGGCTGGAGCACCTCCCTTCTGAGGACAGGTTGAAGGCGTTGGGGTTGTTGAGCCTGGAGAAGAGAAGGCTCAGGGGGGACTTGAGAGTAGCTTCTCATTCCCTTCAGGGAGCTACAGAAGGGCTGGGGTAGGACTTTTCAATAGGGTGCAGGATGGCAGGGCTAGGAGGAATGGATGCAAATTGGAAGAGGGGAGATTTAGGCTGGAGAGAAGAAAGAAGTTCTCTGCTGTGAGGGTGGAGAGACACTGGAAGAGGATGCCCAGAGAGGTTGTGGATGCCCCCTCAATTCCAGGAGGTGTTTAAGGCCAGGTTGGATGAGGCTTTGAGCAACCTGGTGCAGTGGGAGGGGTACCTGCCCATGGTAGAGGGTTGCAACTAGATGATCTTGCAGGTCCCTTCCAACCCAAACCATTCCATGATTCTATCCGCAAGAGAAGCTGCTGCTCATTGTAGAAACAAACTAAATAAACCAAAGCCTGTGTTTTTCCCTCCAGCAAACTTCAGGTTGGTTTTCAGCATCTTCTTGAGGTTTTCCAAATCAATTCTCTCTGGTCTGATAGTTGGATTGCAGCATGTACTGATACTGCACACACTGATTGAGGTTGCTCATTAAAGAGCAAGGTGTATTAACTAATGCTGTGGTTTTTTCCTTTTTTCCACCAAAGGCATTAAAGGAAATATTTCCTAAGTCATTGCTCTGTTTTATAGAATCTTAGAACGGTATGGGTTGAAGGGGACCTTACAGATCATCTACTTATATTTCACAACACCAAGTAAAGGACTAAAAAAAAATCTTAGGAACTATTATATATTCTTTCCTTTAAATGAGGCTTAAGCCTTGCAGTGGGGGGAGGGAGGAATTTCTGTGGTTAAAAATGATAATGAGATCCAGGTTTCAATTAATTGCCCCCACACCCCAGGATGGGATGGGGGTGGTTGCATTCCCTCGGGGGGGGAAGTGGGATGGAGGGGCATCTTTGGGAGTTCAAAAGAGGTGAAATATGCTCAGACACCAATTTCTCTGCCTTTCCAAAGAACACATGGAACCTTTTTGACTTCCTTCTAGCAGCAAATTTGAGTCAGATGAAAGAAGAAGCAATTGGATTATGCAGACCATACATGAGGAATTGAGTAGATGTCAGGGTGTCCCCCCTTTCTGATTCTATGCTCTGCACAAATCTGCAAAACAGAGAGAATTCCTGAAGATCATCCAAAAATCAAAGTCATAGAATCATTTTAGGTTGGAAGGGACCTTCAAGATCATCCAGTTCCAACCCCCCTGCCATAGGTAGGGACACCTCTCACTACACCAGGTTGCTCAATGCCTCATCCAGCCTGGCCTTAAACACCTCCAGGGAGAGAGGGAGCATCCACAACCTCTCTGGGCAACCTCTTCCAGTGTCTCACCACCCTCACAGCAAAGAACTTCTTCCTTATTTCCAGCCTAAATCTCCCCTCTTCCAATTTGTATCCATTACTCGTCCTGCCATCCTGGACCCTATTGAAAAGTCCTGCCCCAGCCTTTCTGTAGCCCCCTTCAGGTACTGACGTCTCAGGTCCCTCCTGAGCCTTCTCTTCTCCAGGCTGAGCAACCCCAACTCCTTCAGCCTGTCCTCACAAGGGAGGTGCTCCAGCCCTCTCATCATCTTTGTGGCCCTCTGGACCCACTCCAGTCACCTTCCCATTACAACTGGGCTGACATGGGAGCTGCAAATCCAAACCCTCTTCAAACCCCAAGCCATGTTTTGGATGAGCCACCTCCAATCTGGATCAGTTGGCTCCCAATTTTGATGTGGAAACCCAAATCAGATCAGTTTCTGAAGTGGTTGAAACAAAACCTCACAAAAGCAACAGATCTCCCAATGTTTTCCTGCTGGAAAAACAGCTTCAAGTCTTACTTTGAGCCAAAACCCATGAGTACCACCAGAAAAATCCATCAGTGTCAAGTCTAGGACCATTTTGGAATGAGGTTTTGAGCCTCAACCCAAACCCTTTCTGAAACCAAACCACAGCTACACCAGGGCAGCTTTCCACAACTATCTTGGAGACTCATTCAAGCACAAAAGATTGGATCCTTTTTGGAAAGTAGCTTTTGGAGGTTAATATTTCCACCATTTGCCTGGTTCTCCTTCCAGTAAGTCTTTACAATCTAAAATATCCCATTCACAATCTGCAAAGATTTTAATTACTCCCATCACTTTGCCCAGAAGGGAAGAGCTGACCATATCCATCAGATAATAAGAGCAATCAGTCCCAGTATCCTGCTCCCAAACACACAAGGCAGGGTGTAATCCCCCAAAACAAACCTAAATCACCATTGGGATGATGTGAATGGGTACTAAAATAAAACAAATTTGACTTTAGAGCCTTCTTTCCAGCTTTGGGTCTTACATACCCTTAGGGGTGTCTGTTTCCTCTTTCTCCCATATCCCCAGCACTTATCCTTGCAACAAGGATCTCTGCCAGGTAATACTTGAGGCTCTGTCTGTAGGATAAAACACACAGAACCGTAATAAATTCAAATAGGAATTGGGAATAATTTCCTTACAGGAAGGAGCTACCCTGGTTTGTCTTCCTTTCCTTTTGATTCCACAGCCCCCATTAGGGATGGGCAGGAAATTACAATGTCTTTGGAAAAACAAAAAAAAAAAATTAAAAAAAAAAAATATATATATGAAACAAAAGAAAGAAAACAGAAGAATATCAAGGAAAAGAATTTTTTTCATTTCCTGCCAAAACAAATCCCATTACTTTTTTGAGGCTACAAAGACTCACTTTTGTTTCTTTCTTTCTGGTTTTTTTTTTGGGGGGGGGGGGAAGTCCTACCAAAAAACCCTTTCCTTTTTTGGGATAAAGCCCTACCAAAGAGCCCTTCCCTTTTCGGGATAAAGCCCTACTCTTTATGGGGTAAAGTACTACCAAAGAGCCCATCCCTTTCTTTTTTGGGGTAAAGCCCTACCAAAGAGCCCTTCCCTTTCTGGGGTAAAGTCCTACTAAAGAGCCCTTCCCTTTTGGGGTAAGGTCCTAATAATAAGCCCTCTCTTTTTTTTGGGTAAAGTTCAATCAAAAACCTATTGTTTTTGGGTTGTGGATGTCCTCTCCCTGGAGATGTTAAAGGCCAGGCTGGATGAGGCACTGAGTAACCTGGTCTATTGGGAGATGTTCCTGCCCATGGCAGGGGTTTGGGCCTACATGATCTTTCAAGTCCCTTCCAACCCAAACCATTGTATGATCTCTACCACAGACAACTCCAGCTTCTCCCATTAATGGTGTCCAGCCCTACAGCTGGTACTGAGCGGCAGCCCTAAAGCAGAGAGAAGACAACACTTTCCCCTCCCACCCTAATTTTCTCTGGTTTTTCAGTAAGGAAACCAAAAGCAAAATGGTTTTGCTTTGCTCACAGCCCCCCCTTTTCCTTTTTCCAGTGGGGAGATGGAAAATTCTATAGGATGTGGAAGGAAAAGGAGGACAAAGTGTTATTTGGAAAAACATGCATGAAAAACTGAAAATAAACCCCACTTCAATCAAAAAGAGATGAATTTTCCTGCCTCTCTTGGGGTCAACTCATTTTAAGCCTTGAACCCTGCAGTGATGTAGATATTTGGTGGCTTTGTGGTTTTCTTGCAGGATAATGGTTTGAAAAAATGATGTTGTGGACAGATGAAGGGGAGGAAAGAGCAAATGGGATCCCTCCAGAGATAAATACTGCCTCGTGGAAACTCCAAATGGCTCTAAGCCTCCCACAGCTCATTGCTCCAGAGCAAATGAGCTGGTGGTCTCCATCCAACAATGGGCAAACATCCAAACCTGTCCCAAAAATGACAGGAGCTGTGGAATATCCCAGCAGTGCCTGCTGGACAGCGAGAGAACTTGGAGATGTGACACATGCACAAGCTCCCTCCATCCCTGAGGGAAGGCTGAAGAAGGCAATGTTATTTTTAGAGGTGCACAGTAGCCCACAACATGATGAAGACCGTCCCTGGATGAAGGACAGCCCTACAAACCACTGATTTCCTTTAAAGGATACTAGAGCTTCTCAGGAGAAGCAAATACCAAAGGAATTATGGACCAAGCCCAAGACCATACAAGTTCAGCTTTAACTCTGATGGATGTCCCACCTCAAACTGGCACGTGCAACTCATAGAGTGGTTTGGGTTGGAAGGGACCTTCAAGATCATGTAGTTCCAACCACTCTGCCATGGGCGGGGACACCTCCCACTAGACCAGGTTGCTCAATCCCTCATCCAGTCTTGCCTTAAACACCTCCAGGGATTGAGGGGGCATCCACAATCTCTCTGGGCAAAGGTCCAGCACATCAGCAGGATGGGCTGTTCCACCTCAGACAAAGGCAACACTCTCAAGATGCCACCACCAGTGGACAGACAGGTTCTTGGGCCAAGCCAGTGATGGCTGCTGCATCCACCCATGAGATAACAGGGAAGAACAACTTGGAGTCATTTTTCCAAACTGTCACCAATCTAAGATGGGGATTTCTGAAACTCCTCAAGCTCATGGAGTTTTCCTTCCTCTTTTCCTCATTAACCATGTGCACCTCCTGCTCTGCTGATGACAAGCTGAATTTTCCAGACTGAAGAAACAGAGAGGGACAACACAGAGATGATCTATCACCCTTTACAGCTGCTATGGGATGATGCAAAACTTAATTAGTTGTTTGTAAAATTATTTTGGTACCCAAGGAAACAACAAAAAAAAAGCCAGCAATCCCTTGATAAAAACAATTTTCAACCCTTCTCCCTCTCAATTCCCTTTTAAATCAATGTCTAGGGAAGCAGAAGTCCTTCAAGTGCATCTCCAGCAAGACCTAGAGAAGTATTCCAAATTCCATCCACAAGTGCCCCTCACTCCTGCCCCTTCCAGACCATGGGGTCACTTTTTTTCTGGCCATACACAACCCCATTACAGGTCAAAGTCATTTCTGAGGACCAGATGGCTTTGCCCAGTGGTGAAGTGTGAGGTATGGTGGGCTCTCAGCAAGACATGGTGTTATCTGCATCACAAACCAAGCTCTGAAGTCAGTCCCTTCTGCCCTCCTTGGCTTTGCCTCAGGCTCAGAAGTCCTCTTGGGTCAGCTCTGCCCATGACAGATGGGTTTAGTCAGTGCTTCTCAGATGGGCATTCTGAGGGCAAAGCCGTCAGCTCTATCCAATATCATCTGTTGACTGTTCAGTCCCATTAGATTTGCTTGTCTTGATGTTCCCTCTGGTCAACAGACCATGGGGTCACTTTTTTCTGGCCGTACAGAACCCCATTATAGGTGAAAGTCATCTCTGAGGACCAGATGGCTTTGTCCAGTGGTGAAGTGAGGAATGGTGGACTCTCAGCAAGACATGGTGTTATTTCCATCACAAACCATGCTCTGAAGTCAGTCCCTTCTGCCCTCCTTGGCTTTGCCTCAGGCTCAGAAGTCCTCTTGGGTCAGCTCTGCCCATGACGGATGAGCTTAGTCAGTGCTCCTCAGATGGGCTTTCTGAGGACAAAGCCACAAGCCTTGTCCAATATGATCTGTTGACTGGTCCCATCCAAACAGTCCCATCAGATTTGCTTGACCTGATGCAACCCTGCCAGAACCAACAGCTCTTTTCCTCCAAGAGAAGGGCAGCAGATAGATATGGACCTCTAAATGAGCCACCTTCCTTGTTGAACTTTGGGAAGAGCAGCTCACTATCAACCATCACTGCTACCCCAGCAGCACTAGAAGAATTTGGCTCCCATGTTCATCCCTGATCCTACCTCGCCTCTCCCTGGGGCTCAGCCCACATTAATTGTGTAAGATGTCTTAAAGACCACCCAGCTTGAGCTGCAGCACATTCAGCCAGGGATAAAAATAACAATTGGGGGCCATGCTCCTTGCCAAAAAGATTAGCAGTGGGAAAAAATTCCTCCTTTATGGAGCTCTGCAGCCATGGACCAGCCCCTAGGGTTCATGACCGAGAGCGTGCATGCCCCATGGATGGCTCAACAGCTAGGGATTAAATCTGTGAAGAATTACAAGGCTGGTGACTTCCCCTAAATCTTGCCTTTGTCCTCATTCCCAAAAGGGGGAGCGTGGCCAGGTCAGTGATCCCATCAGGATGGTGGGCAACCAGCACCAAGGTTCATTTCACAGCATTCTAGGAAGGAAGTGGTGATGGTAGAGCCTTCCCCACACCACCTGGACCACCATCTTTTCCCCTCCAGCCCATTTCTTGTTAAAAATAAAGCAACCCAAAAAGGGGAGGATACAAGAGGAGGAAGAAGAATCACCTCTTTTGTTGCTCAAACCCATTTCCAGCCATCTCCAAAGATGGGTCCACACCCCCAACATGCTGGTGAAGAGCCTGTTGTATCATGAAAAGCCATATAAATGCAGGAGTCAAACTACACATTAGAGAGGAAAAAAAAATCCCTGGAGATGAGATGAGTCCTGACCCTCCCTTCAAGTGGGATTTCCTCCCCTCCCCCCCCCTTTATCTTTGCAGAAATGCAAAGAAAGGAAAAATAGCCCTGAGACTTTTGTTAGATCCAAGTGAATTAACTCAGCTCTGTGCTGATGGACACTGCTCTAAGTACCCAGAAAGGTTATCTCCATTTTATCCCTCTCCTAAAAAAAGATGAATTAAAAAGACCTGATACCTTTGCTAGCTTTGATTAGGTGCAAGTCTGTCAAAAAAAAAAAAAAGCTTCTCTTCCTCAGTTATCTCAAAGTCAGGGACTGTTGAGTCCGTTCTGTTTAGAGAAATATTTCAAAGAGTCTCTCCTTCTGATGTTTCTAACTTTAATCATCCCATGAAAAGAAGGATTTGGGGTGGGCACAGAGAAGCTTGTCCTCACCAGGGCAAACAGTTAACTGTGAAATGTTCCCTGTGGAGTTTCAATGATGTGGCTGTTCTCACCTGCCCTCAAAATAATCCAGGAAAGTCTATTATTTGGCCTGTTTTGGCTCGAAACAGAACTTCAATCTGCAACCACGGAGGACTCTGTGCTTTTTGGGTTTTTTTTTCACAGAATTGAATTCCTCTGGTTGCCTTTCATCCTTTAAATCCAATCAGAGGTCACCTGGCTAATTTTACAGGATGTACCTTTATATTACATTCCAAAGAAGAGGAGATATCCCACCAGAAACACAGCAAGGTCTGGCAGAAGCACCAGCTGAACAGGCACAAGTCCATGCATCCATAAAATGCTGGTGTTTTTGGCTTGTTTTCTCTTTTTCAAAGAGAATGGATTTCCTTTCCCCATGTACAGAGAGGAGGTGGATGCCTCATCCCTGAAGACACTCAAGGCCAGGTTTGCTGAGGCTCCGAGCAACCTGAGGGTGGTGAGACACTGGAAGAGGTTGGCCAGAGAGGTTGTGGATATCCCGTCACTGGAGATATTCAAGGTCAGGCTGGATGAGGCATTGAGCAACCTTGGTGTAGTGGGAAGTGTCCCTGCCCATGGCAGGGGAGGTTGAACTAGATGCTCTTTAAGGTCCCTTCCACGCCAAACCATTCTACGATGACTCTATGTTGGACTAGGTGGTCTTGGAATGCCCCTTCCAACTCTGTCCACCCAGTTTCTAATCACTGCTGTGAAGATGCCTGGACACCTTGTGAAGGAACAGTAAAATGCTGGCATAGGAGAGAAGGAAGCAGCAATATGTAATGATTAAAATAATTTCTCTGAACCTCAGACCATCAGGAACCTGCCCAAAATTCTTCCAAGCGAGTTAAGAACTTCATGGGATGACAACTGCATCCTGATAACCAAAAAAAAAAGTTCCTAAACACCATATAAATTAATTTATGACTTTATTCTCCCCTTCATCCTTTAACAAAGAACCCAGATTTCTTGCTTTTAATTGATTTTACTCAGAGAGTCTGTGAGTTCTCACTAAGAACCCCAAATTAATGAGGCTGCTGTGTGATGCTTGACCTCCTTTGCATTCCATGTGTGAGAATGAGGGATGGTGCCACCCCCTCCACCCCCCAAAATTTTTTTCCAGTGCCTTTTGGCTAAGAAATGCTTATTTTCCTTTAATTGGACACCCTGGCAAGAGAGCCCAGGTGGAATGTAAACTCTGAGATACATATATCTATATTTTTTCCCTTTGTTTATAAACACACAGGCCAGTTCTTCTCCCAGCTGGGTTATTTGAGCCCAGAACTTAACAACCTTGGAGAACCTACTCCTCATTTACACTCCAGTGGGCAAGCAAATAGCTTGCAGGAGAAATAAAAAGGCCAAAAAACTAAACATAGATCAGCCAAGCAAATGCTGGTTTGCATGTAGGTTTGGTTACAACACAATATTTAGATTATTTTCAATTTAAAAACTAGCCTTGGTACCCACAAGAGCAATCAGATCCTTGCCTTCCCCAGCAGTAAAACATGAGAAATGCCCTTTGGACAACATCTTGCTTTGGCATCTGCTTTGACATCCCTCACCCAGTCCCAAAATTTCCTTGGCCCACAGATTTACAGAGGTTTTGCTGACTTCTTCTCAGCTTTTATTGCTTCCATGTAGCTCCAAGCTCCCTTTGACTGCTGCTTCTCCTCCCTTTCTCCTAGGTCAAGCCCATCTCCATCCCACGTTTGCTGCTCTACAGGAACTGAAGCCAAGAGCCAGTAAAAGGAATTGCTACACTGAGCCCAAATACTCCAACCCAACTGCTGCCCAATCTTCAAGAAAACCACCCTGTGACCCTAATCCAAGCAGTTTATGGGTTAAAAAGTATGGCTTTTGGATGAGGTAGTAAGGATGGTTGACATCAAAAGTCCTCACAAGACCTTAGAGAAGCCACTAATATTTCAACATCTAAAAAAAAATACACCCTGGTGTGTATTAGAAGGGTATGACTAAGTTGAGAAAGGTTCTCCTCCCCCTCTACTCTGCCCTGGTGAGACCACATCTGGCGTATTGTGTCCAGCTGTGGGACAGGGAACTGCTGGAGAGAGTCCAGCACAGAGACAATGAAGGGGTAGGAGCATCTCCCTTCTGAAGAAAGTGTCAGGAGGATGAAGCCAGGCTCTTCTCAGTGACCTCCAAGAGGTAATAGGTGCAAACTGGAACACAGGAGGTTCCACAGAAATAGGAGAAACTTCATTAGGGTGAGAGAAGAGTGGCACAGGCTGCCCAGAGAGGGTGTGGGGTCTCCTTCTCTGAAGACATTCAAACCCCACCTGGACTTGTTCCTGTGTGATCTGATCTGGGTCTTCCTGCTCCGGCAGGGGGATGAGACTAGATTATCTCTCCAGGTCCTTTCCCATCCCCGACACTCTGTGATACTTCTTGCAAGGCTGAGCTATGATGATGATGCCTTTGCTGGCCCCAGAACTGCTGCTGTTGTTGAAATAACACAAGGTCTCTGGTAACAGAAGAAATCTTTCACTATCTAAAGATGTTTACATACATTTGTATTTATGGATGTGGACGCAAACATATCTAGGAAGGGACAGATAAATATCTGCAGTTCCCAAATGAGCAGTTTCAGGAAACAGCAGGACATGAGAGAGGCTTTTTTTGGAGAAGAGTTTCCCCCCCTTCCTCCTATCAAGCAAGATCTTCAACATCTGCCACCCACTGTCTTCCAGCCAAGCCAAAAGGGCTCACGAGACACTACACTGAAAGGCTGAGTTTTGGGAGAGTTTTACTTGATTTCAGATGGGTGAGGAGGAAAAACTACCCTCATCCCCTGCAGATTCTACCTGCCAGGGCTGCAAAGCTCTGGAGAGGTGCTGCTCCTCTTCCATGGTGATATGTTTCATCACCAGCTCTGGATCTCTCTCTTTCCATCCCCAGACATCATTTCAAGGCCACATCTGAGATGCTTCTCTCCTTTCTACCACAGCAATAAAGGTTTATCAGGTGGTCAATAAAAAGCATGGACCAGAATCCCAGAATGTCAGGAATTGGAAGGATCTCAGGAGATCATCTAGTCCCATCCCCCTGCCAGAACAGGAACACCCAGATCAGGTCACACAGGAACAAGTCCAGGTGGGGTTTGAATGTCTCCAGAGAAGGAGACCCCACACCCTCTCTGGGCAGCCTGGGACACTCTTCCCTCTGGCAGTTTTTCATCCTGGGTATGTGGAACATCCTGTGTTCCAGTTTGCACCCATTGCCCCTTGTCCTATCATTGGGTGTCACTGAGAAGAGCCTGGCTCCATCTTCCTGACACTCTCCCTTTCCATATTTCTAAACATGAATGAGGTCACCCCTCAATCTCTTCTTCTCCAAGCTCAAGAGACCCAGCTCCCTCAGCCTTTCCTCAGAAGGGAGATACTCCAATCGCTTCATCATCTCTGTCTCTCTGCTGGACTCTCCTCAGCAGTTCCCTGTCCTTCTTCAACTGAGTGAAGGCCCCACAGATGGACACAACATTCCAGATGTAGCCTCACCAGGGCAGAGGAGAACCTTTCCACCTAAGATGAGCTAAACACAGCAGCTGCTGTCTCAATCACTCTACTTTTAGGGCTTGCTGTTCTTTCATGTGCTCTTACAGCTCTTCCCAAGAGCACAGATGTACAAATTTCCCCACAACACACTGGGATATGCCAATTAACTCCCTTTCCAGATCAGCTCAAGGAAGAACTCTCTGGTCCCTCTCCCATTTAAAGCAAGGACTGTAGGGAAGAACCTTTCCTATGGAGCCAAGCACTACAAGGGATGCTCTGGACACAAAGCTCACAAATTCTCCAAGGTCAAACATACCTCCAGGACACCTCTCATCCCCTAATCCCAAAACACCAGGAAGAGAAGAGCAAGTGCCATGGAGGAGCAGAGCAAGGGAAATTACTGGGGACATATCCAGAAGGATTTGCCCCACCATGAATACAGCAGTTGGACCAGGACTGAGCTCAAGCAGCATTTGCTCAGTGACACTGACTGTAAATTTGGGGGGAAACTTCCCAAAAGACACACACCACAGGTCTACTCCATTTAGAAACCAGCAGGACTTCTGCCAGCAAAATAAATAGCAGCCAGCTCCAGACATGGGCTTTTCATCCAGATACTCAGGGCTGGTTTAACTCACAAACACAGGAGAAAATAAAAAAATTAAAAAAACATTTAAAAAATTAAAAATCAAAGTGTTTTTATTGGATCCCATATTTTGCCAGGTTAGAGAGTTCAATCGGGGCATGCCAAGCACTGAAACCAGTAGTAGATAAACAGAGGAAGGGAAGAACTAGAGCAAGGATGATGAAAAAGGGAAAATTCCATGTTCTGGGTTTTTTTTAAAGGTGTTAGATTGCTTCCAGCTGCCTCCCAAATCCTGCAGTCCTAGAAAGAAGAGGGAAGGAGGGAAGCCATACAAATTGCTTTGAGCAACCTGGCCTAGTGCAGGATGTCCCTGCTCACCACAGGGGAATGGACTAGATGACCTTTGAAGGTCCAGTCCAACCCAATGATTCTGTGATACCAAACCTGGAGTCATCCATTGTTTTTCAGTACAGCATCACCATGAAAACAAGAAACCAACCAGCAAGGACAAGGTGGGTTTTCACAACTACAGGCAACCATTAAAATAAACATAGTTTTCAATGTTTTGCCTTCAAAACAGCAGAAGAACATCCCACTCCAGGATCACGAGAAACAGGCACCTGCTCTTATACCCACCATCCAGTCAATACAAGAACATAGAAAACTAAATACAGCTTTGCTCTCCCCCTCCTCCTATCTTCAAGAGGTAGGGGGAGAGCATCAACCACCACCCACTGGGGCAACGTGGCCCAAACCATGACCCTGAGAATCAAGTCTGAAACCATTGCATTTGGCCTCAAAATCCAAAATACACCCCAAAAAACCCCTACCTCTGTGGGAGGAAGAAAGAAGCCAACCAGTAAGAAAGTTCTCTGCATTTTTCAGGTTTGACCCCCAGAAAGAGAAATGGCAAACCCAAAAACACCCCTCTCCAAACATCCCCAGGCTCCGACTCACATATTCCAGGCAGATGAAGTCTGGTGATCCTGATGGAGATGGTCTTGCACAGGCTCCTAGACCAGGAGAGAGGAATCCGACAGCTTCTCCTCTTCCAGGTTCTGGCACCCAAAGACATGGTATCTGAGTAGAAAATCAAGTCTTTATGAGGTGAAGACAAGTTTCTCTCTTGTGCTTCCCATGCAGAAGCTCTTTTCCAAGCATCAGGCATGGCATTTAGGGTGGTAGGGGCAACAGGAGAGATGTAAAATAAAAATAACAAAATAATTTCAAAATAAAGTAGAAAGAACGTAAGAAAAAATACCTCAAAACAGACAAAGTCTGGTCTCCTCCCTGGCTCCCTCTGCTTTCACCAGGCGCATCCACTGATCACAACCAGGACCTGGGCAAAGACAAGAAGAGCAAGAATGAAGCTCACCTGATGTCATCAGTAGGCTCCATGTTGATGCAAACAGCCACAAATCCTCCTTCTCCCCCACTGCTGGCTCAACTCTTACCCTCCATCCTTTCCTGAGCCATCTCAACCCATGGTTAGGATGAAGTCTCACCTTGCTCAGTCTCATCATTTCAACACCCTGGGAAACTGAGGCATGGAAGGGTGATGTGACTGTTCCTGATCATCCTGATGGATCTTCTGATCCAACATGAGAGCCACAAGACCAGGAGTGGGGTCATCTTCTGTTCTCACTCATGGAGGAGACCTGCTCTGAGCAGACTGCCTCCGATCAGATCATGAGGATTCCTTTTTGGCAGATGCTGCTGCAAGGGAGGATTTATTTGGCTTTGCAATGTCTGCAGAGCTCAGAGAGGCTGGAAACTTCTGCTCCAGATTTAAGGGAAAAAAAGATATACTTCAGTTAAGATTATGAGAGAAAAAGAAATGGTTAGAGAGCTCTTTATCAACATTTGGCATAAAGGATGATGTATCAGAAAGATTTTGGCTCCCAGCAGCAGAGTGTCTGTTCAACTAGATGAACCATGTGTTCTGTCAGCAGCAGGACATATTTTTAAGGGTGAAACCCGCTCTTTTAAACCTTTATTCCATCCATCCTTGGCTCTGAGAGGAAGACGCTGAGCTTTGCAAGCATCGGCTGCCATCCCAGGCTCAAAGATACTAAAGAGCAGCCACCTCCAGGCTCCTCACCCTGGAAATAACCTCTCTCTGCTTCATCCTTAGGGTTACATTTTACCCCAGAAAAAACTCAAAAAAAGTTTAAATTTAAACACAGAATCATAGAATAGTTTGGGTTGGAAGGGACCTTAAAGATCATCTAGTTTCAACCCACCTCCCACTACACCAGGTTGCTCAATGACTCATCCAGCCTGGCCTTAAAGACCTCCAGGGATTGTGGGGGCATCCACAACCTCTCTGGCAACCTCTTCCAGTGTCTCACCACCCTCACAGCAAAGAACTTCATTCTTCTCTCCAGCCTAAATCTCCCCTCCTCCAATTTGCATTCATTACTCCTAGTTCTGCCATCCTGGACCCTATTCAAAAGTCGTCCACCAGCTTTTCTGTAGCCCCCTTCAGGTATTGAGAAGCTTCTCTGAGATCCTCCCTGAGTCTTCTCCAGGCTAAACAACTCTAACTCCTTCAGCCTGTCCTCACAAGGGAGGTGCTCCAGCCCTCTCATCATCTTCATGGCCTCATTTGGACCTGCTCCAACAGCTCAATGTGCTTCTTATGTTGAGGGCTCCAGAACTGGACACAGTAACCCCAGCTGGGGTCTCACCAGAGCCCAGTAGAGGAGCAAAATCCCTTTCCTTGACCTGCTGGCCACACTTCTCTTGATGCAGCCCAGGAGTGGGTTGGCTTCTGGGCTGCAAGCACACAGTGGTGGCTCATGTTGAGTTTCTCATCCACTGACACCCCCAAATTCTTCTCTTCAGTGCTGCACTCAAGCCTCATTCCTCCCCAGCCTGTATCTGTCCTTGGGATTGCCCCAACCCACGTGCAGGACCTTGCACTTGAGCTTGTTGAGCTTGTTTGGCATGGGCCCACCTCTCAAGCCTGTCAAGATAACAAAGAGCAGCCACTTTGATCCTCCTCCTTATCTTGGAAATAACCTCTTTCTGATGCATTCTTAGGTTTACATTTTACTCATAGAACCATAGGATGGTTTGGGTTGGAGTGGACCTTAAAGATCGTGAAGTTCCAAACCTCCTGCTATGGGCAGGGACACCTCCCACTACACCAGGTTGCTCACAAAATCACAGGATGGTTTGAGTTGGAAGGGATCTTAAAGATCATCTAGCTAACCCCCCAAAAAGAGCCTTGGGGAGACACACAAAGCCTTGGGACTCCTCTTCATAAAACCGCAATCAGTGAGAGGGCAAATGAGGCAGAATCAGTCAAGAGGAGGAAATTACCATTGGAAATTCTTCTTTTTTTTTTTTTTCTTAAAAAAAAAAAGCAATTTAAAACCACTATGGGCTGCTGAGCTTTCAGAAAAGCCTTCCAAGGCTGCATTGCTGTGTTGCATGTCACCGTGGAAGACACCCGAGATGCAGTCAATTCCCCCAAGTTAATTTGAATTATGCCACAAACCAGATGTGCTCTTTGGTGCATGGAGAACCTTTCTTCTTCCCCCTCCCCCCCCTCCTTTTTTTCTCCTCCTATTCCTCCTCCTCTTTCCATTCCAAAACGACAGCTGCCACATCCCATCAGCTCTCATTACCCCCCTGCATCATCTGATGGGACATAACAAGTGGTGACACCTTCATATATCATGGGGAGAACAGTAGCAAGGCTGGTGGAGCTGGGAAGAGAGGTTCTGGCTTCATCACGTTGCTGGAAAGGATTTGATGGGAAGCTGGGGCTGCTGCCTTCAAACTGGGAATGGAAAGACCTCACTTGGTACCACTTAAGACCTTGCAATCAGGAGATGTGTGTGCAAGAACAGAGGTGGAATTCATGGGTGAAGGTTTGATGGGAAGCTGGGGTTGGTGCTTTCAAACTGTTTGGGGATGGAGAGATCTCTTTTGGCACCAAATAAGAGCCTGCAATCAGGAGGTGTGTGTGAAGAAACAGAAGTGGAATTCATGGGTGAAGATCTGATGGGAAGCTGGGGCTGATGCCTTTAAACTGTTTGGGAATGGAGAGACTCTTCCCTTGGCACCACTTAGGACCCTGTAATCAGGAGGTGTGTGTGAAGGAACGGAGGTGGAATTAATGGGTAAAGGTTTGATGGGAAGCTGGGGTTGGTGCCTTCAAACTGGGAATGGAAAGATCTCTCTTGGCGCCACTTAAGACCTTGTAATCAGGAGATGTGTGTGCAGAACAGAGGTGGAATTCATGGGTGAAGGCTATGGGATTTCACCCTCTGGGCTTGGTTCCTGACTTGTGGGAAAAGCTGCTGATTTAATCAGCAGAGAGAGGAGGAAGAAATCATTAGGAAGTAATCACCCAGCCTGGCCTCCCCTGCTTCTCACCCAAAAATTCCTCAGTCATGTGCAATAAGCCAGGGCTGAGGAGGAATCTGCCACTGCATGATGGATATAAAGCTTGGGGAGAAAAAAATGCAGGAGATACTTGAAACCTCGAGTGTGATGCTTAAAATCCTCTGATCCTGAAAAAGCTTTAATCCAATACCCATCTCATTACTTCAGCTTGCTGTCTGGGTCTTCTGCTTGGTTGAGGATGTAACTGCAGCCAAAGGCTGGTGGATCCAAGTGACAGATTTGCCAGGCAGCAAGTGCAGAAGCATTCAGAGAAACAGGAGAAGAAACCTCGTCAGGGTGAGGGTGAGAGAAGAGTGGCACAGGCTGCCCAGAGAGGGTGTGGGATCTCCTTCTCTGGAGACATTCAAACCCCACCTGGATGTGTTCCTGTGTGACTTGATCTGGGTGTTCCTGCTCCAGCAGAGAGACTGGAATAGATCATCCCTTCAGGTCCCTTCGAATCCTTGACATTGTGTGATTCTGTGACCCTGGGACATTTTCCAAGTGTCCCACAGAGCCAGAAGCAGCACTGCTCCCTTCTACAACACCTTCAATTAGATCTTTCCACCCACAAGTGGTGGTCCAAGGACCTCAACATACTCAATTTTCACCCCAGAAAGCTTTTCTGCTTTCTTCCCTTGGATGTCCTCAGAGACCAGGTTACAAACATTTTGTGTTTAGTCCTTTTGCCTTGTCTGACCCTACAGAAAAGGAGGCTGAGGGGAAACCTTCTCACTCTCTGCAACTCCTTGAAAGGAGAGTGTAGAGAGCTGGGGGGTCAGGCTCTTCTTCCAGGCAATAGGACAAGAGGAAATAGCCTCTTGTTGGACCAGGAGAGGGTAAGATGGATATTAGGTAAGATGGATATTAGGAACAATTTTGACAATGATTGAGTTCTCAAGCACTGAGAGAGACTGCCCTGGGAAAGGGTTGAGGCACCATCTCTGGAGAGATTTAAGAGATGGGCAGACACAGAGCTTAGAGTGATGGTTTGGAGCTGGTTCTTCTCAGAGATGGGTTGATGGTTGGACTCAATGAGCTGAAAGGTCCCTCCTAACCTGGGTCATTCCATGATTCTGTTCTCTGTGCCTCCAAACAGAATCACGGAATGGTTTCGGTTGGAAGGGACCTTCAAGATCATCTAGTTCCAACCCCCCAGACATGGGCAAGGACACCTCCTACTACACCAGATTGCTCAATGCATCATCCAGCCTGGCCTTAAACACCTCCAGTCTATGTATCTATTAAGAAGGTTCTTGAATTTAATCACCTCAAGCAGAGACCAAGCCATTTCTGACCAAGTCAGTTCATCAGTGAAGTAGCAGAAAGCTCCTCAAAGTTGGCTTTTTAAAATAACCCAATCAACTTCATCAGACTTCTCACTCTGAGGAAGGATAACCACGGCCACAGGCAAACATGCCCTAGGGCCTGAGCCTGCATTGATTTAACCAACTCTCCAAGTCTGTAGAGCCTTCTTACAAACCTGTATCTCTCTTTTCCTGCTACTGTTGTGAATCAAAAGAAGCCCTGAGCGAACAAAGGCACCTTTGCACACCCATCCCTTTGTAGGGCAGCAACGCATGGGGTCACATCAGCGTTAAGAAGAGCTCAGTGCTGAGCTGTGAGGTAAATTTTCCAGATGCGAGACATTCTCTGCATCCAACACAAGGGGGGAAAAACCCAATTTTACAGCACTTCTGGCAAAGGAATGCAGGGAATGTGTCATAAACACTCCCCCCCTCCCATCAAATAGGTGGTAAATTGAGCCATGAACCTTTGAAACACTGGATTTGGGAGAAGCGGTGGGAATGGTTTGGGGTTCCGAGGCTGCTTTTTCAATCAGATTCTTTGTTCTTTCACTCCCTAGATTTTAAAACGTTTTTTAAATCATATTTGATGTCACCAAGTTTTTGATCTGCCTGATCTCTGGGCTGGATCCTCCTAACTCAGACAAAAAATTGTCCCCATATATATTTTGCTTCCAGAGCATCATCCTGCCCTCAGAGGGCGTTTTCCCACCTTCAGAACATCTTTATCCAGGAAGAGAAACAAATAAACAAGGAAACCAACCATCCAAGCACCCAGCAACCTTCCTGTCCCCTAGATAATACCAGATGAAAAAAGTCAAGCTTTTTAAAAGAGGTGAGGCATTACATGTGCTTCTCGGGACTTTCTCTGTGCAGGAGGTGGTTTCTGGAGAGGTGCATTTAACATGCTCTTTCCCCCCCTCTATAAAAACACAGAATTA
Organism: Turnix velox; assembly: GCA_013400935.1. Taxonomy (NCBI): domain Eukaryota; kingdom Metazoa; phylum Chordata; class Aves; order Charadriiformes; family Turnicidae; genus Turnix; species Turnix velox. Next base: position 22,857 of record VZTY01014051.1, on the reverse strand, counting down.
GCATTTCTCCCTGTGATTCTCAGCATGAGCAGAACAAGGCAGGAAAATTTAAAAAAAAAATAAAAAAAAAAAGAGAGAGAAGAGGCTCTCATAAAACAGAGCAGTGTTTGGGCTCCTTCCCTTAATCCCCTGGCTTCATCCCATGTCCCGTCTGCTGATAGGAACATGAGTGTCTTCCAAAGAGCCCTTAGGCTTATCAAACATCTCTGCTCTCCAGGATACAGGTGGAGATGGTGGCCACCAGCCAGAGGAAAACAATGATCCCAAAGAGCATCTGGAGATAATATCCTTCTCCATCCAAGCTGTTATCAGGCAAGGGGTTGGCAAGAAGATGGGACACCCTTTTTGGCCCCATGGCCAAGCAGCATTAAGAAAAGCAACATCAGCATCTCCTGCTTTTATGAGGGTATCAACAAAAAGCCAGTCTGGATAGCTGGTTCTTGTTCTCCTTTTGCAGATTCAAGTCTAATTCTCAGGGCAGGGTTTCTTTAAGGCTGGTATTAAAATCACAGAAGTAACAAGGTAGGGTTAAGAAGGTCAGACATCACATCCAAATTAGTATTATTAGATGACCCGAAGCAGAGGGATTATATTAAAAAAAAAGGTCTTTAATTTTAAAATACAGGCCAGAACGAGTTTAAGCCCCAAAGCTTCTACTTCTACTGGTTAATTAGAAGGCTTGGACACACATCTTAGAGTGATGGATGAGCCCTATCTGCCTGGTGGCATGGCATGAAGAGATGGGACACGGTTCCCCAGGCATGGAGCTCAGGCAAGACTGAACATTTCCTTCATTTCAATTCACGTTTCTTTTTTTTTTCTTCCCACACAGAAATTAATAGACCACAGGCATCTGATTCCTGATTTTGTATTCTTAATAGCACAAAGCACAGAGCAGAAGGAGTTGGGGTTGTTCAGCCTGGAGAAGAGAAAGCAACCCAATACTGGGCTGCATCAAGAGAAGTGTGACCAGAAGGTCAAGGGAGGTGGTTTTTGCCCCTCTACAGGACTCTGGTGAGACCCCAGCTGGGGGTACTGAATCCAACATAAGAAGGACATTGAGCCCTCAACATAAGAAGGACATTGAGCTGTTGGAGTAGGTCCAAAGGAGGCCATTAAGATGATGAGAGGGCTGGAGCACCTCCCTTCTGAGGACAGGCTGAAGGAGTTGGAGTTGCTCAGCCTGGAGAAGGCTCAGGGAGGACCTCAGAGGAGCTTCTCAATACCTGAAGGGGGTTACAGAAAGGCTGGGGTAGGACTTTTGAATAGGGTCCAGGATGGCAGAACTAGGAGGAATGGATGGAAATTGGAAGAGGGAAGATTTAGGCTGTATAGAAGAAAGAAGTACTTCACTGTGAGGGTGGAGAGACGTTGGAAGAGGTTGCCCAGAGAGGTTGTGGATGCCCCCACAATCCCTGGAGGTGTTTAAGGCCAGGCTGGATGAGGCATTGAGCAACCTGGTGTAGTGGGAGGTGTCCCTGCCCATGGCAGGGGGGTTGGAACAAGATGATCTTGAAGGTCCCTTCCAACCCAAACCATTCTATGATTTGAGAACAAGAAACCAGCAGGGCATTAACTCCTCTGGTTTGCTCTGAACCTCTTTTTGTGCTCTGTTTTCTTCTGAAAATCAGAGGGAACCTACAGTTTAACACATTACTAACACATTATTAACTCACTGACAATCCTCCAAAGTGCATATGCAGGAGTTGGGTGACATATTTTTCTTTCCTTCGCTGAAGCAGAAGAGTTTTGTACCCTGGAGAATGGCCTATGCCTCTGGCAGGGTGTTCTCAAGGTGTTCTTCAGCCTTGCTTTGATGAAGGTCTATATCTTGTGCAGGGAGGGTTTGTTGGGAGACAGGTCACCAGCAGCCACATCTAAAATCACTTGAGTTCTGTCCTGGAGCATGCACTAAGGATCATAAAACCATAGAATGGTCCAGGTTGGACCATCAAGTCCAACCATCAACCCAACACTGACAAGAACCAGTCCTAAACCATCCCTCTAAGCTCTGTGTCTGACCAGGGATGGCAGATGTAGGTGTGAGGTGAGGATTCTCTCCCCCCCTCTACCTCCCCCCTGACAGAAGACCTCTAGTTTTTCCTTCTCTCTCCAATCTTGCCTCTCTTCACATCACACTTAGGTTTTCCTGGGGTTGCTTCTCCACCCTAAGAGCAGACAATGAGGAATGTGTCTCACCAGGTTTGTTTGGATTAAGGGAGAAGTGGGGGGGGAACACCATTAGCTTTCTAATGGAAAACTGGCACCAACCATCAGCTCTTAGGTTGGCAGGAGGTTCTGGAAACAAAAAATAGACACATGAGAGAGAAGCCTCCAAATTCCCTGATGCTCCAGGAAGAGTGATTGGGCAGGATGCCAAGCCCTAGGTTTTTGGTTTTTTTTTCCCACAAAATAACTTCATTCTGAAGTCCATAAATGTCAGGAACTACAACCCACGCATTCTCTTTAGGAGAAAAGCCTTAAGTGATGGTGGGACTCCTGCCACCAATCTTGGTGGTCCTGGGAGTCAGGCCCCAAGGAGGTGTTTAGGTGGCCTGTGCTGGAGCTAAGGAAAGCCACCTTTTGCCCCAGGTCCTCCTGCAAATATTTTTCCTGCAGCTGAAAAGCAAAACAGGAGAGAGGAGGGGTGAAAGTAGCTGAAGGTTGAGTTCAGCTCTTGTATCCCCTGACCCTGGAGGAGGACACCAACAGAGAAATCAAGCTGAGAGGGTTAAATCCTTGCTCCTCAAGGCCACCACAGAGGTGAGTTGTGCTGGAAACTGTTCTTCTCAAGCTTGAACTCCTCCTGAGCTGCTTGATTGAGGGTTGCTGAGATAGCCTTCACTAGAGGCACTTTCCAGGGGCACTTAGAGCAAATGCAGCTCTAAAACTACTTCTAGAACTTGCCAGGAACAGGGAAAGAGCTGGAAAATGTTTCCTATCCTCTGTTCTTGTGAGATCCCACCTGGAGTACTCAGCAACAAGGACATGGACCTGTTAGAGTGGATCCAGAGGAGGACACAAGGATGCTCCAAGGGCTAGAGCACCTCTGCTATGAGGACAAGCTGGCGGATTTGGGGCTGCTCAGCCCAGAGAAGAGAAGGTTCTAAGGAGACCTAGCATCTTCCCAGTGCATGAAGCGGAGAAGGCTGTGGGGAGACCTTCTAATGGTCTACCAGTGCCTGAAAGGTCTCCAGGAAAGCTGGGGAGGGGCTGTTTGCCAGGGCATGGAGTGACAGGCCAACTGGTAGGGAGTTGTAACTAGAGCAGGAAAGGGTTGGATGAGACATGAGGAAGAAGTTCTTCCCTATGAGGATGGTGAGATGCTGGAAGAAGTTGCCCAAAGAGGTTGTGGAGGCCCCATCAAGCCTGGAGACACCCAAGGCCGGGCTTGCTGAGGCTCTGAGCAACCTGATGTAGTGCAGGATATCACTGCTTGCTATGGGGGGCTGGACTAGATGACCTTTGAAGGTCCCTTCCAACTCAACACACTCTCTGAGTTGTCCACAGGGAAACATTAGCAAAGCTCACTGCTTTGCCCTCAGCAGCCTCAGGAGGAGTGCCAAGTGATCAGAGTGAAGGTTCAGCACATTTCCTCCATGAATTGTGTTCCTCCAGTGGGTAAGTTTTCTTTTCCAAAGTGCTAAAACCCATAATCTCATTAGCCTGGCTTCCTCTGCACCACAGAATGCCCTCTATCTGATTGGCAAAGGGAGGCAGGGATTCAGGAAAGCCAGCTTGCATTCCCACTAAAAGCATGGGCAGGATGTTTTCCAGCCTTCTCCGGTTTCCACAATACATAAGTATGTACAAGACACGCTCTGGAGCTAATCCTCCTCTTTGTCTTTCAGCCTTGCAGCTTTTGCAACCAGCATGGCATTAGCCCAGCCAGGACAACTCTGAGTGAGTTATAAAGAGACCCATAAAGCTTTGGTTAAACACAACAGCCCTTCCAGGAGCAAGTCCTGTCCTGAACCAGGTCCAGGAGAAAACCATGCAGCAGCATCCTGGAATGGATTTTGATCACCAATGATGAGACAGGGAGTTAGTGGAGAGAGCTCATATCAAAGCCACCTTTTCCAGCCCAAGCTCTGAGGCAAATCCAGGCCATTTATCAATTTTTTCCCCTCTACTGGGCTCTGGTGAGACCACAACTGGAGTTACTGTGTCCAATTCTGGAGCCCTCAACATAAGGACATTGAGCTGTGGGAGTGGGTCCAGAAGAGGGCCACAAAGATAATGAGAGGGCTGGAGCACCATCCTTCTGAGGGCAGGCTGAAGGTGTTGGGGTTGTTCAGCCTGACGAAGAAAAGGCTCATGGGGGGACTTCACAGTAGCTTCTCAATCACTGAAGTGGGCTACGGTAAAGCTGAGGTAGGACTTTTAAATAGGGTCCGGGATGGCAGGACTAGGAGTAATGGATGCAAAGTGGAAGAGGGGAAATTTAAGCTGGATAGAAGAAAGAATCACTTCACTGTGAGGATGGTGAGACACTGGAAGGGGCTGCCCAGAGAGGTTGTGGATGCTCCCTCAACCCCTGGAGGAGTTTAAGGCCAGGCTGGATGAGGCATTGAGCAACCTGGTGTAGCGGGAGGTGTCCCTGCCCATGGCAGGGGCGTGGGAAGTGGATAATCTTGAAGGTCCCTTCCAAGCCAAACCATTCTATGATTCTGTGTTTGCTTGTGGGGTTGTTTGGTTTTTTTTTTTACTTTTAATCTTTTCTTGGTAAAAGCAGCATGTACTTGGGTGTAAACTCCAGCCCGCAGCAATAATGAACTCATAAGATCATACCCCTAGGGAGAGAAAGCAAGGAAATTTGGGGCCCGGACACAGAAGCTCTGTCTCATCAAGCAGACAGAAGGCTCACTAATGAAGGCTTTGGCAGCAAGAGACAGTTTGGATTCAAAGACATCAAGCCTTTTACATTCCATAGATGATTTTTTTTTTTTCTCTTAGTCCTTGCCAAAATTTTCCCAGCTCTGCTTGACAGAGAAGTGTTTAATCAGCACTGAGCCCCTTTGCAGGGCTGTCTCTGAGGGAACAGACTCAGGCTCAAGTGGTAATTTTGGCAGCTTAATCCCAACTGATTCATTAACAGGCTCCTTAACAACAGCTACCATGAGGCCACGACCAAAGAAGTTTCATGCTCTCAACTGGAATTCAAAAGAGGTGTGAAACTCTGGAAAAACACATCGTTACCTTCAGAGTGATAAAAGCCTCATTGCCCTAACGAGGACAAGAACTGGCCCATGTTCCGGAGACATAAATGGTTTGGGTTGGAAGGGACCTCAAAGATCATACACTTCCAGCCACCTGCCAGAGCCAGGGGATACCTCCTGCTACAACAGGTTGCTTAATGCCTCATCCAGCCTGGCCTTAAGCACCTCCAGGGATTGAGGGGGCATCCACAACCTCTCTGGGCAACCTCTTCCAGTGTCTCACCACCCTCAAAATGAAGAACTTCTTTCTTCTCTCCAGCCTCAATCTCTTCTCTTCCAACTTGCATGCATTACTCCTAATCCTGCCATTCTGCACCCTAGTAAAAAATCCTCCCCCAGCCATTCTATAGTACACATCAAGTATTGAGAAGTCAGTATGAGGACCCCCTTCATCATTGTTTTTCTCTTCCCAGTCACTCCATGTCCTTGGGTCCCCAAATTTTGCATTCTGGAGTTGCAGAGGAGAAGATGAGACTCTGAAAGCTCCATATTCTGTAGCCAAGTGATCATCGTAGACTGTGTGGAGCTGGAAGGGACTTTACAAGGGCATCTAGTCCAACCTCCTGCAGCAATGAGGTTGCAAGCCTGGCCTTGTATTTCTTCAAGGACGGGGCCTCCACCACTTCCGTTGGCAACCCATGCTAGTTGCACAGAATTCCAGAATGTCAGGGATTGGAAGTACCTCAGGAGATCATCTAGTCCCATCCCTCTGCCGATGCAGAAACACCCAGATCAGGTCGCACAGGAACAAGTCCAGGTGGGGTTTGAATGTCTTCAGAGAAGGAGATCCCACACCCTCTCTGGGCAGCCTGGGACACTGTTCTCTCACCCTGACAAAGTTTCTCCTCCTATTTCTATGGAACCTCCTGTGCTCCAGCTTGCACCCATTGTCCTTTGTCCTATCATTGGATGTCAGAGTCTTCAGATCTTCAGAACCTGGGAAAAAGTTGACATCTTTTCCTCAGCCTTAGAGTCTGACCTCAGTAAGGATGTCCAACTAAGAGAACCACCGTTTACTGTAACAAGCACAACTCTTCTCAGTCCTTCAGTCAACAGCCAGGTGCACAAAATCGCAGAACCATAGAATGGTTCGGGTTGGAAGGGACCTCAAAGATCATCTGGTTCCACCACCTCTTCAACACAGCCCAGCCATTAAAGACTCATAGAATGCTTTGGGTAGGAAGGGAGCTTAAAGATCATCCAGTTGTGTTGACATCCACAATTTTTCCATCATTCCTTTGAAAGCATGGGCAGAGCAAGAGCATGTGAGTGTCAGGAGAGGACAAAGGAGATGACAAAGGAGAGGAGAAAGCCCTTCTCCACCAAGATCCCTGATCAAAATTGCTCTCTCCCTTTGCAAACAAAACCAGCTTTGGCAAAGTCCAAGCTGGGGGTGGATAAAAAAAAATCTCAGCCACGTGCCTGACTTCCAGCCCTGGGACTGAGGTTTGGGCACCACTTCAAGCCATTCCCCTTAGGAGTCTGTCCAAACCCTCTCTCACTTGTGATGTGGAATAATTTGGAAGTGTTTTTTTTTGGCTGCCGGCTGGGAGAACACAAGGGCTATTGTAAACACACATGCAGCCCATCAGCACCAGAGCCACACAAACACAGCCTGGACATATATTAAAAAAAAAAAAAAAAAAGAACTAGTACATATTTCCTTCATAAAAGAAAAGAAAATAATCAAAAAGTTTAATTAAATTAAAAAATCACTGAGCTGGGTCTTAAGGAAAGCAATGTTTGCTTCTAGAAAGAGTTGTGTTTCACCACCTTAATAAATGAAAAGCACTTCAATGCAGGCCACTAGATTGAAGACCCGGAAATAAGACAGAACCCTAACTAGCTCTCATCCCAAGACTCTAAGTTCCATGGATGCCACGTCAAAAAGTGCTGCTGGCTGGCCAAGGGGGTTTGGAAATGGAAGAGAACACAAGCAAGACATAGAGAGCTGCAGGGGCTCAGAAATAAACTGCTTGAGATCACAGAATCATGGAATGGTTTGGGTTGGAAGGGACCTTCAAGAACCTGGGAAGTTCCAACCCCCCTGCCATGAGCAGGAACACCTCCCACTACACCAGGTTGCTCAGTGCCTCATCCAGCCTGGCCTTAAACACCTCCAAGGATTGAGGGGGCATCCACAGCCTCTCTGAGCAACCTCTACCAGTTTCTCACCACCCTCAAAATGAAGAACTTCTTCCTTCTCTCCAGCCTAAATCTCTCCTCTTCCAATTTCCATTCATTACTCCTCTTGCTGCCATCCCAGACCCTATTAAAAAGTCCTCCCCCAGCCTTTCTGTAGCTCCCTTCAGGGATTGAGAAGCTACTCTGAGGTCCGCCCTTGAGCCTTCTCTTCTCCAGGCTCAACAACCCCAACTCCTCTAGTCTGTCCTCAGAAGGGAGGTGCTCCAGCCCTCTCATCTTTGTGGCCCTAGCCCTGCTTGTCTGACCTCAGCTTTGGGTGGAGAAGGAGAGAATTACTCTTTCAGAGTCACAGCTGGTTGGGATGCTTTGATTTTTCTAAGCTACAGAGGTCAGGAAGAAACTCATCTCACCTCTGAGGCACATCCAGGCTTAGCACAGAACTGTCCTTCACCAAAGCAAGGTTTAGAGATGGTGGGAAGGAGGAGGGGACCAGGGCTTGTGCACATACTTTGAAGGGCTGATCAGCAAAGCAGCTAAGAATAGTCTCACGGCTGGAATAAATCAAGACACACATTTTTCTTGAAATGACTGGGACACTGTAATTTTGTGCCATCTAAAGTGCTAAGAAAAGCAAGGTAGATCTTGTGTTGAAGGTCAAAGAGTCAGAGAAACGTCATTTTTGGAGGTTAGGAACATTCTGCAGCTGTTATGGTCCAAACACAGGCAAGGTCTAAAGCTCTCCTTGTGGTTAAGAAACAAGAAAGAACTACAGAAACGATCTATGATACAACTTCAAGCACTCATGGTGATCCACTTTGCTCATGAGTCAGCTCCTATTTGCATGGCCCATTAACCCTAGTCCAGCCCCAGAAGAAGAGAGAGGGTACATTGTTCATTAACACGACCTAGAAACTCATCTAGAAGGCCTTCAGAAGACCTTCTTTATCTCAATGTCATTCGAGGTGGCACCAGAAAAACCTGCTTCCCACCTCATCTTCCCACCCATGTGATGAAACACAGTGACATGGAAACCACCTCACTCAAGTTCTGGATTGAGAGAACAGAGGAGGAACTCATCTCATTTCTTAAGGCAGGAAGGTGAAAAAAAAAACATAGTTGTCATTTCCTTCAGGGCTGTCTCATATCTTGACAGAGAACAGCAGAGACAACAGACAGGTTCCTGCTTCTCCCAGCAACCACCCAGCTACTTACAGACAGATGGAAAGTCACAAGAGAGGAGACAGAAATAGAGGCTGTTTTTGTCATGATCATTATTTTGTTATGATCATTTTAGGTGACCTCAGCTCTACTTTCCCCCCTCCTCCAATTTCTGATGGTGAGGACACACTAACCCTGAGCTCCAGCTGACTCCCAGCTGGGAAGAGTGATCCCGGATGCAGGTCCAAGGAAAGGAAAAGCAGCTCATTTTTCTGCCACAAACTTCTTGGAGGACATTGGGCATGACATTTTGGGTGAGACCATGATAAATCTGGGTAGGTATGAGCTAAGAGGTGGGGAAACGGGTTTTGAAGCTAAGGTTTTGCACAAACTCTCCCGCTTCCAGCTGGAAATTTCTACCAGTGGAAGCACTGATGATGAGGACACACTAACCCTGAGCTCCAGCAGATTCCCAGCTGGGAAGAATGATCCCAAAAGCCCAGATGCAGGTCCAAGGAAAGGAAAAGCAGCTCCTTGCACTGCCACACGCTTCTTGGGGGACCTCAGGCATGTCATTTAGGGGAGACCATGGCAAAGCCATCTGCTAAGAGGTGAGGAGGGGAGTTTGAAGCCAAGGTTTTGCACAAACTCTCCAGCTTCCAGCTGGAAATGCTGAAGACACACTAACCCTGAGCTCCAGCTGACTCCCAGCTGGGAAGAGTGATACCAAAATCCCAGATGCAGGTCAAAGGAAAGGAAAGGCATCTCCTTGGTCTGCCACATGCTTCATGGGGAACCTTGGGTATGTCATTTAGGGTGAGACCATGGCAAAGTCAAGGTAGGTATGTGCTAAGAGGGGGGAGGTAGGGGCTTGAAGCCAAGTTTTTGCACGAACTCTCCAGCTTCCAGCTGGAAATTTCAATCTCTTAAGTTGGGAAATTCCCAGTCAGCTCCAATTAACTTGATAATTCCAATGCAAAGGGGTGGGGCTGCAGGGACTCCAGATTGGGACATCACACACTGCTCCCTCTGAAACACATCAAAAATCCCCCTGCCCTCTTCCAGCTTCTTCTGTGGTGATTTGGAACCCAAAACCTCACTGGGCCCAGCTGTGAATCATGAGTCATGACCCCACAGCCAGGTCCTCGAACAACACCAAAAGGGAGGAAACTCCACCAGAAGGAATGCAGTTAGAAACTTTCACTTGGGGAGGA
>VZTY01014046.1:6729-48248 GCA_013400935.1 Turnix velox | reverse complement strand
TTCCTTCCTTCCTTCCTTCCTGTCCTTTTACATAGATTATTATTATGATATTAGATTCTGTTTTTAGAGAGTCTCCTCTGCTTTTATTGATCTTCTCAAGACCATAAGTCCATTACCTTTAGAGGAGAGGGCTTTGAATTAGTATCCTGTTATTTAGTTCCACTAACAACTTGTAAGTCCAAAACAGCTGCACTGGAGCTTTAAGGGTATCTGCTACTGAGAAAGTGAGGGTCCATTAAAGGGGAAAAATCACAAAGGGGCTGTTGTCTTTGCTTCCAGAGGAAAGCCCATGCTTTATCAGCTTTTGTGAAGCTTCTGTGAAAAGATACTTTTTCCTTGATTTGAAGACATTTTGTTCTGTGCCAGCATCAGAGTCATGCTCACTACATCATAGCTGTGACTTTGCAGAAATCTTCCCATTGGCAGCTTGTGCTTGGACTGGTGCCTGCCTATCACATCCAGCCTGGGCTGAGATGAAGATTTCCTGAGTATCCTGTCCTCATCCTTCCAGCTAGGATTTTGGTTTTTAAAATTATGTTCATACTGTTAACTTGTGCTATTATTCTATTCTTCATCTTTTATGTCTTAATACATACTTTAAATAGGCTTAAAGGGCACAACATTCAGATGGCAGCCAAGGACCAATGTGCCTCAAGGGCTGATACTGGTGCTACAGTTTAACATCCTCATTAATGAACTGGATGATGGGACAGAATGCACCATGAGAAAGTTTGCAGTTATGTAACACCAGGAGGAGTGCTTCATGCACCCAGAGAGGTGTGTTGCCATTCAAAGAGCATGGACTGGCTTCAGAAACATGCTGATAGGAACCTCAGGAAGTTCAACCAAGGGAAATGACAAGTTCTGTATTGGGAGAGAAATAATTTCATGCATCTGGGTAGGGTAGGGGATTTTCTGGAAGCAAATTTCCAGACAAGGATCTTGAGGTTCTGATGTACAAGATTAGTGTGAGTCAACATGGCACAGACATATCTGGAGTACTGGGTGCAGTTTTGAACTCCCCAGGATAAGACTGGCATGGACTTACTGGATCAAGTTCAGTGCAGGACCATAAAGATGATAAAGCACCTGGAGCATTTGAATAGATGCTGGGAGAGCAGGTACCTTTCAGCTTGGAGAAGACTCAGGGAGATCTTATTGAAGCTGTGTGAAAAGAGTAAAAAAAAAGATAAAGAGAGATTTGCCCTAAATTCTATTGAATCAAAAGGAACTTGTTTTGTCCTATGAAAGTGGTCAGACACTTGAACAGATTTCTCAGAGTTTCCATCTATGAAGATGTGAAAAACCAAAATATACGCATCCCTGGGTAATCTGCTGTAGGTGATCCTGCTTTGAGCATGGGTACTTGATTAGAAAACATCCAGAGACCCTTTCTGACCTCAACCAAACTATGATTCAGACTCCTACTTCTGTTTTACTGCTCCACATCATTTTTTAAGGACTGATTTTACAAATGTAGTTAGGTAACCTCTGCAAGTGTTCTTGAAGCATTGGGGCTTGACACTGGACATACATAAGCCTTTTTCTTTTTATCTGTGGAAATAAAGTGCTATGAAGACCTTCTCCTGCCTTTGAAAACTTGGAAGTGCTCTGGAGACATGCTATCCAAGCTGTAGAGGCTGCATGAACTAATTCCCTGTTGTTCCAAGCTGATAGTCATAATTTTTGCACTATGATTTTCCAGGTTCAGTCTAGAAACCAGTGCTACAGAGTACACAGTGTGCAAGGAAGATAATGTTGAGTGGAGACAATATTAGAGTGAAAAAAGAACAGAGTTACTGAACTGCTGCATTCTTTGTAGAAGAAGAGTGAACAAGAGGAAATAATTTCCTTATCTCTTCATGAGGCACATTAACTTAACCCAATAGCAGAGCACAGTATGAGAGAACTACAATGGCCTGACAGGCATGTCAGTTCAAGGGGAAAGAGATAACAGCAGAAGCCACAGCTGGGAATTCACCAAAACATTCAGTAGGAGGAAGAGAAGAAGGAAAAAGGCTAAGATGCCTCAGCCTTCAAGAGAAACAAATACTCATACTTAATCACCTTCAGGGTCTGTAGATAATACTGTCCATTTCAAGGTTATCTCCCTACATTGTTAGCATCATGGTAAACTTTAGTGAGTGTACAGATGGGAAGAAAAGCCTTTTTAAACTTTGTATTCCAATAAACACTTTTATGACTGTCTAAACCCACTGCGGCATATCTGTTCCTGATAACAATGGGTGTGCATATACCCAGAGCTGTCACCTCTAGACACTTAGCAGATAAAATCTAAAGTAACTGAAGAATATTTATTAGATTCCAGATATTAAGTCTGAATTATAGAACATGGGGACAATGCCCAACACCCAGGTGAGGACAGACATTTCATCTAAGTTTAATCCAAAGCAATTCCATTGAAGGAGAGGTATTGAAGGACTGCCACCAAATGACTGGAAATGTTATGACATACTTGCAGAGCTTCCTACATGCCACTAGAGAATACCCAGCATTTTTGTTTTCTATGGGAACAAGATTTTCCTTGGAAAAGAATGCTTTTGTTTTCCATTTTAGCTATTCTTTTTTTTTTATTAGCAGTAGGAAATTTAGGGATAGGTGGTGGCTAGGAGCATGACTCAGTAGCATTGTATTTCCCTCCTTGTAACCTGCAGGTTGTATATGAAAAAATCTGCAGTTTATCAGCAGAACAGGTTATTCACATGAGAGAATATTTCCAGTGAAAGCTTGCTACAAAATTCCTTCTCTTTCTGCAGCTCACTTGTTTTTTGCAGAAATTTCAGATCTGGATAGGGGCTATGATCAGTGAGTTTTTCTTAGTAACTCGTGGGTCTGCAGACCAGAAGTCAAAAAATCACTGAACCTCAATACTTACTGTCCCCGTTTCCCCCTGATTTTGTGTGGTTTATTTTGCCTGTTTCCACAGCACAGTTTGAAATGGAAGCAGGCTGCTCAGGTAACAATAAAACTGTTAGATAATTAAAAGTATGTTTACCCATGTTTAGCCATGTTCAGTTCTGCTGAAGATGGAGCAATTGCTTTCTCAGGTTTTGCCTTATTGTTATATTGCATGTGAATTTTGCATACACATTATTATGCCACACATAATATATGCATTTTTGAGTGTATATATATATATAAATATATATACTTACTGCAGGCTAGACATAAGAAAGAAATTCTTTACAGTGAGGGTAATGAGACACTGGAAGAGGATGCCCAGAGAGGTTGTGGATGCCCCTTTCTGGACAAGGCACTGAGCAGCCTGATGTGGTGGGAGGTGTCCCTGCCTATGGCAGAGGGGTTGGAACTTGATGATCTTTAAGGTCCCTTCCAGCCTGAACTATTCTATGATTCTAAATACGTAACTTTTATTCTACTTGTCCCTGAGATTCTAACATTAAGTCTCTAGACTAACTTCAGCAATTAAATATCTGCCTGAAAAAGTTGGGCAAATTTTTGATTTTCAGATCTCCATACAAACTGTTAAAAACATAAAGAACATAATTCTCACTGTGCTGCCTCCAGGCATGATAAAATTCATAAAACTTGACTAAAGAGTATTGGCTGCAAGAAAGAAGACTTTGGAGAGACCTCCTTAAGGCAAGTGAGACACTGTGTAAATATTTCAGTTTAAGAAGGAGCCTCTATGTGCATTTTTCACATTTAAAAAAAACTAGTTTAATAAGAAATTAATTATTTTTTAGATTTTTTTAATTATTTTCTGCTTTCATCCAGCTCAAAGCACATTAAACACTTCAAGTCTTTAGTTCTGCTCCTTCTTGTTTTGTGATTCTCTCACTTTAAAATAAATGCAATTTTGGATAAAGACTTTCTATTCTCCTTCTGACTGTAAGGAAATGTAACAATAGATACCATAAAATTACTATAATTAAATAACAAGCAATTGGGAAAGTATGGGACAGTAAGAAGAATAATAGTTCCTGGCATTTTCTAGAGGAAATACATTTTTCCAGCATGGCATTTCCTTTTTTTTTTTAATTTTTTTCCTTTTTTCTCATTCGAGCCAACATTCAGAGGCCAGCTGCCAAACATACATGATGGATAAAATTGATTCTTGGGGAATGTGCTGCTGTAATTCTTTGCTTTACTGGTCATTCTTAATTTAGTGTTTTGCCTACAGTATTCCAAACAACATCTGCCTGACTGGAGAACATAATTCGGAAACCATGTAACAAACTTTGTAGCAGTTGGCCAGGTTCCACATTGGAGTTCCTCAAAAGCCTTGGCTCTGGGCCTCAGATGAAAGGAAAGCAAAAGCAACAAGATGGTTTGGAAAGTGGTCTGTTCTTAAATGTGGGACACTAACAACAGCACTTAGTCCTCCAGATCTGCTCCTTGCCTGTGTTCCCTTTAACACCTGCCAGCTGATATGACTAAATAATTTTTTTACTCCGTGATCCTTGGTGGATCCAGTGCTGATACTATGGTTGGGTTATGTTTTCTTTCATGTTTGAAGTTTTATTTTCTAAGTGGTAAGAGGCAGCACCAAAGCAAGCCCCTTGAACCAGCTAGACAGATATGTGATGGGAGGACCAGAAATAATGGATGCAAATTGGAAGGGGGTAGATTCAGGTTTGATATAAGAAAGAAATTCATTACAGTGAGGGTGGTGAAACACTGGAAGAGGTTGCCCAGAGAGGTTGTGGATGCCCCCTCTCTGGAGGTGTTTAAGGCCAGGCTGGACAAGGCACTGAGCAGCCTGATGTAGTGGGAGGTGTCCCTGCCTATGGCAGGGGGATTGGAACTTGATGATCTTTAAGGTACTTTTTAATTTATTTAAATTATTGGGGTTTGTGGTTGGTTTTTATTTTGTTTGTTTTATTTTTTTGGGGGTTTTTTGGTACAAATTTGATTTCATTTTCTTCTTAAAAAGCCAAACCCTTTAACTTTATTTTTTATAATATAAGTTCCTCTTTTTATAGATTCTTTAATATTTTTACATGTCTTTTGACCAGGTCTCTAATAATAAATAAAATAATTAAAAATAAAAATTAAAAAATAAAAAAATCAGAAAGATCAAACAAGATCTAACAATATTGAGATCCAGAAAAGAAAGATAAATACTTCCACCTTAATTGCAATGAAATTGGTTTACTATATTTTAAAAATTACTTTTGTCTAGTTTGTTTTCAAATGGTTCACAGCTCCACACTCTTCTTGACACATCCTATTTTCAGAAAAGACTGGTTTATTTTGTTTCAGGACCTTAACAGAATTGAGAAATTCATATTGTTTCTAAAACAGTGAATGATGTTTGTAGATAGGTGGATAGATGATACATTTTAATGAAAAATATTATGAGGGCTTGTCCAGACTTCTTGAACATCCTGAAATTAAAGGCTGCAAGTGGGTCCTTGTTGACAAAGACTATAAAGTGACAAATGAAGTTGCAATGTAGCTGCTTACATAAAATTGAGAGTAAAGCTATTTAATATCTATTAAAATGTCATCTTTTATCACTGTGAACATCTTTACATATTAATAAGCATTGTAATACAATTTTTCTCCTTCATATTAATTTTAAATTATATTTGATAAATGGTGGTAATTGTTTTCAAAACTGACATTTCATGAAAGGTAGTTTTATTTGAATTCTTAGGAAAGACAAGCATAGTTTAAAGGTTACATCAGAAAGTAGGTATATAAATATCTCATTTTGTAGTTATTATAAATAAACATTTCATTGAAATTAATGATTGTGCATATATTGTATTAGAAACACAATGTAGACCAATTTCAACTCTCCTTTGCAGCAACCATGACTTTCTTAGTAAATTATGGAAATCATCTTGATTCAGAATGC
The DNA here is from genome assembly GCA_013400935.1 of Turnix velox. Taxonomy (NCBI): domain Eukaryota; kingdom Metazoa; phylum Chordata; class Aves; order Charadriiformes; family Turnicidae; genus Turnix; species Turnix velox. The sequence goes on along the minus strand of VZTY01014046.1, from coordinate 42,400 downwards.
TTAGAAATTCAAGAAATTATCCTCATCTTTTTAAATTGTACTTATGTTTTGTAGAATAAAAAAGCTTGCCCTTTGGATTTTATCCCAGAGTTAAATTTCTTGAATATCCTCTGAATCTGACAAAAGATCAGAATAACTATGTGTAAGAAAGATTTAGCACAAAATCCTTAAGTAAAAGCTTTCCCTTCTAGTCATTTGTCTCACAATGGATAATAAAAATTGGAGATATTTTTTTTTTATCTGGAGCAGTGAGGAGCACATAATATTGGCTCTAAAATAGGAGATAACTGTAAACAAACAAAGGAAGATCAAAGAAGAAAAGTATAAACAGCTGTTCAGATGAAAGTGTTATTTCAGATAGAAAAATCTTAACAAATGGACTATAGCAGCTTGGCTACAGGGTAACTTAAATGGTATTTGCCATGTCTCCATATGCATTTGAGGAGTTGATAGTGGAGAGAATGCTAAATACTAAAAATATCCAGAAACAATTACACTTATAATGGAAATGGGAAAAAGAACATTGAAAAAGGCTGTCCCCTCTCTGGAGGTGTTTAAAGCCAGGCTGGACAAGGCACTGAGCAGCCTGATGTAGTGGGAGGTGTCCCTGCCTATGGCATTGGGGTTGGAATTTGATGACCTTTAAGGTCCCTTCCAACCAGAACTACTCTTTGTTTCTACTTATTGAATCTTGAATTCACAGGATGAATTTCAGGCTAATATTTTAGGCCAATCTGAGTTAAGATGCCAAAACTATAGAAGTTTCATTATTGAAAAGTTATGCCACGCAAAAGCTGAAGCCCAAGAAAATCTTTAAGATCTTCACCTGATCACTTTTATCTCTGGCTTTTCCTTATCAGTCAACTGCTTGGACTCAGATTAAACAAGTCTGAGTTGCTAGAAATCAGAATTGAACCTAGAATGGAAGTGTAAAAACACTGAAAAAGATGGGATACCCTATATGATCAAAACAAATACCCTGTCACTGACAGAGTTACTACATTATCTTGTTCATTAACGAGTGATTTAGATCACTGTTTCTGCTTACCAGTACCTTTCTCTGACATTGCTGAAGATGATGCCCTTGCCATTGATAATAATTTCTACAGGAAGGCAGGGGTAGACCTTTTTAATAAGATATGTGATGGGAGGACTAGAAATATTGGATGTAAATTGGAAGGGAGTAGACTCAGCCTAGATATAAGAAAGAAATTCTTTACAGTGAGGGTGGTGAAACACTGGAAGAGGTTGCCCAGAGAGGCTGTGGATGCCCCCTCAATCCCAGGAGGTGTTTAAGGCCAGGCTGGACAAGGCACTGAGCAGCCTGATGTGGTGGGAGGTGTCCCTGCCTATGGCAAGGGGGTTGGAACTCAATGACCTTTAAGGTCCCTTCCAACTTGAACTATACCATGATTCTATGAATCTATGATAATTATAAGAATGCATTCCTCATATACTTATTAGTTTAATTTGCCCAAATTAATGCACACTAACTTAAAATATTGCATTGAATTTTAATGACTGTATTCAAGGTGGTGCTCTTCCCAAAGCTGTGTTTGCTGGCCAAGAGTTAAGAGCAAAGATTCCAATTCTTCTCATCTTAAAAGCCACAATAAAGGGAAATGGCGCAACACCAATCTGCTTCTCCTGGCAGTGATTGTTAAGAGACTTGCAACATAGTCTTGCTGCAGTTTCAAGATTATGATCTTGTTGGTGAAATTAATTGCTGGGAAGAGCTTTTTACCTCTGGTCTTGTTACTTAAACACAGCTTAAGTCAACTAAGCTGAAAGTCAGAACTGATCAATTGTGTGTTTCTCTGACAAAAGCCTTGGATGATACAGTTTTTATGGGGAAATCAATCTGTGGAAAATTACTTGCACTTTCCACTCCTAGACCTTCCTATTACTGAAAAAAGCAGTGGAGGAACCATCTGAGAGCATGGACAACCCTTTTCATAATGAGTGAGCTCTAATGCCTTTGGTAGGGGTTTTATGAGACAAATCAATACAACAGTGCCCAGGAAATTACACTTCTGCTGCCTATGTTAGACTTCATGTTCTCATATAGTACAGTTTGTCAACAAAACATTTCAGATCTTCCATTAGTGCAGTCTGCACATTCCTCTGAGGTGTGTATATGAGGAACCACACTTACAGAAAGGTTTTTCACACGCTGGCATCAATAGAAGAGCCATTCCTACAGTCTCAAGCCCAGCATATTTGCTGAAGCATTTCAACAGCTTCCTTCAAGCTCTTCCCTCACTTCTTGGAGCAACAGTCTTAAATGTGTAAAAGCTGCTGGTGGTCTGTTATGGCTCTATGTGACTCACAGTGACCAGATCTAACTGGAAATACCTTTATTTACTTTTTTTNCTTCATGTTCTCATATAGTACAGTTTGTCAACAAAACATTTCAGATCTTCCATTAGTGCAGTCTGCACATTCCTCTGAGGTGTGTATATGAGGAACCACACTTACAGAAAGGTTTTTCACACGCTGGCATCAATAGAAGAGCCATTCCTACAGTCTCAAGCCCAGCATATTTGCTGAAGCATTTCAACAGCTTCCTTCAAGCTCTTCCCTCACTTCTGGAGCAACAGTCTTAAATGTGTAAAAGCTGCTGGTGGTCTGTTATGGCTCTATGTGACTCACAGTGACCAGATCTAACTGGAAATACCTTTATTTACTTTTTTTTTTACCACTTATGCACTGAAGTCGCCAGCTTGGTGAATAGAAGGCTCAGGGGGGACCTCATAGTAACTTATCAATTCCTGAAGGGGTCTACAGAAAGGCAGGGGTAGGACTTTTTAATAAGATATGTGATGTGAGGACTAGAAATAATGGACATAAATTGGAAGGGGGTAGATTTAGACTTGACATAAGAAATTCTTTACAGTGAGGGTAGTGAAACACTGGAAGAAGTTGTCCAGAGAGTTTGTGGATGTGCCCTGAATCCCTGGAGGTGTTTAAGGCCAGGCTGGACAAGGCACTGAGCAGCCTGATGTAGTGGGAGGTGTCCCTGCCTATGGCAGGGGGGTTGGAACTTGATGATCTTTAAGGTCCTTTCCAACCCAAACTATTCTATGACTCTATAATATTTATTTGTACTCCTGTGAAGGCTTAAACATTCTTGTCATATATTCTCTTCCATCTCACATCATTTCTGTGAAGTAAGGCATCTAAATTTTGTATTGAATCCAAATCATAGAGAAGTAAAACATGCCCCTTTTGGAACAACATACTAAAAGCATATTCCCTACCATAGGGACTGATAACAGAAGTAAAGAAAATTGACTTCAAAAACTCAATGCTATATATAGGATTTGTGTTTATGCCTGCCTTTCTGTCATAACAGGCTTTTTTTTCCCCTTCCTAAGCCTTTGTAGCACTATCTATTTGTAGGTATCATATATTACCTCTGTGTGGGGCCGGCAGATGAAATCTATTCCAGGAGTAGTCCTTGTTGGTAGAGTTCCAGAAAGCCATCTGTTCCCAATGGGGCATCTTGTCTGCCTTCCCTAGCAATTAGAAAGCAGCAGATGAAGAAGCAAGACTTAAAATTGGAGAAGAGCATGAAAGGATAGAAAATTATATAAGAAAATCCAGTTTGTTTGAAGAAATATACTGGTAAGCTGTTAATATTGTCGAGGCTGTAAGTACCTGAACAAAAGGATGTTTTTGCAAACTCTCTGTAATAATACACAGTTCCTGTAACACACACCACTGTTTGGTTTAGTTGCTCACTGCCTTAAGTTTCTGATGAATCAAAATGAAAAAATAGACATGAGTATTCTACACTGTGGAGAAAACAATGTCTGTCACCCAAATGTTTCCCCATGAATGAAGAACTTTTGGATTTATCAGCAGAAAAAAAATTATTTCTTTTTTTAAGTTTTAGTCTTTTTCAGTCTCTAATTCTGATACAGTTCTGCTTTATCTGAAAAATGAGGGAATTAATTATAGTACTGACAGTCCTACAATTCCAATCAGTAGCCAACAAGAGGTCTCTATGGATTACAGTCTTAAAACACAATTTTAAAAATACCATTTTTTAAAAACACAAAGGGAGAAAAAGTTGAACAATTTTTACTCTTATAGATATAGATGTATTTTAATCTTGGATACCCTCTACACTCAGCAGGCAGAAATCTGTATCTATAGAAAATTTCAACCATATTATTATCAATGTTTTTCTTAGCAGGATCAAATGCTTTCTAGAAGTATTTACAGCTCAGGGAGCCAACTATCTGACACTATACAACCTGTATTTAGACAATTATCATCAGATTAGTTGAATAATATATCAATTGATTTTTTAAATCATTTTAATATTTAATTTTATTGATCTTTCTGAAAATTGAAGGAAAGTTTTAAAGAAACAGACTTTAACTTTACATATAATCTTATCTCAGGCCTTTGATACAGCTGGGAATGACTCTGAGAAAAAATTACACTTGATCACTTCTGTATAGTTTATTCATTCCTGATCATTTTACACAGGGAACCTGATGATGTCAGTATTTATAATATGGTGGCTTTTCTGGTATTCTAAAATAATGAAGGAGATTAGAGCCTTTCATTTATCCTTGTGAAGGCATTTACTGTAACTACTCATAGGAATTTCTGTCACTTTTGTTCAGTTAAAACTGGTCATTTTGTAGGTGAGACATGAAACATAAAGAACATGGCAGCTTAAATCTATATCAGTTCTTCTAAACTGTAGTCTAAGTCCATGCTGCATCTGCACTGAAGAGATTAATTATTATCAATATTATAGTGACAGCTACAAAGTGATGTGGAGCTTTTTTCTTCTGAACTGAAAAAAAGCTTGTTTTATTTATTATTACAGAAATAAGTTGGAATTGAACCCAGCACCAGGAAATAAGTAAGTATATGCACCTTTGTCTGGATATATAAGTTTATGCAAGAAAAACTGAAAGTGAGAGAAAAATTTTTCATTGTAAGACTGTACTGAATCTGCATAGGAGAGTGGCAGTCTTTCAGTCCCTCTAAACATGTTATACAATTATCTGATTTAAAGCTTTAGCAGCATGAAGAGTGTGCTTATGTAAAGATGGAAGACCTTTACTTGGTAAAAGTTTGTCTTAAGTTTGTCATGAGTTTTGGCATAAAGCTTCCCAAATTTTTAACTTCCCAAAGTGGAAATAATAATAAATATTTTATTTAAGTATTTAAAGTGGATATGACATGGTTAAGCAGATAGTGAGTTGTCATTTAAATGTAAGTGAGCTAGCAGACAGCACTCCATTGAGTTTGAAAGTTACTTGCTGACAGCAGAGTAATGCAGAAACCCAAGAATCCAAGGTTTTAGGTTAGTCCTATTGCCTCAGAGCTTCTTCATTTCCTTCAAACTACATATACACCATTCATAAGCTACTTATCTTCTCTCCTTCTTACAATTCCAGTCACATCCTCCCCACCACTTCTTTTAAATCCTGTTTTTTCCCTTCTGGTCAGTCTCTTTATCTCTTAGTATCATACTCCTCACACACTTTGTGATTCATGGTCCATTCTGCCCATAGTGCTGCATTTCTACACAACCAAGGCTGTTCCATTACTTTACTTCATCTCCAAATGCCTTTCACATCATCCCCCTTGCAGCCAGCCTCCCTCAACAGTCCAAGCTGCCTGAATTTCAAAAGATTAATTTATTTCTGTTGGCCTTTCTGTGCTGTGTGTTTGTGACACAAGCAAGTCTTGAAGATGGGCAAGAGGCATCATTGCATTGATCAAGAAATGACTAAAATTTTTTTGATGAGAAAAAGCATGCTCTATCATCAGAATGTTGACTGGAAGAGAAAAGAAAGAATTGATACTTCTAGAAAGTTCAGTCTGATAGTCAACAACTAGTTTAAAGATTCAGTAAGAAGAGTAAAATGTAGAAGGGATAGAAATGTCCCCTATTAAAGCAAGAAATCCAGATGTCTGGATTATAAAATAATTTTTACAAGGATTTCAAAAAGATTGTGATATATATATCATAATTAATTATATCCTCAATATACTAGTTGCTCTCAAAGTCTGATTTCTCCAGGTAGTACAGAAACAAAGTAAAAATTAGTGGATTGGTATTTACTTTAGGAAGGCAACATAACTAAAAAGGGACTTGTAAACATTAATTTTGAATCAAAATTCCTTTAAAGCTTCTCTAAAACAGGGTCTCTAGAGATAGTATTAGGAACCTGCTATAGATTCCAGGATCAGAATTGTATTTGAACACAGAAATGTCTTGAAATTGTTACAGAGATTAATTCTACTGGGAATTGTGTCATTGTGGGAAAACTTCCCAGTCGTAAAATGAGTAGCAAATGAGTAATTTCTCAATAATTCAACTAACTGAAAAACTTGGGTTACTAATCTTGGTGGAACTCAACTATCCCTGAGCATATTAGTAGATTGCTTTGATCTTACTGATTTCATAGCTGTATGGGGAATAGATCTATTTTTTTAGTGAATCAAGGATATTATGGAAGACTTGGCCATAGAAAATTACTTGAATTGACACTGAACTCTTCATATTAAATTACTTTTAGTAATAGATAGAAAATACTTCAAGATTCCTTTTGGAGAGGACAAATACAGGAAATTAAGAGACCTAACTGGTGAGGTCAACAGATGTGCAGAAATTAGGAACATAAATGTGAAGCTGACTGACTGAATTCTGAAGCTAAAATGATCTGATTCTTTCAATAAAATTCATCTAAGCCATTAGAAAATTCTAAGGATAGAAGGAATTTTAAAGGCTTGGATTAAAAACCAATGGGGAAGCTTAATTTATAATTGAATAATCACATATGAAGGGTTTAGAAACATTAAGACTCTATAAGGAGTGGAAAAAATCATGCAAGCTACATCTTGGAAAACAGGAAATTTAAGAGTAAAGTCCAAAACTCTTGCCAGAAGTGTAATTCAGCTTGTCATTGCTAAGAAAATTAAAATAAATAATACAAAGCTTCTCAGGCATATGACCAGAAAAAAAGAAATAAACCTTCCATGATGTGGGGGAAGAAATAAAGTGCAAATTAAAATGTAGGAGGGGTTTTTTTCCCTCATTTTTTAGATCAAAATTACTGAAATGGAAATGGGTATGGAAAAGCAGGTGGTCAGGAGACATGGATGGCCTTGATTGTAGCTGATATAATTACCCTTGCAGAAGGCACTGGTGTGACTTCATCCAGAAAACAACAATCTCTCATGTTTTATAAGCAACAAGAGCAGAATATGATGACTGGGGAACAGAAGATTTATTAAAAAGACAACAGTAAAGACCTTGAATTTGTTTTCATGAGTGAAGACTGTGAACATCAAAGGACACTGGAAAAACCAAATCTTCTCCTATCTTTTCTTACCACTGGCACAAACTATTTTACTTATTTCTTGCTCTCTTCAATCCAAGATTCTTGCATAAATATCTATTCAAAAGAAGGTTAGGAAGAAGGATGGGAAAAAACTGATGTGTGTTTGTGCCCAGGATATGGCATCATCTAGAGGTTGATGCATGAACATGGAACATAGGCTCTGTCCCTCTCAAGATGGCAGGAAGTGATTATCAAGAGAGTTTCCTAGGATTCCTTCTGGATATGTACTGGTTGGAAATGATCTGAAAAATCTGTTGAATAATGAAACAATAAAGTTTCCTTGTGAAACAAAATTAACCAGGGTACTTAAAGCTGTGAACAGTTGCAGAAGAATCTCGTGATGCTGAGTGCCTGAACAATAAAAGAGAAATAAATCACTGATAAAGACAAAATAAGGTTCATAACCCCTCTCCCCTGGCAATTAGTGACATATACAGAGAGCAGGAATATACCCAAAGAGATTTTAATAACCTTGTATGTGGATGGTTTAGTGAAAACTTCTACTCTGTAGCTTGTGACACTGACAAAAAGTCTGGATTACTAAGAAAAGGCTAAGAACAAGACAAAACCTGGATAAATACACATTTCACACTGATGGGGCTTATGCTGATCTGTTTTGAGTCCAATGTGTAGTTATACTGATTCCATGTAAGATGACAAAGTGAGTTGAACTCATTTAGGCATCTATATAAGGGAAAGATAGAATAAATAGCTTTGAAAAGAAATACTTTAAAATAGGATCAATCCCTCTGTCTGTCTCGAGATTGAGGTCTATATACTCTTGATATATTGGGATTTATCTATTTGATTTTTCATCTAAGTTAGAAAAAATATGGAAAAGTTTTGTAGTGAATGATTGTCCATTGTTGTTTTTTTTTTAAAAAGAACTAAGGGTGGCCAGGACCTTTAAAACAAACAAAAGAAGTACTTTTCCTTACATAATTACTTTGTGGAATTCATTGCCACAGGATGTTATGGAAGCTAAAATTATCACTGGATTCACAAAGGGCTCAACAGAGTCATAGCAGAGGGGCTATTAATCACAGTGGTCTGTGTGCTGTTTTAAACTCAGACTTAAAATGCTGGTTGCCAGAAACTGAGATATATTTGAGAAGCAGGATCAGTCTTTACTTGCCCCTTATATTCTCTCTCTATACAAGTTTTATTTGCCTTGTCAATTAATCTTGTTTTACAGCTTATTCTACAGATCACTGTAAATATTTCTAGATTTTAAGTAGGTTCAATAGAAAGAAGAAGTAAAAACCCAAGCATTTTCCAATTCTATAAGTGATCAGAACAGGTCATAAGGTATGTTTGGTCAGGGAAACAGGAAAAAAATGCTCTAGGGTAACTATCAGAATGAAGGAGTGGGAAGTAATTTCTAAACTTGATTTGAAAGGAAAAGGTATTTATGAGTACACTGTAAGCAACAAGTTTTCCTGTGATGCTAGAGATTGGCCACAACTCATGTGTCCTGAATAGAAACCTGAAACTTTTGAGGCAGCCCATCACTAATTGAAACACAGAGCTGTGTGAACAAAGCTGAGTTCAGCCACTCTAAAATCTACCTTTGAAGCTGCATTAAGATTTAATGGTTAAAAGAAAGGCAATAAAACTGAAGGGAAGCTGAGAAGGCTAAGTCATAATTATTTTTACGGTGTATTATTACCACAAAATAGAGGAAGGGTATTTATGGTGCATAAAAATTTTCTGTCATCCTTTGCATTTGTTCTGGGGCTTTCAAAACCAGTTCAGTCTGTGTTGAAAAACTGTGTGCTTGGACATGTCTTAGCAACAGAGTAACACTTGTACCTTGTGAGAGCAAATTTGCCCCATCTTTTATTTCTTCATCATAGTTACTTTGACATTTCACAGATACAGGCTGGGTGGAGAGTGGCTTGAGTGCAGCTCTGAAGAGAAAGACTTGAGTGTGTCAGTTGATGACAAACTCAACATGAGCCAGCAGTGTGCACTCGCAGCCAAGAAGGCCAACCAAATCCTGGGTTGAATCAAGAGGAGTGTGACCAGCAGGTCCAGAGAGGGGATTTTGCCCCTCTACTGGGCTCTGGTGAGACCCCACCTGGAGTTACTGTGTCCAGTTCTAGAGCCCTCAACATAAGAAGGACATTGAGCTGTTGGAGCAGGTCCAGAGTAGGGCCACGAAGACGGTCAAAGGGCTGCAGCAACTGCCCTATGAAGACAGGCTGAAGGAGTTGGGGTTGTTCAGCCTGGAGAAGGCTCAGAGGTAACTTATAGTAACTTATCAGTACCAGGGGTCCTACAGAAAGGCAGGGGAAGGAATTTTTAATATGATATCGGATGAGAGGACTAGAAACAATGGATGTAAATTGGAAGGGGGTAGATTTAGACTAGACATAAGAAAGAAATTCTTTACAGTGAGAGTGGTGAAGCACTGGAAGAGGTTGCCCAGAGAGGTTGTGGATGCCCCCTTCATCCCTGGAGGTGTTCACGACCAGGCTGGACAAGGCACTGAGCAGCCTGATGTAGTGGGAGGTGTCCCTGCCTATGACAGGGGGGTTGGAACTCGATGATCTTGAAGGTCCCTTCCAACCCAAACTATTCTATGATTCTATGATTTTTGTGGGTAGATATGTGTACTATGCTCCTAACTCATAAGACTAAAGACTAAAGCTTTTATGCCTGAAGTATGAATAAAGTCAGTGTGATTCCATTTTATCAATCAGTATCCTTAGATCAAGTTGTCCTAAGTGATCTGAAAAATAAAAAGTCAGGGAAGACCCTAGTAATCCTCTTCCAGTCTCTACTACATTGGTTGGGGAGTTCATAGTGAAGTGTCAGAGCTGCAGGAAAAGCAGATTGCTGTGGCCTGGCACATGTTCAGCAGAGTTCACAATCTGTCAGGATGCTCAGTTGTGTGAGGAAAGAGCAGGAGTGATTCAATATGATTGTTTGATATCTTGCCCTGGTGTGTTTTTGTATATGGATGTACACACATCCTGGAGGAGGCAAAGGAACTGTGAAATGGGTACAACATCTGAGCCATTACCTTTCAGCTGGTGGTCCACATGCCCTCTGAGTCACTCTGTACTGCATCCAGGGTCTGGATAGTTTGTCCAGGATAGGTAAGTAATGTCAAAACTGTTACTCTTTCCTTATTTAAAGAAAGGAATTAGCTAACAATGCTGCTCTGTTTCTATATGTCACAGAAATAACATCCTGCCTTAGGTCCCTTTTAAAATGTTATTGAATAAGGGATATTTTTGGATATTTTTAACCTTAAACACAGTTATTTTGGTTGTGGTTTGCTTTAAGGGAAAAATTCAGTTTAAAACAAATAGAACAAAGTTACATGCTTTCTACTCATCTGGAATATCTAATTATCATAAAGCTACAGGATTTCTATGTGTAGAAAAATAGTAATAATAGTAATAATAATAGTAATAATATTAATATTAATAATAATAATAGCAATAATGCACTGCTCTGAACATTGAATACAAGTTCCACAGTGGTTTCTCAACATTTTTTATTAACTAATACAGAGAGTACTTTGGGAAACTCCCATTTTTATATTCCTGTTTCAAGTTCAGCAGAGACTGAAATGAAACTGTAATAAAAAATATGCACCTTTTTTTTAGCTGACAAACATAGTAGTTACTAATGTTGTTTCCTAATTTCATCTCTTCTCACAGCTGCTTTATTTCTCTCTTCCCCATCTCTTATTTCTCTGCCTCTCAGTTTCCTTCCCCTGTTTTGCCGCAAAATATCCTATTTCCTGCTCCTCTTTTGCATGCTCACATTCCCCTGTTACACCATTCCTGATGCTGAGACCCCTCATCCTCCATCCCATCCCTAGCACCCAGTGACTTTGGGCATTTCCCAATGAGTAGGTTGAGTCTCTTCATCACCAAAATCTTCCCAGGAATCACATGCTACTTCTAAGAAACTAAGTGAGGCCATTTGCCTCACTTTATGATAAGCAAAATTCATAGAATCATAGAATAGTTTGGGTTGGAAAGGACCTTAAAGATCATCAAGTTCCAACCCCCCTGCCACAGGCAGGGACACCTCCCACTACATCAGGCTGCTCAGTGCCTTGTCCAGCCTGGTCTTGAACACCTCCAGAGAGGGGGCATCCACAAACTCTCTGGGCAACCTATTCCAGTGTTTCTCTACTCTCACCATAAAGAAGTTCTTTCTTATGCCTAGTCTGAATCTACTCCCTTCCAATTTACATCCATTATTTTTAGTCCTCCCATCACATATCTTAGTCCAGCATAAATGCTCCACTTTGGTGTAGCTGCAGAAGAAATCAAAAGCAAGATTCATTCTGTGGTGGAGAGACACAGCTATTGGAGCAGGTCCAGAGGAGGCCATGAAGGTGGTCAAAGGGCTGGAGCAACTGCCCTATGAAGACAGGCTGAAGGAGTTGGGGTTGTTCAGCCTGGAGAAGAAAAGGCTCAGGGGGGACCTTATAGTATTTATCAGTACCTGAGGGGGTCCTACAGAAAGGCAGGGGAAGGACTTTTTAAGAAGATATGTGATGGGAGAACCAGAAACAATGGATGTAAATTGGAAGGGGGTAGATTTAGACTTGACATAAGAAAGAAATTCTTTACAGTGAGGGTGGGGAAACAGTGGAACAGGTTGCCCAGAAAGAGGGATGCCCCCTCTCTGGAGGTGTTTAAGGCCAGGCTTGGACAAGGCACTGAGCAGCCTGATGTAGTGGGAGGTGTCCCTGCCTATGACAGTGGGATTGGAACTCGATGATCTTTAAGGTCCTTTCCAACCCGAACTATTCTATGATTAAAAACTCATTCATGTCACTGATTGATGCAAGATGATAGTTCCCCATGCTGCTTCTTCATTGTTGCCATAGACAAAGCCATCCATTTATTTCATCCTCAAAAATACACATTCTCCAGATTATTCAAAAGTATATTGGCCACTCTGATGTGATATATCAAATACAGCTCACTGCAGTCTGCTTAAATAGGTTTGCTTCTAGCACCTTATTTTCTTGAGGATTTTCTGACAGCCTTGAAGTGGAGAAGACCTTTTCTCTTCTTTTGGTCACCTGAAATTGAAGTCAATCAGTAAGATAGTAATTTGTATATTTTTAAATATTTACATCATTGTAACAACTCAGTCCTGAGGAAAACGGAAACTATTAACAACTGAAAATTATATTTTTGGTGAAAAAATCAAGGAAATTAATTAAAATTATAGTATAAAACCACAGCAAGGCATGTTTTTTCTACATGAATGTCAAAATTATTACTTTTTCATTAAAATTTATTACAGCTAAGATTCTATGTGTAACTCTGTGTGTCTGTCATTGCTTTTATTTTTTTAAGTGCAGCCATTTCTTTACACACTGTTCATCTGTTTCACCATATTTTCCAAACAGCTTGAATGCATTACCAAAAACCATTTCTCCTTCAGGTAAATTTCTTCATGCCAAAAAATTGGCAGAAAAAATGTGAAGCAAACTGCTAATACAGCAAGAAAGTAAGGGAGACCTCTCCAGCAGCCTGCTGTCTAACTTCATCCTGTGTCACTTCAGCCTTTGACATTTGGTCACAACTACCTCCAGAAACTTGGCTTCTCATAGGGAATATGTCTGGCTTCAGAGGGCCAGTCCTGTGCAAACTCTGTGATGTATGAACTCATTTCTGCCACTGTTATTACCTTCATTTTCTTCTCTGAAAGTATTAGATGTCACCTAAAATGAGGGCTGACAATCTCAGGGGATTTGTCAGCTAATTCCAGATTTTGAACTGGAATGACTTACAGGTGGATTCATACAGTTAAGTTACCTTCAATCTACAGTCTAAGAGAGAAATTTATGCCACTGTAAAATTCAGTCCAATGCATGGGATTGACATGACTATTTTTTACTCTTGACTAAAAAAGGAGTAAAAATTAGCTAGAAGAAATTGAGTTTCAGGATTACATATTTTGGGAAGCCACAGCATGCATCTTATAACCAATAAATATAATTTGTAGTAACATAGAGAAAACATCTCTTCTTTACTTCTTTCTGCCATGATTTACTTTTACTGGTTTCATTGTTCTCTCAGGTGGATGGTGCTGTCAGATCAAATGTGGTTCCTGTCAATGTTTTCTCCCCTCTCTCCAGTTGATGACTAAGCAGCATATGTCAGTACCAACTAAAACCTCCTTTAGTTTTCCACCCCTGATTAAATGTGAAGTTTGAGCTAAAATCCACTAGGCTGACACACTGACTGAATCCTGTCTAAAATTTCTGCTCTGCTAATTGACAGAAGAAATTTTTCTTAGTCCATTTGACTCATAAGTAAAACCAGGCTAATATTATCTTGTTTCACTGACACTGAACTATTTTTGCTCATTGGAATTAATAACTACCACACAATTATGTGGTCACACAAAGCTGTGGGTGAGAGCCCTCCCTCCCCAATTTTTAGTTTAATGATAATAGCATTAAAAATGAATTTATGTGTTGGAGGGAGGGAGAAGGATTTCATAGGTCAGTGAAAGTCCTTTGGGACTCTGAGATTCTTATTTACACATTTGACCTATAATTGGAGGAGCTGACCATACCTGTATAAAAAAACCCCTAGTTTTTTATAGTTCTTAGGAACAAAAAACCCACCCAAGTTATGGTCATGTGTTTAGAACCAGAGAAGACTACCTCAGTCCTTTTCTCTGGGCTTTTGCATAGGACTCCAAGCTGTGTGGTGCAGCTGATACACCCAAAGGAAGGGATGACATCCAGAGGGACCTTGACAGGCTTGAGAGATGGGCCCAAGCCAACCTCAGCAAGTTCAACAAGGACAAGTGCAAGGTCCTGCACCTGGGTTAGAGCAATCCCAAGCACAGACACAGGCTGGGTGGAGAGTGGCTTGAGTGCAGCTCTGAAGAGAAGGGCTTGGGTGTGTCAGTTGATGACAAACTCAACATGAGCTGCCAGTGTGCACTTGCAGCCAAGAAGGCCAACCAAATCCTGGGTGGCATCAAGAGGACTGTGACCAGCATGTCCAGAGAGGTGATTTTGCCCCTTTACTCAGCTCTGGTGAGGCCCCACCTGGAGTTACTGTGTCCAGTTCTGGAGCCCTCAACATAAGAAGGACATTGAGCTGTTGGAGCAGGTCCAGAGGAGGGCCACGAAGATGATCAAAGGGCTGGAGCAACTGTCTTATGAAGAAGCCTTCAGTTGGGGTTGTTGAGCTTGGTGAAGAGAAGGCTCAGGGGGGACCTCAGAGAAGCTTATCAATAGCTGAAGGGGTCCTATAGAAAGGCAGGGCTAGGACTTTTTAATAGGATATGTGATGGGAGGACTAGAAATAATGGATGTAAATTGGAAGAGGGTAAATTCAGGCTAGATATAAGAAAGAAATTCTTTGAGGATAATGAAACAGTGGAAGAGGTTGACCAGAGAGGTTGTAGATACCCCCTCTCTGGAGGTGTTTAAGGCCAGGCTGGACAAGGCACTGAGCAGCCTGATGTAGTGGGAGGTGTCCCTGCCTATGGCAGGGGGGTTGGAACTCCATGTTCTTTAATGTCCCTTCCAACACAAACTATTCTATAATTCTAAGACAAACCAAAGGTCATGTCACCTGTTTGAGGACCAGCACACCTTCCATAGAACTATTTAAAATATTGCTCAGCCATTGTGGGACACTCTAAAACTGTAATTATTGGCTATGCTGAAGTCAATATTACTCAGTTATTCAATAGCATTTTGTGGGAGTGCTGGTGTTGGCAAATCAGATGCAGTACCTCTGGAGCTTTGGAACATTAACCTTATAATAAACCATCTGCTCTCTGTATGACAAGCTGGGATGCAGCACATTGTGGGTGTTTACAAATGATAAATAGTAATAATAGTAATAGAACTGTTTCTATAGTGCTTCCAGTGGATAGCAGCTGATCATGCTTACTGAATCCATGGAAGGAATGCCAAAAGGAAAACAAATGAATCTAACCAGCTGTGGAGCTATTTTTGAAAAGCTGTGGAATTCAGCTGGTTGCTTTCTATTGCCTTTAAAGGTGGTAGAGCAATATCTCAATGTTATCCACACAGCCTTCAAACAAAAGCGGATTTTGTTTTGCTTTTTTAATATTTGAGAGAGTTACAGGACCTCAGAGGCTCACAGAATATCCCTCCACTCCCTATCTACTGTCTGAAATCCAAGGCCCCTCTGCCCATCACTTGTGCTGATGGAAAGAGTGTCAGAGCTCCTGCCCAAATGTCACAGATCCAAGGCCCACTGCTGCCTGCATGTGTACCCATGATAGATGTGGCATAGTAGCTCCAAGGCTGTTCTGTGCCTCAGATCCTATATGGATGTAAAAAGCAGCGTCACAAGTCCAAGGCCTCTTTCTGCCAAAACTCTTATGTTGCAGTTCATCAGCAGTGACAAGGACCTTGCTTCTGCCAGGGAGATTTAAATGAGGATGATTGAAACCTGGGATGGGTGAGATTTTGAGTATCTTGCTGAAACATCCTGTAAAACCAGCCTGAAGAAAAGGAGAAATGCCATAAAAGCTATATACAATCTTGAAGAAGACTGAGCTGGAGAACCCAGGGCCATGGAACAGATCCCTGCATGGCTCTTTTTGACTTTTTAGTGAATCATAGAATCATAGAATAGTTTGGATTGGAAGGGACCTCAAAGATCATCGAGTTCCAACCCCTCTGCCATAGGCAGGGACACCTCCCACTACATCAGGCAGCTCAGTGCCTTGTCCAGCCTGGTCTTGAACACCTCCACAGAGGGGGCATCCACAACCTCTCTGGGCAACCTCTTCCAGTGCTTCACCACCCTCACTGTAAAGAATTTCTTTCTTATGTCAAGTCTAAATTTACCCCCTTCCAATTTACATCTGTTGTTTCTGGTCCTTTTAAGTGAATCTTCTTGACTGTGTCTAGAAAAAGACTTCAAATGTCACAACAGGTGAAAAACTTATGAGACTTGTTTAAGGGGATGGATGACTTTTCTATGAAATAATACAGAATTGCAAGGAAAATTCCTAAGAATTATATTATTCAATTTTCAATGACAGGAGTTAGTTCCATTTTTAAATAGTCCTAATGTTCTTGCTGTATATGTGTGATTTGGCAGGTTTTCCTCAACTTTTTTCCTCAGCCTCTTTCCCCCCCCCTCTTTTCCTCTGGCAATGAGCCTTAAAAAGACCTCAAAGAGGCTTATATGCTGACCAAAGAAAGTCTTTCTCTAAACAAGTAAAGAAGGGTTTATATTAAATGTATGTTGTTTATCATTGCCATTGTTGCAGTATATTAAGATAACAGGCGAGGCAGAACATTGACAGCTTCTAAAGCCACTGAATAAACCCAAGCCTGCACGTAGCTTGCTGCCTGGGGCTCCTCTGAGCTACTGCCTTGCTTTTTCCTCCTGCCTCTGCTTGTTGATTTCTATCAAAATGAGTTAGAAAGCAACTCATCATGCCTATATAATTCCATGCACACTTCCTCTCACCTCCAAACGGGAAGGTCAGTCTCTGGACAAACTTTGTTTCTCCAGCTTTGAAAAAGTCTGCTGTGTTTCATTTTGTTTTGAGTTGGTGTCATTATCAGTAATTATTGGGAAATGAGCAGGAGTCAGAGGCAATTCCTAAGCCACCCAGAATAAACTGGGCATTGTTGCAGGGCTGTAGCATGGCTGCTTTACCAAATTAACATTCTGAGATAGTTGGAAGTGACAGTTCCCTTTTCAGGGAGGGAAGAGGACTAAGAGCTGTACTTCTGCCTTATGGTTAATCTTTACAATTGAGCTGGAGAACCCAGGGCCATGGAATAGATCCTTGCATGGCCCATTTTGACTTTTAAGTGAATCTTCTTGACTGTGTCTAGAGAAAGACTTCAAATGTCACAACAGGTGAAAAACTTATGAGGCTTGTATAAGGGAATGGATGACTTTCCCATTAAATAACACAGTCTTGCAAATAAAATTACTTGGAATTGTATTATTCCATTTTCAAAGACAGGAGTTTCATTTTTAAATAGTCCTAATGTTCTTTTTTTTTCCAAGTAAATTAATATATAAATGTCATGTTGCATGAGTTCAATCAGCTGTGAGATAATGAGGACTGTAAAGCAGAGAACTTGATGGGTCAGTGATTGCTAATGGACTACAGATTCTTGTAGGTCATGGGTTCATTGCCAGGCTGTGTTTAAAGGCTGTTTTTCTCCTTTTTCTTTTTTTCTTTTGCTCCCTAAAACTGCTTAATTGCAAAACAAAAGTAGTTTTATGATCTGAATGTAGACATTAGTGTCTCCATCCAGACTGTGATAGATAATGGCTGTGGGACCTCAAAGTAGATTCACACATCCCAGAAACTTCAGCAAACTGATTTTTTCTGACACAAGGACCCATAGCACATCCACAGTATCCTCCTGATGGCAGTGGCAGAACATCTCTGTAGATACTCTCTGCAAAAAGTGACTGCTGGAATGGGATGCCTGTTCTTACTTATTTTTCCATTTTTTTTTTCACCAAGACTGACTCTTGATGGTGAGACCTGACTGAATAATCTAATTCCATCATTGTAGGACAGAAGTTTGGATCCTGTATGAGAGTGTAACTATGGAGAAGATGGCTACATTACTGTTCCTGGAGTGACAGAATGAACTGATTTCCACATACAAAGCTTGTACCTCTCTATCTGTACAAAAACACACAGACAACAGAGAACAGAAGGACTCCACTGTGCAAAACAATTCAGAAATTCACACCCAGTTAGGCGTAAAAGCCCATGATTGGTTCAAAGGAGCTGGATTGTGGATCAGATGCCCAACATGGAATGAAGAGACAGCAGAAGGGCAGATGTGGGGAATGAAGGAAAAGGAGGAAGCTGTTCTGCATAAATCTACATCAATATCAACTGCACAGGCTTCTCACAACTGGGGTTTGGGGCACAAGTAAAGACAAGGAAAAGTTTCAGATCCCTTTGAGTCTGGAGCTGATTTTGCTGTTCTCACACTGTTAGATGTGCATAAAACCAATTGCCTGGCCCACAATTCTCCCAACTGTAGTCAAGTCTGTGTCCTGATATAAACACATATATTGAATTAAAATCTCTTTTTCTGAAGATGCCTTTAAATTCAAAGCCTATTTTGTCATGCTTATGGCTGCTGCAGAGTTTTGTGGGTAAACAGAAGTGGAAAAAAGTCCATGATAAGTACAAAGAGGAAGCAAAGGGTGTGAATATGGTGATTATGTAGGTGAATGATTAATAGTATGTATTAATGCCAGACATAACACAGACACTGCCCCAACTGTGCAGGTCTGCTAGTATTTAATAATGATGTCTTCCACACCCTTCTAGTCTAGTCTGGAGCCATTCTAGCTCTGGAAACAGTCACTAGTGCTAAATTGTTGGTGGTTTTGTAATGGGAACAAGAAGAGAGAGGAACACCTTAATGATCATTTGCCCTTGGAATTATAAAAGGCAAATCTGTAGAAAAAGAACTCCACTTCCTTGTGCAGCATTTATTTTTCTCTTTTAAATGTACACTAGATAGAAGTGTGTGAAAGTACCTCCTGCTGATTCTGTAAACACCCAGAAAGCAAAAGAACATGTATAAATACCAGTTTTGCTTGTCCTGTGTGCCAGCTTCCTTCTACTAATACAGTTTTGTAACTGAAACTTCAAAATGTACTTATGAAGTACAGAAAGTTTTCCTTGAGATTTTTTTTTCATGCTTCATTGTATAGTACATTTTCATGTCTCAGTTCTCTGCCCTGCTGCCCCCATTCAAAATACTTTGACAGTTGCTAAAAGCAGCCAAATCTTGCACTAAAGGCTGAAATTTGCCTTCTTCTGCTCTGCTAAGCAACTGAGTGATGCACACCACTTCATGCTTTACTGGGAATATGCTGAAGGAGGACATTTGACCAAAGATATCATTTCACTTCAGCAATATTGATGTATTTGGCAATTTTTTTTTTTGCAAAAAAAAATGCTTCATAAAGCAGGAGTTACCTGGTGTGAGCATTTGTACACTAATTTCACCAATATACTGACAGTGTTGATCATACTGTTGCTCCTAAACAACTGTACTGCTCAAGAGAAATATGACTGTTTCTTTTCAGCAGAAAATATGTCAAGATGCTCTTTTGGAAAGAAACTCTTGACATTGCTGTTTGTAACATTAGTGTCAATGTTCTTGTCAGAAATCTCCCTTATAAATCTTTGCTGTGAGACCTTGAGCAACTTGTGAGTAAGATAAAATGCAGTGTAGGACAATGTGGTAATAGTGCACTCAAATATTCTCTCTGAGCAGCATTTGAAATGCAGTTATCCTTCCAGATATAGAAGCAAGGAGGACCCCGGGACTTTGTGTGAAGAGACCTTTTTGTGCTCTGTTTCAGAAGTGGTTACTCAATTCCTGTTTGACCTCTTGTTTGGAAGGTCATATGCTCTTCAATCCCTTGTTTCAAAAAAATAAAAAAAGACAATCCCTTCATAGTTACTCTGATTTCACTAATCATAGTCTCCAGTCTATTAAAATGTCTGGACATTTAATATCCTTGTTGCATTTAGATGATCACAAACCTTTCCTGAAAACAAAACCACTTTATTACTTGGTATTCATCCTCCTGAATGTTTTTTAAATAAGAAAAAATAGACATTCATGAACCAAGTCAAGAGATTTAGGACTATGGAATAGTAAAGTGTGAAAATTCTGTTTTCTCTCTGAATTTCTCTGAGGTAAAATTAAAAACATGTGACTGCATTACCCCTCCCAGTGGCCAAATCTACAGGTTCATCGACAGTTTTTGTGACTGTATGTATCTAGAATCAGCAACATCATTTGGCTGCGATATTTACTAAACCATTTCCTAAATCTCCATGAGCCATGAGAAATACAAAAGGGGGAAAATTTTATTAGTCCCAGACCCTTTCCTGAAGCTATTGTCTTCCAGAGTGGGATTATGTGAACAAATTTTAAAATACCTGGCTAGACAGGCAGGCAGGTATTCGACTTTAAGTACAAAAGCTTCCCATTCATGGGCCAGAATAATTTTCTCCTGTGTGAATAAGAAAGCAGTGCTTACCCCTTTTGGCAGCAAGATCAGAGGAATGGTGGTCTTGTGTCAAAAGCTTTTCCCTGAGGGCACACTCCTAGGATTGGGATGTGGCAATAATTTTCTAATTGCTACTAACTGCTCCTTAAGGGTTGGATTGTAATGGAAGTCTTTGTTTTTTTCTTTTATGCGAATCGACTGAATCAGAATTTTTACTCCTGGTGGGGAGTTTAAGAGCAGGATTTCAGGTTTAAAGACTTTTTTCCTGGAAACCCTCGGTCTGGAATGCTCATGTGTTTAAAATGAAAGGCGGCTGCTAGAAGTGTTTTCAGCATCTTAACTTCAGAAACTACATATATAATAAATTCTTAGAAATTCATTCTGCTGACAATAACTCTTACCTTGAAGCATATTGTTCCATAAGTATCTGTCTCAGGGGTTTTTTTATGTTGTCCTCTAACACATCTGTTACTGAATGCTGCCCAAGGAGATGGCACACCCTGGGTAGAATTCACAGAACTGCTGAGAATTTGGCAGGACTGGCAGCTGGAGGTCTTTTCCAACCTCACTGTGCTGGGACAGGTGATCCCTGGATTCATCCAGCTAAATCTTGGAAACCTCTCAAGATGGAGAAACTCTCTCTCTGGGTAACCTATTCCTTTGCTGCCACAATTTCTGTGTGAAGAATTCTAAGGCATGGCTTGAACCTCTCAAACTGCACAGTGTATGTCTTGTGCCTTGTTTTGCCATCTGCTGCTACCAAAATTTGGATCACATTTTGATCTCCAGATTGTAGGCTTGGGTTAAATTGCCTTGGCTTCCACTTTTGCCATATTTAAGGAGCCGAACTTCTCCAAGTTATGCCCACAGGCTCTCAGTCACATTGGCAGCTGCCTACTGGAACATGTAATTTCTGAACCTACGTGTCCCAAAAACCCAATGTAGCTTTCCAAATGCTGCCTCACCACTATCAGGGAGAGGCTACTGACTTTCCTTGGCTGGCTACCTGTAGCCAAATAAGCTGTTTGACTTGTGATGAGAGCACATTGGTAGTTGTATTGTCCTCAGCATAAGGAGGACATTGAGCTGTTGGAGAGGGTCCAGAGGAGGGCCATGAATATGATCAAAGGGCTGGAGCAACTCCCCTATGAAGACAGGCTGAANTGTAAATTGGAAGAGGGGAGATTCAGGCTAGACATAAGAAAGAAATTCCTTATGGTAAGGGTGGTGAGACTCTGGAAGAGGTTGCCCAGAGAGGTTGTGGATGCCCCCTCTCTGGAGGTGTTTAAGGCCAGGCTGAACAAGGCCCTGAGCATCCTGATGTAGTGGGACGTGTCACTGCCTATGGCAGGGGGGTTGGAACTCTACGATCTTTAAGGTCCCTTCCAGCCCAAACTATTCTACAATTCTATATTCAGCATACCACTTGTCATAGCTCCTAGGGTCACTTACAGCAGGGACAATTCCCAGCTTGTGCTGATACACCTGGTCATCCTACCCAGGGAAGGAGCTCTTCCTCTCCTTGCTTGCCTTGGCAGCCTTCAGGTACTGGCTCTGAGGTCTCCCCACAGCCTTCTCTTCTCCAGGCTGAACAGCCCCAGCTCTCTGAGCCTGTCCTCATGGTAGAAGTGCTCCAGCCCTCACATCATCTTGTAGCCTTCCTCTGGACCACCTCCAATAGATCTATGTGCTTCTTGTGCTAAGGGCTCCAGAGCTGGATGCAATACTCTGGGTGGGGTATAATGAGAACAGAGTAACCCTATAAAGACCCTGTACCACCAAGAATGTGCCATATTGGATTCAAGCCCAGAATGAGCCATGCTCCTGAGCAGGACGACTCATCTTCAGGTCCATTCTTTAGGAAGCATACAGATAAAATGGTAACAGACTTTAAGTTTTCATTTACAGTGAGACAGTGAGTGATTTTGACTCCAAACTACTTTTGATGGCACCATTAGGAAAACTGGTAGAAACTCATGGTCAAAAAAGGAATATTTTGGGGCTTCCAACTCCCCTCTATTCTCCCATGCAAATGTGGTTGATTGTAATTGGATAAAAGAAATTAATTAATCAACACAATTAACAGTTCATAACAAAAATAAATATTGTTTTGATTTCCATAACTCTCATGTCTCATTAAGAGGTAGCTAGCATGCTTTTCATGACCACAAACGTTTCATTTTGTAATCTAACAGTTCCATCCTCTTTGAAATAAAATTAATTTACTATTAAATAAAATGCTCACTTTTTCAACATAGGTTTGCATGCTCAGATAAAGTATAAAGTAAGGCAAAACAAAGCATTTCAAATGTAATGTTTCCTATTGATAAAACCAGGATATTTTAAAAACCCACTTAGCATGTACTGTAGACTTCACTTTCCAGTATTTGACAAACACATGTAATAACAGGTCAATCATCAATCCTGACAGACTCTTTCCATAAACTAGGTGTTTTAGCAGCTCTGTCCTTTTATCATTGCATGGATATCATGCTTACAGCCTTATTTTGAAATGTTTTCTCATCAGGAAGTTTTGTTAGTATAAGAAGAGCTTTTACAGAGGAAAGCATAAAGGAGTTGCAATAGCTAGCAAGCATGACATCATTAAAAAGCAATGAATGTTAGGAATATTCCTGTTCTAATCCAGGCCACACATCCTGCTGCCCTGGAAGCCAGCCAAGCCCAACATCCTTTTAGGGTTACAGGGCAGGCTGTGGCCTTTCACAGTTTGCTTTAGTAATCTCTGCATGTGGAATATTCACTGGCAGGCATTACAATAAAATCTAAAATTACTCCATCAGAGAGCTGGTGTTCCACCCTTCCTGCATTCTTCCCTGACAGTGAAATTGCCCAAAAAGAGCTCTATTGCATTTCGTAGATTTCTGTGAAGGACTGCATACAGAGATGATGGGAGGAGGGGGATTTGCACAGAAGGTTCAACAACATGTTGCATCCACTTGAGAAAAAAACATTATTTAGACTTGTAAAAAATAGAATGTGCTAAAATCCTTATTTGTTCCATTGCATGAACTCATTGGGGTTTAATTCTTCTAGTTTTTCTCTGTATTTTCCATAAATGTTTCAAATGGCTGGAGGAAAAATGGTGAGACCTTTCTTTTACACAGCATGGCTGTCACATTGACTGTACAGAGTACAGTTCTCTAGTCCCAGGCATTCTGCCATGCTAAATCCCTTTACACCATCCCTTTGGTGGAAAAGGGAACTTAAGGCTGCAGCAAAATGAAGAGTTGAAGACTCCCCAAGTCTGTGTTATTTAGCTGAACAAAAAATAAGGGATATAATTGATTTCTGGATGTTGCTTTTTTATTCACAGTTAAATATCCTCAGCAGCATTAATAAAAGATACTTATACTGACAGCACTTCATTTAGATGAAGCAAGATCATAGTGGGAACATGTAGTCTGCAACTCATAAGAGAATTCTGATGTCTAAAGAGTAATGTAAAGAAAATATTCTTTCTCTGACCAGCTATTGGAGAGACACACATGTTATGCAGCTCCCACTATGAGCTCTCATCTCTCTAAATATAGATAGCTGATATTGCTTGGCTTTCTCTGCTGACTGCATCAGGAATGTGTGCATCTACCTCTGAAGTGTTCACCAGAGGCATAAATTTTGGCTGTGTTATAAATGATTCATCCCAGTGACTTAGTAAGAACCCATTTCTTCCTCAGCTTCCAAAAACAACATTGAACTGAAATTGCTTCCTTTAGAAAGCAGCTAAGTTTGTCTCGTGTTCTGAATCCTCCAATAATCTTTATTATGATCCACTGAAAGATGTGGAAGTTCCAGAGAATGAAGGAAGCTCCAGCCCTCTGCAGTGCTTTACAAGACACATGTTTTTGGGAATGCCCAGATTAAGAAGTTCCTAACTTTCCTGCCATGTTCCTGCACCAGCTGAACCAACATTTACTACTGTGATTTACAAGGTTATGCAGCAATTGAGCAGATGAAATTATCAGTGTTAAGTTTAACTACTCCCCTTTTCATTTTTTTTTTTAACAGATTGCTCTGTGATCTGTTTTACAGCCTGGTTTCACAGTGTTGGGTCACCACAGCTCAGGAGGTGATGAAGTGCAGTGCAGCTTTTCTAGCTTCCTCAGCCTCTGAAACCAGAATCTCCTGAAATTACACCCGGAGGCACATAAATTAGATGTCTAAAATAAGACAGCCTAATGAAATTCCTTAGTTACTACACTTTCCTTTGGTTCTACAGAGTAATTAGTAATTATCCTTAGACCAAAATATGCTACAGGATGTCAGACAGAAAAGCAACATTTCGTGCTCAGAATTCTTCAGTAAGTGTTCTGTAAGCTCAGGATGAAAAAGTATGTTTGCAAAAAAAAATGTGCAGCTTTTTTACATCAAAATCAGTCCCCATCAGTCTGGAAGAAAAGAAATCATTCATAGGGAGTCTTACTGAGGAAGATGGCAGGAACTAAAATCTCCCCAGGTGATTTATAATAAACAGCAGTGCTTCCCAGTCAAGACAACCCTGGAGAGACAAGGTGAGGGAAAAACAGACATCCTGCAATGTATTATTACACTGGTAGTCACATCAATTCCTTGTCTTGATGGTTTGTAACTATTATTCTGTATAACAAGAAAGAAAATGCTTGGATTTAGGTTAGGGCTACAATTTTAGTGCCTAATCTATCCTTTTGCTTGGCTGCAGAATATACATAAAAAATCTATACCAAAAAAAGTTCATGTGAAAAGTGCCTTCTTTTTGTCGTGATATAATGTTTTCTGATAATCACTATCCAAAATCTTGAGAAGTGGTAGAGCTGTCTAGAGGTGAAGTATGATGCACTTTATGTCTGGTAGGACCAATGTGAGCTATTTCTGGAAGATTCTAATCTTCCTTGACAAGGAGTTTCTTGCTGGTGATGATCCCATTGCAACATGAGCTTGGGAAGGGTGTGAGGAAATGCAGATAATATTCCATTTGGGAGCAGCAGTGAGACTAAATTCTTCATCTGTCACAATTGCTAACTGTATTCTTGAGGCCAAAATTAGGACTTGATTGTGCTAAGTCCCATGAAACCAGGTGGAAAACCCGGACTATATGATTTGATTTCATGCACCCAATTGATTCAAGCATACTCACTCTTTCATACCAAACTCCAGCAGCAGGAACATTGCTATGCCTATACCTTCTTCACAGATTTCTCTCTTTCTCACTGTGTTTGCAGCCTCTATGTCTTGAAAGACACCAGGAATGGTGGTATGAGGGAAACCCTATACTTTCCTTGCTGTCTGGAGGCCTTCTCAGGCACCCACAAATGTTGTTTTAGCCTTCCTTGTTGCCCTAGTTAAAAGTCCCTATGACAATCCCCCTACACAAGTGACACAGGAGCAGAGCTCAGTGAACATTTTGGCTATGTGCCCCTGCCTGGATCATACTCTGCCACAGGAAGTCATATGTGAAAACAATGAGGTATGCAAGCAGGGGAAAGTCTGGTAGAAGGGTTTAAGTACAAACATTCCTCAGGCTGTGTGACTATAAACCATTCCCTGCACTATACTATGACTCCACTGTTCTCTATTCCTCTTATGCTCGTAATTTTCCTCCTTGCTTGTCCCCCTCATCCCTGACTTCAAATGACAGTGTTTCATAGGAAGGGAAAATGTGGTTTTCCACATTCTCCACAGTGCTGCTTGACTCCAGAGACAGTTGGACTACCCTCACACTAATAAATTGCGATTTTCAGGCCCATTCTCAGGACTTGTGGCCAACACGTCCAGAGGGTAGCAACACCCATGTTAACTCTTGGCATTTGAAATCAGGTGGCCATATCCAAAGAGTCTGTTGGGAGTGATCCCTCACCTCTGCATTAATTCACATGTATTGTGTGGTCAAGGGATCATTCAAGCACCTTGGCCACCCCTGGAGACATCCAAAGCCAGGCTTGATGAGGTTCTGAGCAACCTGATCTAGTACAGGATGTCCCTGCTTGCTGAAGAGATGTTGCACTCGATGGTCGTTAAAGTCCCTTCCAACTCTATGATTATATGACTGTTATTCTACATCTCAATAACCATATTTATAAGACTAAGCTATGCTTGACATTGTAGACTGGCAATCCAGGGCACTTAGACCTTGCCTTTAATCAAATTGACTTAGGTTGACTTAGCCTGTCTTCCATTTGTATAAAAGACAGCTACTAAATACAAACTGAACTGATGGATTTGATCTCTATGTAACTGAGATGTAATCAGCTGACTTTGGATGTGTCTGCTTTTTGGTGTGGCTGTGTGTGTTAGGAAACTGATCTGAAGAGAGAACAGTAGT
Organism: Turnix velox; assembly: GCA_013400935.1. Lineage (NCBI taxonomy): Eukaryota > Metazoa > Chordata > Aves > Charadriiformes > Turnicidae > Turnix > Turnix velox. Next base: position 15,686 of record VZTY01014046.1, on the reverse strand, counting down.
TAAGCAAAGGTAATGGCTGTTATTTTTCCTGGAGAAGGATCTCCCAGGAGGTTCTAATGCCAGCTGGTGGGTTGTGAATTGATATGACCTCCAAAGAGACGGCTAATTCATAGAATCATAAAATAGTTTGGGTTGGAAAGGACCTTAAAGATCATCGAGTTCCAATCCCCCTGCCACAGGCAGGGACACCTCCCACTACATCAGGCTGCTCAGTGCCTTGTCCAGTCTGGTCTTGAACACCTCCAGAGAGGGGGCATCCACAACCTCTCTGGGCAATTTGTTCCAGCGTTTCACCACCCTCTCTGTAAAGAATTTCTTTCTTATGTCAAGTCTAAATCTACCCCCTTCCAATTTACATCCATTGTTTCTGGTCCTCCCATCAGATATGTTATTAAAAAGTCCTTCCCCTGCCTTTCTTTCCCCTTTCTTTTACAGAAAGGTTCAAGTCATTAGAGAAATGTCAGATTGTGCATGAAAGGGCATGCCAGTGTTTGCTAGTCAAAATGGACCCCATGGACCATCATTAACATTAGATAACAGTCTTTGCTTTCTCAACCACTGTGGAGCTATTTCTGAAGGCAGTTATGTTGCAGTACCTGATAAGCAAATATGAATAATTACCAAAGATTCACTCCTCTTACAGGTGGGATGGTAATGTTCCAGTGCCAGATACCAAATCTGCATGTTTCTCTTTGCCATAGTCTGTGAAACCACAGCCAAGTCTCTTTCTCCAGTTCTTCTGAGAAGTGTAGAGAGAAGATATACTCCTTTCACTGGTATCCAGCAACAGGAGACGTGGGAATGGTTCCATGTTGCACCAGAGGAGGTTTAGACTGAACATTAGGAAGAGTTTCTTTACCAAGACAGTGGTCAAACACTGGAGCAGATTTCCTAAAGAGGCTGCTGATATGTTTTAACTTCTAGACAGCCCTGAATTGATCCATCAGTTGGAATAGATGATTGTTGTAGGTCCCTTGCAACTGAAATTTCTATTCTTCTGTCTATTCCATTTTCCTCGTAGGTAGCATCAGCATTTTTAGGTCCTGTCTAATTTGCAGAAACAGAGTGAATACTGAGGGAATTGTAGCAAGTGGATGTTGCTGGTGTCTTTGGGAGCCCACAGTGTTGATATGGTGTAGGTGAGTAAATTGTCAGTGACACAAGAACCCAGATACACATGGGTTTGTAGGCGAGGTGGTTACCCCTGAGTAACCTGGGTGCAAAGTGAGTGTAACAAGGCCACACTGTTTCTTTCCCCACGTGAAACAAACTGGGAGCACTTATCTAAAGTGTCATGTAGCAACACATGCAATGTATAAGCTGCAGTCAAAAGACAATGTAAGTATCCACAGTTCAGTTATCTGTAGGTTCCCTATATGCATGGGACAGAGTTCCAACAAAAAGGCTATGTTTTAGGAAGGTAAAAAAAGAGATTTGACTGAAATATTGCACTTCAGAGGAATTCTTCTCCTCCTTTCCCTGTGTGATATTTCCTGGAGAATGTCTCTCTGCTCTGCTTGGTGTGGCATTCAGAGCTTTATATCCATGGAAGCCCAGACCTGACCTTTATTTAGCTGAGAATAGTGGCACTTTTTCCCTGTGTACTTTGGAAATGTGCAGGAAAGAAACATTATATGTGAAGTTCAGAGAGCTGGCATTATTTCTGAATTCTTCAAGTATTTGATCACTTCAGTTAAAAAAGAAAAAAATATTACCCTTGAAACCTCCAATGGTGTATGACAGTTTTATTGAATCAATTTCCCTGTTTGCCAGTATCCCATCAGGAATTTTGAATGGGAACCTTTGTAAAGCTCTGATGTTTGATAACACTCTATTTCCTCCTCTGTATTTAGACCTCACTGACGTTTAGACAAATCAGTGTGTTTATAACTCTGTCTCTTTTGTCATTAGTATTGCTTTCTTCAGCTCTTGGAAAATTTGTTAGGAAGGTATCCTTTGTCTCTAATAGTCTCAGGGACAGCTTTGACAAATTAGAGAAAGGATTTATGCCTTCTCTGCTGTTGCAACACTTGCAGGTTCCACCTGGTGTCACAAACCAAAGTACTCCAGCAGGGATCTGAATCTGAACTATCCTTGGAAAAAAAGATGAAAGCACTTAAGTCACTGCTGCAGATTGCACATAAATGGGAAGTTTAGAAAGAAAGTGGTCTTGGCATAAGCAGTAAACCTAAAAACCTAACCAGCTACAGTAAGGAACAAAGAACAAACATTAATATTTTTAATATTTTTTTTACTTTGATTTTTTGGTAAGGTGAAACATAGAATCATAGAATAGAATCATAGAATGGTTTGGGTTGGAAGGGACCTTAAAGATCATCGAGTTCCAACCCCCCTGCCATAGGCAGGGACACCTCCCACTACATCAGGCTGCTCAGTGCCTTGTCCAGCCTGGCCTTTAACACCTCCAGAGAGGGGGCATCCACAACCTCTCTGGGCAACCTCTTCCAGTTTTTCACCCCCCTTACTGTAAAGAATTTCTTTCTTATATCAAGCCTGAATCTACCCCTTCCAATTTACATCCATTATTTCTAGTCCTCCCATCACATATCTTGTTAAAAAGTCCCATCCCTGCCTTTCTGTAGGATGTTATCTTCACCATACATGACTGAACATAGGAAATGCACATTGTTAGCAATGCCAGTTGCATCAGGATCTTACATAACTTTCCTGCAGAAATCATTCTTCTATAGATTGATGAAGATTGCTAATAATCACTCATTACTGTATTTACTTAGTGATTAGACTGAAATACACAGTGCTGTGTGTGGGATGTCCTAGCTGCCTGAAATTTCAAGGACTCTACTGGGATGAGGTGTTTGGGCCAGGCTGGATGAGGCACTGAGCAACCTGGTCTGGTGGGAGGTGTCCCTGCCTGTGGCAGGGGGGTTAGAACTAGATGATATTTAAGGTCCCTTCCAACCCAAACCATTCTATGATTCTAAGTCTTGCTTAATTCAAAATCAGATATCCAGGAGCACCATGCAAAGAAGAGGGAAAGCGTTTAAGAATTGGAGTCTGGTGAAATTTGAAATGTTTTGTTCCTGTACTGATGGGATTACCTGGTTTTAGGATAAACCTTTTTCTTCCAACTGACAGGAAAATGAGTGGGGTTTGCACTGTAGGTTTGATGGACTCCATTGAATGAAAGGTGACTGAACAAATTAATAATTTTCAGTAATTTTGCTTTACCAATTTTTATCCTGGCCCCTAAGTTTGGTTTACAAATTGCCTAAGCTGAACTTTCCCTCTTCTGCTTATTTATTTCACAGCCCTCACATTCAGAATGTACATTTTTAGACTTCTATGCTTTTTTCACAGAATTCTTGAGTGCTCACAGCTGCTCAAGCCATTGAGTTCTGAGCATAGAAAAAGAATGTCAGTGCAAGATAATATAAGATAGCCCAAGTTGAAGCTGTTGGTAAAAAAAAAGCATGGGTAATGATGAAAAGGCTATAAAATTATGGGTCAAATTTTATGTCAAGGGATGTGAAGGGATGTAAATAGAAAAACAAACAACATATAGCAAAATTAAATACATAAAGTCAAGAATTCCAAGTTAATCACCAAGTTAATTCTAAGTTAATCAGAATTCTGGAAGGTGTCACCAGTTTAATTATCCACAGGGGTCAAAAGACAGAATAGGAAATGGGAAGAAAAATTAAAGATACTGGTGTATCACAAATTGAATCTGAGATTGCATCTACATCTTGAATATTGTCTTTCCCATTGGAGACTTAGCTCTGCATTTTTCTTTTTTGCACAATCTCTCCAACTGCCCATTGTAGAAATTATTGCATTGACCAAGTTATTACACCAAAGGGACAGCTGGGCTCACACAGTATTGCTATTTTTTTAAAACTTCCTGGAAAATTCTCTGAAAACTCTAGTAGTTGATATATCAGACAGGGAATTCAAAATGACTGGAAAATATGGATGTTTACATTTGTTTGTCTAATGGTCACATACATAAAATCAGTCTAACCCATCCCTCAGCTCACTGGATTCTGGAAACACAGGCCAGAGTCTTTGCAGTAACTGTCTCCATTTATACAAGGAAATAAAGCAAGGTCAAGACAGAAACTTGCATGTTTGCACACCAGTAACCCTCTCATTTCATTGCCAGCCTGCTCCCTTTCATAATTTTTGCTGAGACATAGATCTCTTACAGCAGGAGATGCTTGCAGGACAGTAAAGGCTGCATGTGGCTGCAAGATGGTGAAGGCAAGCAACTGTTCCCAAGACAAGGTATGATAAAGTGATCCTATTCCACATGGAAGAATGCTTAGCTGCCTGTTGTCCTGTTCTGCTTGCTTTCAAGGTCAGAAAATAGGACTTGGTTCATTTTATTTACTAGAATAAATATAACCTATGGTGATGAGTGCTGTTAAGAAAGGCTCATAGATAATGTATCTGCCTTTAGAGTGAATAATGTACCACAAACAAATGTGCAATCATACACTGTCAGAAAATAAAATGAAATATTAAGTAAATCTTCCCTGCAAGTAATCATCATCTATCATGTGTAATTACATGAGGGTCCAATGCAGAAAGAATGCAAACACATAAGTCAAGGCTCTATCATCATCATGATGATGCAAAGCAAAGGGTCTGAGATGTCCTAGGTAAACAATTACACACTTTGATATAGTTTATTTTCCATCTGAATCATGATACCTAAAATAATTGTGTGTGTGTTTTTCATGTATGTTTCATGCAAATACACACAATCCAGTGTTCATAGATTACATCTACCTTGTCAAATCTTTTAGAACAAAAAGAGATGGCTTCTGTAGTACAAGGTTCCAGTGTATGCATTATAAAGGAGAGGAAGTTGGATTAGCTCTCGTCTGGTTCTATGGACCTAATGTTCATTACTAAGTAGAAATGCACTTCTGCAGTGCATCTTCTGGTCTAATCTCAGCTGAAATTATCCCTGTCCAAGAGCTCTGAAACTGCTTCATGAAGTGATCTAAACTTTAGATATGTAAGAGGACTATCAAGGGATTCCTATTAAATGTACACTGGTGGTAAACTGCTAGTATAGGTTAATCTTCAAGCAGACATTAATCTATGTGTGTAAGTTTAATAGAAAGAAAAGTATCTGTGCAAGCTCTGTATCTATTATTTTATGACTCAGTACAAGGCACATTATGGTGCAGAAATTTTCAAAAGGTGATGGTCAAAAGACCATGGAAAATCCAGACTGGGTTCAGTATTTAAATTCCATGGGTGTTTTGCTGTTTTCTAAGATTCTCACAAGATAAAGTTTTAGACTTTATCAAAATGGTAAATGGAACCCTAAACATGCCATCTGACTAACTCCTGTTGGACTCCTTATGAGTATTATGTCACAACCAATGTCTATATTCCAAATACGTGCCTGCTTCCACTTAAATCCCAGATAATTTTTCCTGAGTTTTGTGAGTTGCTATGTTTTGAGATTACCAATTATTACAATAAGATATTTCAAAGGATAAGAAAGGTCTCTCTGAATATTTGTCCTCATTTTGATTGAATCATGGTCATGCTTCACAGAAACTTCTGTGGTGGAGTGTTGATGCTCATGTGGGCATTCATGTCTGTATGTCTAATGTGGAGAGAAGCATCAAAATCTTGATTCTTTGTTGAATGTAGGCTTTTTAGTATATTTAGTTAAATCAGATTTCATTGCCTAGGCAACAGATTAGAATATCTACCACTGCATAACAAGATGTTTACCAATTGAATATTAATATAACTTTTTAATTTTAACTATAAGATCTGTATTCACTTTTATTTTAAGATCTGAATCTTGTTAGTAAATAGTGCAGAGAATTGGTTTCATATTAAAAAGTTTTCTTCAGCATAAAATTTTCTCAGCATTGGGAAGTGTCTGAAAACACTTTGGACTGCAGTTCTTTAAAATTTTGCTGAATTGGTATGAGAGAGAAGGATACTCACTGATGGTATTAGTTGCTCTTCTATATTTTGAGAGGAGAGATTAACAGAACCTAAAAATAGAATGTTTGCTGCAGTCATGGTAACACATATCCCAAAATTGCCAATGTTAGCACACAATATTTTAACTGGGAAAAGATGGTGTCACATCAGATAAGCTCAGCAGAGATTGAAAGTTAAGTCTTTTTCATTTTGGCATTGTCTGCCTATGAGCAAGTTTATAGTTTCTTTGTTATTCCTGGAAAAGTAAAATTATAGCCAAAGATCCAACACATCCACTACTACTGACACTGTCTGCTCAGGGTGGGAAAGAAAATAAAAATAAAATATAATGTGATTGTGCTAATTAGATGTAGCAAAAATATTGTATTGACTTTCTTCTGCTGGTCCCATGGGAATAAAGCTTTATCAAGAAAGAAAACAGAGGAAAAACTGGTAGCACAATAAGATATTTCAACAAATAAATGCTTCAAAATGGCTTGCAGGTGTCAACCAATCTCACATCTGCCAGGAGGTTTGTGCTCTGACCTTGCTGTTTGTGACTCCCTCTCAGAGCAGCTAAGGTTTTGTAATAGGATCAGCTACTAATGCTCTAGAGTTTCATGTTTTATTAAGTAGAAAATGGTTGTACACTCCTATTTTGTCTCAATTACACTCTTAATATGTTTAATTTACCTTGTTTACTGAAGATGGTAATGTTTTTACAAAGGATTTTGTAAATGGCAATACACACAAAGTGGTCACTTTACTTGTCCTTTTGTTTAAATGTTAAAGCAACATTTAAAAAGTGATGATAGGCTTGATGTTTTCTTCTTTTACTTTTTTTTTTTAAATACTGTTTAAATGCCCTATATTTTAGGGAAGCATCAGGCTGCTTACCTGATTAATCTCTCTTATCTATTAGTGCAATTAGGTGCTCAGAAATGCTCCCAGAAAATTAGGGGAATGATATCATAGCTAAAAGCCTATGATATTAATGTCTTGATCATACCTGCAGATCCCAGATGAGGTTGGAGATGAAAAAACCTACAAAAAACAAACAAAAAACCACCCTTCCTTCAAAGATTCATATGTGGATAAAAATAAGGGTAGTATAAGTTTTGTTTCTGACAAGGAATGAAACAACAGAGATTGAAAATTGAGTTCAGGAGGATGATTTGAGATACTTCTAAATTTAAGCAAGACTGACATTATAAATTTAATTTCCAATGCATAGGAAACAGATTTGGAAGGGTGGGATTTTTTTATCTAAGTCCCACATAGGAGGGAACCTTGGAATAGACTGACTGACACATTTTTGAAAACTGATCTGTAGGTATGTAACAAGTACTGAATCCACTTATTAAGTATGGAATTTACTCAAAGAAACAAAATTTACAATTTTTTTTTAATTTAAAATTACTAAATATTTTTGTGCCATACTGAAATGTAATTCTTCTGCTTCTGTTTTCATTGGAATTACCCATGAACAGGAAGATCTTTATTAAACGTAATTGATTAAAGATAGCTTCTCCTTTAGCCTCTATCTTCCCTGATCTATGAGGAGATCCATATCTCTCTCCACTTTAGAAATGTTATATAGAATCATAGTTAGAGTATAGAACTAGAGTATAGAATAGTTTGAGTTGGAAGGGACCTTAAAGATCATTGAGTTCCAACCCCCCTGCCACAGGCAGGGACACCTCCCACTACATCAGGCTGCTCAGTGCCTTGTCCAGCCTGGCCTTAAACACCTCCAGAGAGGGGGCATCCACAACCTCTCTGGGCAACCTCTTCCAGTGTTTCACTACCCTCACCCTATAGAATTTCTTTCTTATATCTAGCCTGAATGAAGATGGTTGATCACCTGGCAAACTGTAGCACATGGTAAGTCATTATGACAAACATTTGGTGGGTGCTAGACTGAAACATGTGTAAGAACTGGTTTGGTTTTGCTGTCTCACTGATTTTTCAAGCAGTTTGTATAAGCCTGTGTTCTGCAAACAAATAATCCCTTAAGAAAAGAGCAGATTTACATCTTCATTGTCAATTGAAAATAAAGCAGAAAGCCACATAAGCCTAGTGTCAATAATGCTTTTAACTCTTCCTTTCTAAACAAACATATTATTGGTCTTCTTACCAAGCTCTGGGGTTTATTTCACAAATTCTATTAAAAGATATCAATAAAAGTTCTTAGAGGAATTAGGATTGCCCACCCAAACAAGGAAGATAGGATCAGCTTGCAGCTTCAATAAATATTGAATGGCTCGATAGAGACTCAGATTTAGTCGATAACACTTAAAAAATCCATCATAATCTGAGATACTGATAAGAGTCAGCAGCATTTGGCATTTTCTCTTCAGAAATCTTTGAACAGCCACAGGGCACCGTGACATTTCATACCTAAGAAGCACAACTGTACAATGTGTTTACAAAACCTGTGTTCATCTCTTTGAATACCTACAGTTTTGTTGCAAAAATTCCTAGATACACACTAAATTATTTTCATGAAGGCTCTGCAACCTTGCTCATTTTGTATCTGAAAAATATTCTAAATTATATGAAATAAATGCTTTTGCCATAAATATCTCAATTTTCCTCCAATTAATTTATTAATTCTTAAAGCTTTGAGTTATATTTGCTTCAGATTTTTTAACTTGCTTGTTTTGTTTTTAACCAAGCATATGGTCAATATATGCTTTCCTTCTTCAGCCATGATAATATTTCTGATAATATTCCATTATTTTTTAGTCCATATGAGGAGCATTTCTTTTTATACCTCACCAAACCATCAACAAATTTCATTCCTCAACTTGGCTTCATTTGTAGTACTCTTCTGCAAGCCTTCATGCAGAAATTGTTGAAAAACTAAAGAGAACAGGAAAACAATATATTTCTCAAAGATGATGAAGTCTGTGATTTCATCTTTCATAGACTGAAAGTCCCCTGGCATCCTTATGCTGTCCATAGATCTTTCACCCAGTGACACCAAGACATCTGACATGCCATGAAGATCTTAA